>BLSH010518949.1:94676-127238 GCA_018402905.1 Glandirana rugosa | reverse complement strand
TGCTCCCCATTCATCACTGTCACTTGTAAACACAGATGCCTTCTGTGTTTACAAGGACAGCTTTCCTCTCACAGATCCCTGCCTGCACTGCACTCACAGCGGAAAAAGGGAGATGCAGGTGCAGCTGCAGTGTGGGATGGGGCATCATGTGGTAAGCCTCACTGTGGTCCACATCTGTGCCCAGGTGCACAGATGAGGGCCAATGATCTCCCTGCATATGAGAGAGGCAGAGCTGCCAATACTGCCGGGAGATACTAAAGCCAGGCTGGGTAGGTGTAATAGAAGGAAGCTTTTGGAGGTGGAGGGGGGAGAGATGAGGGCTGTGGAAGGAGATGTGTGCAGAGGTGAGGGATGGGGAAGAGTGGTGCAGAGGTCAGAGCTGAGGAGGGGTGGATGTGAGATGTGGACAGCATGTGAAACTGCACTCTGTACGTAGCACATCCCTGAAATCCGTATGCAAAGTACTCCTGGTATTTATTGCCCCTGTAAGATCCTCTTGGTGCAATTCGGCCAGACCCACCATTCAATGTGGTTCGGTGGGTGGGGGGGTTGTTTATTTGAGTTCCTGCACCTATTCTCTGGATAAATTAATATAGTCCTACAGATACAATCTGCCCTTCAAGGGTAACCATAACACTGCTGCGGCTTGCAATGAAATTGAGTTTGACACCCCTGGCCTATAATAATATGATACAGAATATGTCAAAGCTATATAAACCCATAATAGTAATAACCATATGTGATTCTAGGAGAGAAATTAGAGTGTAAGCTCCTCTGGTGCAGAGACTGATAAGAGTGACTTGATGTTCTCTGTACAACACCATCAAAGATATCTAGGTAGAATAGTAATGGTGTGTGTCTGTGGTTAAACATTACAGTAAATTTTTGTTTATTAAAAATCTTGCAAGCAAACAGCTCGTTATTAAAACATATTTACATATATACAAATAAAAAAAGAATATATACATAAATAAATAAAAACTAACATGCTTACATCAGCAGATAACAAAAACAAATGTCTTTTTACCAAAAAGCATAAATAGAACTATATACAAATAAACATAATTGTATTACAGCCGGTTCACAATACAGCGACTTGGAATCCGACTTGTGTCGCCTTAAGTTGCTTGACAGAAGATATCCCATTGAATTGAATGGGAGCGGTCTTAACCCCTTCCTTACCGGGCACTTAAACCCCCCTCCTGCCCAGACCAATTTTTGGCTTTCAGCGCTGTCGCATTTTGAACGACAATTGCGTGGTCGAGCGACGTTGTACCCAAATAAAATTTGCGTCCTTTTTTTCCCACAAATAGAGCTTTCTTTTGGTGGTATTTGATCACCTCTGCACCATTTCTGATCGCCGCTATAAACAAAAAATGAGCGACAATTTTGCAAAAAAGAACAATATTTTTTACTTTTTGCTAAAGTACAAATCCATTAAAAAAATTATTCATCAGTTTTGGCCGATATATATTCTTCTACATATTTTTGGTAAAAAAAAAAAATCGCAAATCGGCGTATATTGATTGGTTTGCGCAAAAGTTATCGCATCTACAAACTGGGAATTGATTTATGGCGTTTTTATTAATTTTTTTTTTTTTATTAGTAATGGCGGCGATCTGCGATTTTTATCGGGACTGCGATATTGGGGCGGAAATGTCGGACATTTTTGACACATTTTTGGGACCAATGACATTTATACAGCGATCAGAAATTTAAATGTCCACTGATTACTGTATAAATGTCATTGGCAGTGAAGGGGTTAACCAGCAGGGGGCAGTGAAGGGGTTAAATATGTTCCCTGGGTGTGTTCTAACTGTGGGGGGGCGGGGCTGGCCGGGACATAACAGATCTAACTGATCCCAGTGACAGGGATCAGTAGATCTGGTATGTCCCCTGTCACAGAACGGGGAACCGCCGTGTTTACAACGGCGGTTCCCCGTTCTGAGGCTCCTAAAGGTGATCGGCGGGATTCGGGCGGACATCGAGTCCGCCCGACCCACGGGCACGCTCGCGCGTCGCCGTTGCCGCCAGGGGGCGCGCAAGAGCATGCGCAGTGGAGGACGTCCATGGACGTCCTCCGGGAATTTCAGATCCGCGCTGGAGCCGTACTATGGCTATAGCGCGGATCTGAAGTGGTTAATGTACACTACTGAAGTCGCTCCAACTTCAGAAAAGGTTCCTGCACTACTTCAAGGGGACTTCTATCCAACTTGTGCCCATAGAATTCAATGGAAGTCGCCTCCAAGTCGGATCACCATCTATATTGAAACGACTTTACAGGAAAAAGAAAAGAATTTACCCAGGAAAAAGGAATGATGTCAGAAGAGATGTATTCTCTGATTGGCCACAGGCAAAGTCACCTGGCATGGAGGCTGCTTTGAGTCGCGTTGTAAGTCACCCAAAGTCACGCTGAAGTCGCGTTCAAGTCGCCTATGAAGTCGTGCCTGAAGTCGGATCGCCCCTGTGTGAACCAAGTCTCTCTAGCAAACTTACAAAATTATGCAAAACAAAGCCCTAACCTCCACCTAAACACCTCATCAGGCTAAGAAATGATTACACATGTACACCCATGCATGCAGCCTTTTTCCAAAAATCTGATTTAAAAATCTAGGAGACGTGAAAGGACAGAAAGAAATGCCACACACCCAGAGACTGACAGACAGCAGCTATGGGGACCTGACATTCCTCCACGCCTTTGTCAAAGCTCCCGGCTGCCACCTGTCCTTCTCAAGACCCCGAATCTTCCCAACCTCATCCAGAATGTTGTGCACCACCACCTATACAGGAAGGACTTTTTTTCCGAGTGTTAACTTGACACCGTGCATTCCACGTGAAGAAACGGACTACTAGGCTAACTAGAAAAAGTGTCTCAAAATCCCAATGTGACTCAAAAGACCCGTACAACCACTTCGCATAACTCAAGCGGGAAAAGGAAAGGGATACCCAGAGCCCCACCCACCTGCTTATAGACTTCTGTATTGAAAGGGCACTGAAGCAAGAAATGGTCCATCGTCTCCGCCACACCACCACACTCCACTCTTGGACAACCACGGTTCTCTGCAGAGCGATGCTTTAAGTTGCCCTTCACATAGAGTCTGCCATGCAACAAGAGCCAGGCTACATCCCGAAATTTTAAAGGGATTCTCTCCGGATTAATCAAGCGCAGACCCTCCCTCATAACAGGGCCTGGGCAATCCCTCAAGGCCAGTGGCTCGCCCAGGGCAGATTCAACAACCCTCCTCTCCAGGGCCTTCCTAGGAAGAGACTTAATTTCCTCCGCCGTCACTCGCCACTGCCGAACCATTTTCAGGCACGGGGCAACGTAAGCCGGGACCTTCAGGCTTTTCACTGGCCCACCATTATCCCAGCTTCGCAAAAAAAAAAATAGGACTGAAAAATACCAACCTCCCCAGGCAGTTCCTCTGCCAGCATATTACCAAAATTATGTTTCAAGTACATCAGAGAAAAGAACGCCCTTGGGTTGACCATACCTAGGCCACCCAACCGCCTGGGAAGGTAGGTTACAGACCTCTTAATGAGGTTCAACTAGATCTTCGCATAGAGAGACACTGGCAAAACACAGACAAAGCTGACATACAGAAATACCAGGATCAGGTAAGTTTTAATCAGATCAATCCTTTCCCTGTAAGGGAGTTTCCAATCCTTCCAGTTGGCAACCTTGGCATCGGCATCTCGTAGCCTGCTTTCCCAATTTGCAAGGCTGTAATTGCCAGGACCAAATTTGATGCCTAAAACTTTAATTTCCTGCCATGGTTCTGGGAAGATGTCCAAAAGCTCAAAGGCATCTCCTTCCTCTCCCATTCAAAAAAAGTCACTCTTACCCTGATTTGCCTTTAAACCAGATGCCTCACTGGTCTGTCACTGAGACCACCTCCTCCGCCTCCTCTGTCCCAAAGATGAAAACAGACACGTCATCAGCATAGGCCATGACCCTCAGAGGGTCCTCACCAGGAATGCCCAAAAGGCACCCCGCACAATGGTCTGTTCTCTAACCTCCTGATGAAGGGATTGATTACGAACGCGTATAGCAGATGACTCAAAGGACACTCCTGACGCACACCTGAGCCAACCTTAAAGGGGTGTCCGATCCAACCATTCACAAGCATGAAGGTTTCAGCCCCTCTGCACAATGTCTTCAGCCAATCGATAAAGACCCCCTCCAGGCCATAGTTGCCAAGAAGCAACCATAGGTACTCATGATTGACCCGAGCAAAAGCTTTAGCCTGATCCAATGCCAGCAAGTACTTTCTCCAGCCTGCAGCCTTGCACCGCTCCAAGGCCTCCCAGACAGCTAACACTGCTGAAAAAGTGCTTCTACCCTGAACCGAACAGTGCTGGTGGTGAGAAAGCAGATTACCCGCTACAGATGATAAACGCCAGAAAATGATTTTTGCCAGTATCTTCCTCAGTATCTTCCTCAACATTGAGAAGGTTGATGGACTGCCAATTCTCAAAGAATCTTTACCCTTTGACAGAAGAATCACCACAGATTGTCGCATGGAGGGAGAGAGCGACAGTCATTAAAAACCTCCACCAAATATGGAGCCAGGGTAACCTTAAAGTACCTATAAAACTTGGCTGTCAATCCATCTGGCCCGGGTGACTTCTTAATGGCAAGCTTGTCAATAGCCTTAACCACCTCATCTGCAGTAATGTCCTCTGTCAAACTCACAAGAGAACTGCTATACAGTCCTGGAATAGAATCCAGAAAACTTGACATGCCTGCCCGATCGAGGTCCCTCCTACCCAGGAGGTCAGCATAATAGGACCTGGCTGTTTCCAGGGTCCCCAACTTGGACTTTGTAAGGGAACTCATACTGTCAACCAGGCCTACAACTGACTTAACTGCTCTACCTTGTTTGCAATTCTGGTAAGGGTCGAACAAGTGAAATTTCCCATAATCCCTCTCCCGAACCAAAGGGGCACGCCTGTCATATTGTTACTCCCTGAGCAAGAGTTTAACCCCAGACATCCTCTCTGGATCTCCATTATTCGAGACAAGCCTATCAGGCTTCCTCCACAGATGCTGGTAGGTGACATACTTATCAAGTTGTCTATTTCTTTCTATGGCCTTGAAAAACCCGACAATCCTTCGTTTTGAAAGCTCCCACCAATCTGACTTACTACTGCAAAAGTCCATGATCGATACCTGTGTCTAAAAAAAATCCTCAAAGGATTGACTCACCTTCTCATCGTCCAGGAGTGCTGAATTCAGCTTCCAGGTACCCCTCCCCCTAGGTGGTGTATCGGGGCTATTCAGAGTCACAGACAGAATATAGTGATCAGAAAACTCCACTCCTGACACACTGGTGCCGAGAAGGCAGAGTTCCTCTTCAAAAAAAAAACAATCTATTCTACTCTGACTACTACCTTGCTGAAAAGTGAATCCTGTGTCTTCTGGGCAGCAATGAATGTGCACACCAACCAGACCTGCCTCTCTAGCTATTTTGTTTAAAAAAAGCCGTCAGTCTGGCCTGGCTCTGGTACCTTTCCTGTCCTTAGTCCTAGTGACAGTGTTGAAATCACCACCGAAAACAACTTGCTGTAAAAAGAAAAGGCTTGATCTTCATGAAGAGGCATTTCCTGTCCCACTTTGTCTGGGGTCAATAGATGTTGATCAGGCGCAGGTCCTGCCCCCTCCATGGAGACATCTAAGACAATGCATCTCCTTATTTCTACCTCAATAATCCGCTGACAGGTTACCATTCTGGAAAAAAGCACCGCGACTCCAGTGTAAGGCTCGGCTGCAAGAGATCAAAAGGAGGCGCTGCGCGTCCACTCCTTCTTCGCCAGATGAATGTCAGCCAAACTAAACAACTGGGTCTCTTGCAAAAAGAAAATATCAGCATCAAACCTGCTGAGCAAAAATAAGGCCATGTTACGAGCACTTACTGATTTTATGCTGACATCAATGGTCGCCACCTTCAATGGAGTGGGAACCACCATCAGGATGATTGAGGTATACATTTCTTAACCTGCTTACCCCCTCCCTACTTGGAGGCCCTATACGCTTCAATGACTCTTGTGATTCCTCCTTCATAGAAATCACCGACTCATCACCAGAACTTCCACCCTTCACCTCAGAAAGCACCTCAAAAGCATTTGCCACCTCCACCCTCCCAGGTTCAGGAGCACTGACATACTTCCTCCTTCTCCGCCTCTTACCCTTTTTCCTTTTAGTCTCCAACCATTCTATATCCTCAGTCGACAATCCTGATGGCAGAACCCCTCTCCCCCGCCCCCCAGGACATTCTCAGCCAAAACCCCCCATTAACCCCTCCCCCACATCATTCCCCCCCAACTTCCACATCTTTCAACCCGACCTTCACATCATTCACCTTGCATTCTGCACCAGCCACTCTCATTCCCTTCCCCCCCCCCCCCCTGTCCAATCCATCACTCACTCCACCCCTCAGTGTCTGTTGACCCCCAGCTGCACTTCTGCCACGCCAAGGAAGAGGGGTTGGCACAACCATATATGCCGGTCCAGCACCCTCCACTGCCTTCACAAACTTCCTGCCACTCAAGGGAGATTCCATGTCTGTAATGGCCTGCAGCAATCTGCCATTTTCCTCAACCTCCTCCTGAGATGGCCCAGGCTGCTGGAGAGGGAGGGGGCAGATACTGACTCAAATGCGACAGATCCTGAGACAGGGGTATTACTGGGGCCACCATGTGAAGCCACTTCCTTACCTAACATCCATACTGTTGCCATTGCTCTGGCATCCACCCTCTGGCTGGTACTCACACAGGCACTCTCCTTCATCTGTTGGAATCTCTCCTCATTCTCATACTCCTCCTTGAACATACCACCGCTCTCCTTCAGAGAAGCGACCAACTTTTCCTGCTTTTTCAAAGCCTCCTCCAGAGACTTCAGCTTGGAGTCTTCCCTCTTACTGCTCCCGGTCTTACTGTGCAGAGATTTTTTTTCCCTGAAATCTGCTTTCAGGACAGCGAGCTTCTGCTCCTCCTTAGTAATGCAATGAAGTCTGTTCACCACCCTATCCTGGAAGGCTGGTAAGGACTCCCCTTGCATAGGGACAAGCCCAGGATCCATAGCAGCTTGAACACATGGTGTAATCCTCGGTGCCTCTGGAGAGATTCCCACCTTCGTCTCCCCCCACCTGCTGCATGGTGATTGGGGGAGGGCCTGCAGGAGAGGCCCCTGGCTTGATGTTTCTCTCAGCTGAGACCAAAGTAGAATGAGCCAGCAGCACTTTGCCAAACAGCACCACCTGATGGAGAGTGTAAGCTCCTCTGGTGCAGAGACTGATGTGACTGGCTCAGTGTTCCCTGTACAACACTGCAGAATATATCTGAGTAATAAAAATGTATAATAATAATAGTGTCTGGCTGTAGTGGGACATTAGAGTGTAAGCTCCTTTGATACACTGATGTGAATTGCTCAGTGTTCTCTGTACAACACTGTGGAATATGTCAGAGCTGTATAAATGTATAATAGTAGTGGTGTGGGACATTAGAGTGCAAGCTCCTTTGGCACACAGTCTGATGTCAATTTTCTCTTTACAACACCGAAAATATATATGAATTATCTGTACAATATGATATAGAGACAGTGGGAATAGCTGAGCATGTTTTTATGTTTTACAGCCTGTAGGGGTCAGTAGGTCTCTAACCGAGACTTTTCGATGGTGAAACATGTAAAGACAGCAAAATGCAAATGGAAAGGCCTTGTCAAGGTCCCTCTGGGTGAGGCTCACTGGGATTCCCAACTCTACTCCCCTAAAACTCAATACAATGTCTCGCACTCTGCTGGCTAATTTTCAACCCCATCCACACAATTTATTTATCATGCAATCAATAGGCTGTTTCACTTTTTTGTTTTCATCAGGTTTGAACGAATTAAATAAAGGACAATTCTCTCTTTTCAACTAAAGCTAATAACAGACGCTGTGTGAATATTAGATTTAACTTGTGTCTGGAGCAATTTAATTTAAGACTCTGCATAAATGAAATGGCTAATGCATTTATAATAGGAACAGTGTGTTTCTGAGAATCCTTAAGTCTTCCAGAATTTTATTAAAAAGTTCTTTATGTGTTGTATCTTGTTTGTATACTGTATGTCATCAAGTAATGTCATCAACTACATCCACATGTCCAGGTACCCCTGTAAATGGATTACACTGTGAACAAATATCTATCCAAATACGTGATCTACATTCTGGGACCTGGCTAAAAGTATATCTATATTAAAAAACAAAAAATGTTATATATTGCAGCTTACTGGTCCTTAAATGTGGTAGCTGCATTACTTTTATTTTTTACTTTATTTACTCCTGATGATTCTGTCAGTAACACACTCGTGGAGAGGTGCAGTGTGGTGCAGTAAACACCCACTTTCCAGTTGCAGAGAACAGAATGTTAAAGTTGTAAAAAATTCACAATAAGCCTGGCACGAAGGCACCAGACCCAGAACACTCACAGATTGCAACAGTAGTGGGTAGCAGAGCAGACCTCGGCATGGCTAGTCCATACTCAAATGGGGAGGTCTCCAGAAAGGATAGCATGTTCTTAGGGTTGCCACCCGTCCAGGATTCACCTGGTCAGTTCGGGTTTTGAACCACGTGTCCGGCTTTCAGACTGCCTGAAACCCAGATACATTATCAGGCCGGAATCTGGCTCCCCAAGTAACTGAGTGCCACAACCGCTGAGTGTATAGCCATGTGTGCACACCCTAATCACCAAGGTTGCCAACTACCCAGAGAACTGGCTACAGTTGTCTATAAGTGAGAGCCAGTACAGCCCTCCCACCCGCAGGGATGGGAGAGAAGAGAGGGCTTGATCTGCTCCTCCTCCTGTCCCTACCCATCTGTATCTGTGCGCCCACATTACAATCCCCAGGGATATGTGGGCGGAAATTTGAAGTCCAGCAGATGACAGATATATAGTGGATGAAAGGTGCCAAACTGCCAATGCCTGCGCATCCATCCTCAGATGAGTGAGCTCACCATCCACTGTGACTGAAGTCTCCCCCCTCAATGGTACAAACCAGAAGAAAGCAGATAAGAGAAGTTTATTGTAAGGGCACTTTTACACTGGGGCGGTGGAGCGTTAGCATTAAATCCCCGTGAGTCACAGCAGGGATTTACCACTGTTATAGCAGCGGTACGGCGGCGAGAGCGGTGCGCTTTTAACCCCCCACAAGGGGCTAAAGCGCTCAGCCGCTTCAGAAGCGCTACCCCATTGTTTTCAATGGGTAGGGGCGGTGGAGGCTCACCGCACTGCTCCAGAGATGAGGCTTGCAGGACTTTTCGTGACGTCCTGCAAGCACACCGCCCCAGTGTGAAAGCACTCCGACTTTCACAATGGGGTGGATGGAGAGTGATTTTTGAGGCGATTTACAGGCGCTATTTTTAGCTAAATAGCGCCTGTAAAGCTCCTCAGTGTGAAAGGGGTCTAAGAGTCCATATACACTTTAACCACTTGCCGACCGTGTAATGTAAATACACGGCCGCAAGGTGGATCCATTGTTCTGGGAGGGCGTACTGTAACGTACGTAAGAGGAGAGGGGGAGAGAGGAGATGCAGCGGTGCTGTGTGTCAGTCTGCCCATCCATCTGTGCTCACCCATGCATGCATGCTCACCCATGCATCCATGCTCACCCATGCATCCGTGCTCCACCATCCATCTGTGCTCACCCATGCATCCCTGCTCACCCATCCATGCATGCTTACCCATGCTTCTGTGCCCCCCCCCAAGCATCCATGCTCAGCCATCCATCCGTGCTCAGTCATCCCCATCCACGGCTCATCCATCCCCATCCGTGCTCATTTATACCACATCAGTTCTCATCCATGACACATCCACGCCACTAGAGTGCCCATCCGTGTCACTACAGCGCCCATCAGTGCCACTACAGTGCCTGTACCCATCCAGCCTCATCCATGCTCACCCATCCAGCCTCATCCGTGCTCACCCATCCAGCCTCATCCGTGTTCACCCATTCATCCGTGCTCACCCATGCATCCGTGCTCACCCATCTAGCCGTGCTCACCCATCCAGCCTCATCCATGCTCACCCATGCATCCGTGTTCACCCATGCATCCGTGCTCACCCATCCAGCCAGGTTCACCCATGCATTTGTGGTCACCCATTCAGCCGCGTTCACCAATCCAGCCTCATCCATGTTCACCCATGCATCCATGTTCGCCCATCCAGCCATGTTCACCCATCCAGCCATGTTCACCCATGCATCCATGCTCACTCATGCATCCGTGCTCACCCATGCATCCGTGCTCACCCATGCATCCGTGCTCACCCATCCAGCCTCATCCGTGCTCACCCATGCATCTATGCTCACCCATAAATCTGTGCTCACCCATGCATCATGCTCAGCCATGCATCAATGCTCCGCCATCCATCTGTGCTCACCCATGCATGCATGCTCACCCATGCATCCGTGCTCACCCATCCAGCTGTGCTCACCCATCCAGCCTCATCCGTGCTCACCCATGCATCTATGCTCACCCATAAATCTGTGCTCACCCATGCATCATGCTCAGCCATGCATCAATGCTCTGCCATCCATCTGTGCTCACCCATGCATGCATGCTCACCCATGCATCCATGCTCTACCATGCATCCGTGCTCCACCATCCATCTGTGCTAACCCATGCATCCTTGCTCACCCATCCATGCATGCTCACCCATGCATCCGTGCTCACCCATCCAGCCGTGCTCACCCATCCAGCCGTGCTCACTCATCCAGCCTCATCCATGCTCACTCATGCATCCGTGTTCACCCATGCATCCGTGCTCACCCATCCAGCCATGCTCACTCATCCAGCCTCATCCATGCTCACTCATGCATCCGTGTTCACCCATGCATCCGTGCTCATCCATCCAGCCGTGTTCACCCATTCAGCCGCGTTTACCCATCCAGCCTCATCCATGTTCACCCATGCATCCATGTTCGCCCATCCAGCCGTGTTCACACATCCAGCCATGTTCACCCATGCATCCGTACTCACTCATGCATCCGTGCTCACCCATGCATCCATGCTCACCCATCCAGCTGTGCTCACCCATCCAGCCTCATCCGTGCTCCCCCATGCATCCGTGCTCACCCATCCATGCGTGCTCACCCATTCATCTGTGCTCACCCATGCATTCGTGCTCAGCCATGCATTCATGCTCCGCCATCCATCTGTGCACACTCATGTATCCCTGCTCACCCATCCATGCATGCTCACCCATGCTTCTGTGCTCACCCATGCATCCATGCTCAGCCATCCATCCGTGCTCAGTCATTCCCATCCACGGCTCATCCACCCCCATCCGTGCTCATTTATGCCACATTGCCCCATTCCATACCACATCAGTTCTCATCCGTGACACATCCATGCCACTAGAGTGCCCATCCGTGTCACTACAGCGCCCATCAGTGCCACTACAGTGCCTCACAATAGTGTAATAGGTAGTCAAATTAGATTTGAAATTTATGCCCCTGGAACGCCTGATGGTGCTCCCTGCATGTTGGGCCTCTGTATGTGGCCAGGCTGTGTAAAAGTCTCACACATGTGGTACTGCCATACCCAGGACGAGTAGCAGAATATATTTTGGGGTGTAATTTTTGATATGTACACGCTGTGTGTTAGAAATATTGTATCAATGGACAACTTTGTGTAAAAAAAAATGCATTTTTATTTTCTTTCCACATTTTCCAAAAACTTGTGGAAAAAATTACATGTTCAGAAAACTCATCATGCCTCTTAGAAAATACGTTGGGGTGTTTTCAAAGTGGGGTCGTCTTTGGGCGTTTCCATTGTTCTGGTGCTCCAGGGCCTTCAAAAGTGCAAAAGGTAGTCAAGAAATTAGATGTGTAATTTATGCTCCTAGAACACCTGACGGTGCTCCCTACATCATGGGCCTCTGTATGTGGCCAGGCTGTGTAAAAGTCTCACACGTGTGCTATTGCTATGCTCAGGAGCAGTAGTAGAATGTGGGTGTAATTTGTGGTATGCATATGCGGTGTATGAGAAATAACCTGTTAATATGACAATTTTGTAAAAAAAAACAGAAAAAAAAAATTTTCATTTTGCAAAGAATTGTGGGAAAAAAATTACAAGTTCAAAAAACTTGCCATGCCTCTTACTAAATACCTTTGACTGTCTACTTTCCAAAAAGGGGTCATTTGGGGGGTATTTGTACTTTCCTGGCTTGTTAGGCCCCTTTCACACGAGCCGAGCCCTTTTTGAAGGGCTCCGCTGCTCAGCAGGGATCCATCCATTTATCCCCGCTGAGCCAGCGGATGACAGAACAGTCAGAGCTCCATTCTCCTCCATGGAGGATCGTCTGTCCATGTTCATCCGATCCGATCCGCCAGACGGATGGAAAATATGGTTTCCATCCGTCTGTTTTTGGCAGATCGGAACAGATCGCGTGTCAGCAGACATGCCACCGCTGACATCCGTCGTACCATAGAGAACAATGGAGCGTCCGTTCGGGTCCGCCTGAAAAACTGACAGGAACCATCCGCTCATGTGAATGAGCCCTTAGCGTCTCAATAAATGAGATAGGCTATCAGTACATCAGGTGTGATCAATTTTTAGTGATTGGCACCATAGCTTGTACACTCTATAACTTTCACAAAGACCAAATAATATACACTTATTTGGGTTATTTTTTACCAAAGATATGTAGCAGTATAAATTTTGGCCAAAATTTATGAAGAAAAATTACTAATTTGCTAAATTTTATAACAGAAACAAAGAAAATGCATTTTTTCCAAAATTTTCCATCTTTTACCATTTATAGCACAAAAATAAAAACCCCAATGGTGGTTAAATACCACCAAAAGAAAGCTCTATTTGTGTGAATAAAAGGACAACAATTTCATATGAGTACAATGTAGTATGACTGAGTAATTGTCCTTCAAAATATGAGAGCACTTAAAGCTGAAAATTGGTCTGGTTAGGAAGGGGGTTTAAGGCTGGACTCACACCTATGCATTTTTAGTGCATTTTGCAGATTTGCACTGCAGAGCGTGTTCCATAGGAAGCCATTTTAAATGTACTGCAGTGCAAATCTGCAAAATGCAAAAAGCACTAAAAATGCATAGGTGTGAATCTAGCCTAAATACCCAGTGGTCAAGTGGTTAAGGGTACTCTCCAAATTCCGATAGGCTAAACCTAATGTATATTAAAAATGCCCTTCTGATTTTCCTAAATCAGCCCCTCATATCCATTTCTGGCTTAAAGAAAAACTCTAGTTCTGTTGGGGTCACATATAAAATTAATACTAAGCTATTTCACCGTTGATTATTATTTTAGCTTTATGTCTCCTGTGATTTCTATGTATAACTGGTCATTTTCTTTTTCTAATTCCTGTTCTATGCAACAATGGCAGCGGACTTCAGTTTCCTTGAACCTAATCCATCTAGCTCTGTAATTGGCTCACTGCTTCTCTCAGATGTCAATGAGGTTGATTTGCTAAAGGTAAAAAGGCTGTTAACCTTGGGGAAAATTTCTTTGCAAAGTGCAACTTCCCTTGCAATGTGAATAGTCGATTTGCCTTTAGTAAATCAACCCTAAAGTCTCTTGATGTGAAGTTGTAAGTAGCCTGTGGCATCCCGTGTCATGGTTATTTAAAGGCTAACTCCAACTCTTGCTACATGTTACACCTGTATTTAGGGTGTAACATGAAGCATATTGCTACACACACCTTGGATCAACAATCCACAATGTTACTTCTTATAAATACTACAGTGGTTGTAAAGGCAGAAGATTTGTTATCTTAATACATTCTATGCATTAAGATAAAAAGCCTTTCTTTCTCAGACATCACAGGACACAAAGCACGCTATATATTCTATACATACTGGTTATACACCACCTATAGGTGAATGGATACTGGTAATCAAATAAAAACAAATAGGAAGTTTCCCCACCTATATAAGCCCTCCCACACTGGGAGCACTTCAGTTTTTTTTTGCCAGTGTCTTGAAGGTGGATGGTCACTTCTACAGCTCTGTGGAGCTTCTATGCTGTTTCCCACACAGGTTCTTTTAGAATCAGGGACAGCCTTCATACCGGATCCATTTCAAACGGCATTAAGCTAAGATAAATGGTACCCGGGTCTTGCTAAGAAGTCAGAAGAAACTGTGAGATTTTGCCTGTAAGCGACCATATATAGGGCTGGATCCTGCGTGTAAGTAAACCTGGAACACTGAACCAAGGTACGCCTGTAGGGTGCTATACAGGTCCAAGGGAGTGGACCCTCAGAATGGGTAACCGGTCCTTGAAGGTCCTTTGGACAAAGCCCGCCGTGATGGGTGAAGGTTGGGCCTGCAGTCTCCTCTAGGCCCTGCGATGAGGAATGGTGAGTGATCCCCAATGGGGATGATGTTACTGAACCCAGCTGGCTTCCTGCAAACATAGGAAAAAGTTTGTTTAAATTTTCCCTCCTTTTGCCTGCACTTCTTTTGCCACCACCAGAGGGCTCAGCTAGAAAGACACAGTCATGCTTGGTTGTGCCTGCAGTTCCTGTGAAGCTGCCACCAGGGGGAGCCTGCACTAGTACTAATCTGTCTTTTCACTAGGTAAGTGAATGGACTATCGCAGGAAGTCAGGACAGGGCTGGAGAGCAGGCTAAAGATCCTCCTGGTGAAACGTGAGTCTAGGGGTGGGAGCTGAGTCAGGCTGGGCAGGAAGCCGGGTTCGGGGAACGTGGACAAAGCAGTGCATGCACTAGCAGCTATGGCTTTCAAGAAGCACAGGGGGGAGCGAAGCTGCCTGTAATAAGGCTAGAGGCACAGGTGTGTTACCACAGCCCTTGCTGAGGCTAGTCAGACCACTGTTGCCATTGGTTCCCCTGAGAGACCAGAAGGGACCAGTCTATCTGAGCCACTGCGGCTATCTGTTTTGGTAGCTAACCCCTCATCTGTTTCCTCACAGTATGTTACTAACGATGACCTGTCGGCAGCCTTTACTGGGCGTAGAAACCAGGATTGCTGGTATGATTGCTTCTACAACACAGGGTGAGAAAGGTGACAGGTCTCCTTCCCCTAACACTCTGATTCTGGAGTGAGAATGGGTTGATGAGGGAGAGGAGGTAGCTACAGGGGATCTGGTCGATTCTTTTGCAGACACTTCTGCTTCAGAGAGACCTGAGCCAGAAGAATCCCCAAGGACACCTGCCTCGTAATCTGAGGCTGCTGATCCAGGTACTTTCACATAAGGTACGTGCAGCATTCAGGTTACCTCCAGTGGAGAGTCCTGTGGATGTGTATTCCTCCCTTGGGTCATTAAAATACCAGAAGGTGCGCTGGGATTCGCTTTGCATCCTCTCCTTGAGAGGGTGATATATGCTGACCTGGTGCACCCGGACAGATTGTTTGTTCCTTCTAATATATCCTATGCAGGAAAGCTTTTTGAAAGGGGGGAGTACCAGCTGTCCATGCAGCAGTCACATCCCTAAGTAAATCCCTGGCTTGCCCTGTTGATAATGCCCAGGTGTTAAGGACCCTTCAGATAAAAAGCTGGAGTCCTTATTAAAGGCTTCTTTTTCCTTGGCTGGGTATCGGAGCTTATTTTTTTACTGTTTTGAAGCAGCATAGAGGCCGCATTGGATGCATATGTGCTTGGCTCATCCTGCTTGGGCCCGGTTGCAGTTGAACAGGGGCATGCTTGCATACTGGCTTAAACGCATGGTTTCTAAAAAAGCACGTCTGCCTAAATGAATGTTTGCTGGAGCACGTGTTTGCTTAAACGCTTGTTTTGTAGACTCGGGTCACATACAGGCTTGTCTTGCATAAACTTGTGTAGCATAGAGACTTATGTCGAATAGAAACTTGAGTCGCATAGAGACTTGTGTCGCATAGAAACTTGTGTCGCACAGAGACTTGTGTCGCATAGAGACTCGTGTCGCATAGAAACTCGTGTCCCATGGAGACGCGGGTCGCATAGAGTCACGGGTCGCATGGGCCTGTGTCGTGTGGGCCTGTGTCGCTTGGGCCTGTGTCACATTGAGACTAGTGTCTGCATGGGCGTGGGTCTGCATAGGTCGCATAATGCATAGCACACATGATGCAGAGACACCTGATGCCTATGAATGCATGTTGTGCATAAACAGATGCTTGCTTACTTAGGCACCTTTTGCATAAACACATGCCGGCTTGCTTACTACTCAAACCTTTTACGGTCCAGAGGCAAAACGGAGAGGTAAGGCCTATTCTAGATCTCAAGGTCCTAAACCAATTTCTTGCGGTATGGCCGTTCTGCAATCCGCTCAATGATTGCCTTGCTCCAGGAAGGAGATTTTTTAGCATCAATAGACATCAAGGATGCATATTTGCCTGTGCCAATTTTTCTGCCTCATCAGAGGGTTTTTTTGCGTTTCGCAATAGTAAAAGGATGCTATCAGTTCTGGCTCTGCCATTCAGGATCGCAATAGCTCCCTGAATCTTCATATAAAATCTTCATAAATATTCTGGCTCCAGTTCTGGGCCTTCTAGGGTCACGAGGGGTCCTAATAATGGGATGCCAGGACAACCTCTTGCTCAGAGATCAGTCTCTGTGCAGACTCGAGCAGAATGTGACCCTAACAATCCTGGAAAGCAGGGGTTGGGTCATGTATGTAGGGTATTCCTTACTAGACCCAGTTCAGTCTCTGGAATATCTAGGTTTATAGCTAGATACAGTCCAAGCAAGGATACTCTCACCGCCGAGAGGATCAGCGACCTCAAGGCTCTGGTAAGCCAGGTGAGGGCGATGAGACACTCTTCAGTTCTCCTCTGTGTGAGGCTGCTAGGGAAGATGGTAGCCTCTTTCGAGGCAGTTCCCTATGCACAGTGTCACTCCAGGGCGCTTCAGCGCAACATCCTGTCAGAGTGGAACAGACAATTGCAGACTTCGGATTCCTGCATATCCTTATGTCCCAGGGCTCGATGGAATCTCGCCTGATGGTTAGTAAACCAGGATCTGTCTCGAGGTAGATCTTTTCTTCCAGTGTCTTGGAAGATTGTGACTACAGATGCCAGTCTTGTAGGCTGGGGAGTGGTCATGGGGGACTCCACGGTCCAGGGGAGATGGTCCTTGATGGAGCAGAGATTGCCCATAAACCTCCTAGAGCTACGAGCTATTCGGCTAACTCTGAGGGATTGGACATCCAGGTTGCAGGGCTACCTGGTAAGGGTACAGGCCGACAAGACCACGGCAGTGGCAATTTTGCACGACTCTCTGCAGTTCACATCCCAGGCATGGGAAAATTGGAAGGCGGACTTCTCAGCCACCAACAGATACACCTGGGAGAGTGGTCATTGCAGCCTGAAGTGTTTCGGGAAATTTGCCTGCACTGGGAGATGCCAGAGGTTGATCTACTGGCATCCCAATTCAACAACAAAGTCCAGCTGTTTGTGTCCCGAGCAAGGGATCCTTGGTCTATAGGAGTAGGGTGATTCCATGAGCTCAGTTCTCCTTGATTTATGCCTTTCCCCCAATCTCTCTGCTACCGCATCAGCGACAGTCATTCTGGTGGTGCCAGATTGGGCCAGGTTAATGAGGTTACGGTAGGCCTTGACAGCTTCCGGTCCAATCTGATCTACTCTCTCAGGGTCCTATATTACACCCGAATTTACGTGCGCTAAGCTGACTTCATGGCGATTGAAGCCACGGTATTGAGAGAGCCTGGGGTTTTTGGGCCCTGTGTTGTCTACAATGGTAAACGCTAAAAAGCTAGTCACCAGGACGATTTACCACAGGGTCTGGAAGGCTCGCATTGCGTGGTGTGAGGCCAGGAAAAGGCATCCCCGCAAGTTTGTGATTGGTAAAATGCTAGCCTTTCTTCAAGCAGGAGTAGACTTGAAGCTGGTTTTGACTACAAAGGACAGGTTTCTGCCTTGACCATATGTTTCAGAAGCCTTTGACTTCTCGCTCCTTGATCAGGACCTTTCTTCAAGGTATAACTCATCTGTTACCGCCTGTTAGATTTCCTCCCTGTCCATGGGATTGAATCTGGTTTTGTCAAAGGACAAGTTTCTGCCTTGTCCATATATTTTCAGAGGACTTGTCTACAAGGGGTAACTCGGCTGTTACCTCCAGTTAGATTGCCTCCCTGTCCAGGGGATTTGAATTTGGTTTTGTCAGTGCTGCAGAAGCAGCCTTTTGAACCTATAACCTACATTTACAAGATTCTATCAGGTGGATGTTAGAAGAGCGGAGGATTCCGCTTTTTGGCCACAGCATATTAAGGGCTGTGGTTTAATTGGAATTGTGTCTCCCTCCCCTCAGGCATTGTTCTGGAACGTCCCAGTATGTATAGAATATATAGCTTGCTCTGTGTCCCGTGATGTCAGAGACAGAAAATTGAGTTTTTATACATGTAAACCAAAGAGAAAATCGCTGCTCCAGGTGTAATGGCTCACACACTAGTTGGAAGCTCTGGAGTGCCTGCTACGGCTCACCCCGCGTGAATCCACCAATAGAAGAAAGAAGAGGCACATCCAGATGATTTCCAGGCTTCATTCGGGTCAAGGGCACCACAAATACCAGCAAGCAGTCAGTAGATGCGTCTACAGACTGCTTGCTGGTATTTGTGGTGCCCTTGACCCGAATAAAGCCTGGAAATCATCTGGATGTGCTGCTTCTTTCTTCTATCGGTGGGTTTTTATACATATTTACCTGTAAGATCCATTTCTTTCGAAGGACATCACGGGACACAGAGGTCCCTCTCCTCTCTGTCTTGTGGAGTTCATTGCTTGCTACAAAACTGAAGTGCTCCCAGTGTGGGAGGGGTTATATAGGAGAGGGAACTTCCTGTTTGTTTTTTATTTGATTACCAGTGTCCATTCACCTATAGGTGGCATATAACCAGTATGTATAGAATATATAGTCTGCTCTGTGTCCCGTGATGTCCTTCGAAAGAAATGGATTTTACAGGTAAGTATGTATAAAAAATCCAATTTCTGTGTGCAGCAGCCCCCCTCAGCCCCCCTAATACTTACCTAAGCTCCCTCTTGATCCAGCGATGTTGCACAAGATGTGTATAAAATATATATTTGCTCTTACTCAAACAAAAAATGATACAGTATCTCACAAAAAGTGAGTACACCCCTCACATTTTTGTAAATATTTTATTATATTTTTTCATGTGACAACACTGAAGAAATGACACTTTGCTACAATGTAAAGTAGTGATTGTACAGCTTGTATAACAGTGTAAATTTGCTGTCCCCTCAAAATAACTCAACACACAGCCATTAATTTCTAAACCACTGGCAACAAAAGTGAGTACACTCCTAAGTAAAAAAGTTCAAATTGGGCCCAAAGTGTCAATATTTTGTGTGGCCACCATTATTTTCCAGCACTGTCTTAACCCTCTTGGGCATGGAGTTCACCAGAGCTTCACAGGTTGCCACTGAAGTCCTCTTCCACTCCTCCATGACAACATCACGGAGCTGGTGGATGTTAGAGATATTGCGTTCCTCCACCTTCTGTTTGAGGATGCCCCACAGATGCTTAATAGAGTTTAGGTCTGGAGACATGCTTGGTCAGTCCATCACCTTTACCCTCAGGTTCTTGGAGGTGTGTTTGGGGTCGTTATCATGTTGGAATACTGCCCTGCCTCTGAAGGGAGGGGGTCATGCTCTGCTTCAGTATGTCACAGTACATGTTGGCATTCATGGTTCCCTCAATGAACTGTAGCTTCCCAGTTCCGACAGCCCTCATGCATCCCCAGACCATGACACTCCAACCACCATGCTTGACTGTAGGCAAGACACACTTGTCTTTGTACTCGTCACCTGGTTGCCTCCACACACGCTTGACACCATCTGAACCAAATAAATTTATCTTGGTCTCACCAGACCACAGGACATGGTTCTAGTAATCCATGTCCTCAGTCTGCTTGTCTTCAGCAAACTGTTTTTGGGCTTTCTTGTGCATCATCTTTAGAAGAGGCTTCCTTCTGGGACGACAGCCATGCAGACCAATTTGATGCAGTGTGCGGCGTATGGTCTGAGCACTGACAGGTTGACCCCCCACCCCTTCAACCTCTGCAGCAATGCTGGCAGCACTCATACGTCTATTTCCCAAAGACAACCTCTGGATATGACGCTGAGCACGTGCACTCAACTTCTTTGGTTGACCATGGTGAGGCCTGTTCTGAGTGGAACCTGTCCTGTTGAACCGCTGTATGGTCTTGGCCACCGTGCTGCAGCTCAGTTTCAGGGTCTTGGCAATATTCTTATAGCCTAGGCCATCTTTATGTAGAGGAACAATTCTTTTTTTCAGATCCCCAGAGAGTTCTTTGCCATGAGGTGCCATGTTGAACTTCCAGTGACCAGTATGAAAGAGTGAGAGTGATAACACCAAATGTAACACACCTGCTCCCCATTCACACCTGAGACCTTGTAACATTAACAAGTCACATGACACTGGGGAGGGAAAATGGCTAATTGGGCCCAATTTGGACATTTTCACTTAGGGGTGTACTCACTTTTGTTGCCAGCGGTTTAGACATTAATGGCTGTGTGTTGAGTTATTTTGAGGGGACAGCACATTTACACTGTTATACAAGCTGTACACTCACTACTTTACATTGTAGCAAAGTGTCATTTCTTCAGTGTTGTCACATGAAAAGATATAATAAAATATTTACAAAAATGTCAGGGGTGTACTCACTTTTGTGAGATACTGTATATAAAGGTGCTGCTGCTTACGATAGCCTAAATACTCAGCCAGTGATACATATAGAAAAAATATAAGCATGCAATCCAAGATATGAACATGAATATTTGTGATACAAATTTTGTAAATTGAAGGTCAATATGTTTCCATAACAAAGAAAGAGTTATTTGAAACAAAAAAGTGTAAACATTTAAAACATCCAACAGGCGCTCCAAAGAGTGCAAAGTGTTTTATGAACCTGGCGCTCCTTTTCACATATAAACAGGACAGTTGGATCTCAAGTTATAGAGATCGTAAACACTCACACAAATGTCAGCCAACAGGGGTAATCCACTCCTTGGACTCCTCCAAACAATGCTCCTCTCCAGTAAACAGGCTGTTCAGTTAAATCAGTGGTTCTCAACTCCTGTCCTCAGGACCCACCAACAGGCCAGATTTTAAAGCAGAGTTCCACTCTTTTTTTTGTTTATTAAAAGTCAGCAGCTACAAAAAGTGTAGCTGCTGACTTTTAATAAACAGTAACTTACCTGTCTCCCGGTCCAGCGATGGCTGCGCCCAAAGCCTCGCTTGTCTCCCCCCTCCTCCCGACGGCCCCACCATTCCTAGTGTGGGCACCCGGCCCGGCTTCACGGCCGGGCACCCACTGCGCATGCACGGGTCGGGCTGCGCATTCCTAGTGGCCATGCAATCTTCTGGGACCTGTGACGTGTCCCTGAAGATTGCCAGAAGGGAGGGGCCGCCTAGGAGGAGAGGAGGAGTCGCCTAGGCGGCCCAGAGGTGGAAGGTGGAAGAGGGACAGGAAGTTCCTCTGAAACCTGGGGACACCCCCCCCCCCCAAAAAAATTATGTGCCAAATGTGGCATGTAAGGGGGCGAGGAGTGCTTAAAGCGGAAGTTCCATTTTTGGGTGGAACTCCGCTGTAAGTATTACCTTGGGGAGATGCAGACTAGAATACTTCAATCACTGAGCAGCAAATGATATCACCTGTGATTTCAGTTATCTTGCAAACCTGGCCTGTTAGTGGGTCCTGAGGACCGGAGTTGAGAACCACTGAGTTAAATGGATCTCTCAAAGACACGGATCATTCTTCTCTAGGTTGTCTCAGACATGTGAGATAATGGAAGGAAGAGGCTTTATAGTGTAGTATTGCAAAGATGCATTTATTTAAAAATGTGTAGCACTTACATTAAAAAAAAAAAATGGTAGAAGATGAATTGAAGTAACACACAGCCGTGGATATTGCCAGCAGGCTGGTACATGGTGATGTCAAGGAATGCTGCGTAAGAGGCAGCGATTGGGACCGGAGACTCTCAATGTTGCACAATGTTGCATGAGAGACTTGGCTGTCTGGGACTCTCCATCCTCATTGGCTGAGAAAGCAGCAAAGCGCTATTGGTTTCTCTGCTGTTAATCAAAGTTAGTGGGCCAATGAGGAGAGAGAGATGGTGGGGTGGGGCCGGGTTGGGACTCCGTGTCTGAATGGACACAGGGAGCTGTGGCTCGACTCGGGTGCCCCCATAGCAAGCTGCTTGTAGTGGTGGTACTCAAGAGTAGGGAGAGGCCAGGAGCACCAAAAAGGGACCCGAGAAGAGAAGGATTTGGGCTGCTCTGTGCAAAAAAGCTGCCCAGAGCAGGTAAGGATAACATGTTTGTTATTTTTAAAAAAAAAAATCGAGACTTTAGTATTAATTTAATGTCCATTTTTTTTTGTGCATTTAAACACACTCCCAGCTCTTTGAGAAATGCACTGATTTGGCAATAAACAGTTCCTGTGGAATAATCCACATCTTCCCCAGCACTTACAGTAAAGAATCCTTTCAGCATGGAGAGATTAATCTCCTTTTCTCCAGGGTGCTGACGTGTCCTAAAGTTTTCTGCACTGGGATTTATTATCTTTGGCAAGATAATAGTACATCTATAGGGATACTGCTATGGAGTACTTCATATTATCATGCTTTTGGTTGAATAGCATATCGTATAGCAGCTTCCTACATTCCAGAGAATCCTCTAATGAAAAGAATAACATTTAGCAGAAAAATAAAACTTTTTTCCTTACATTCTTTCTGTTCATTTTCTTCTTTTCATTCTATGGCTATTTGATTTCTAGCTACATTTCTTTTTTCCTATGAGACATTCTAGGTGCTCTGTGAGCTCAGTCTCTTTGCTCTGATCATACGTGGTGAAAAAGCGCAGGGCCTCTGCGTTGGTTATTTATGTGTCTCCATGTTAGCAATCTGGTCCCTCGTGCTGCGCTGGAATGCTGAGTGCTGACCTAATTCAACACATCCCCGCAGACCTGCGAGTTTAGGGCTGTTCAGTCCCAGGCAATGGACTGACACCGGAAAGGAATAATGAGATTTTTTTTGGAGGCTCACCGCACTTTTTCTCCTCAGCAGGGCTCTATCTCATCCGCCGCGGTATTTAAAAGGGAACGCTTTTCAAAGGTCTGCAGAATATTCACCTGTGTGGAAGCTTTTGTATTGACATAGAAGAACGTACCTGCCCTCTGAAATCAAAGAACAGCAGCCGCAGGCATAGAACAAGAACGAGGCTCTTAATATCAAAACATAGAATAGGAGATAGTAGATCATGTCTGGTGAAGAAGACATATTACAGATTGTATTAAATGTTAAAAATCCTTTTTTGTGTAGTTTGACAAGTTTAAGTAAAAGCTTTACTCCCAGAATCAAGCTGCTGGCTGGCTGCAGAGATTCGCTGTTTGTGTTTGAGAAGGCGGACAGTTTTGTATGAGTTTTATTCTGCTCTTTTATGCACTTTTTTCATTATTTCTTTTACAGCTGCATTTTCTTTTTACAATGTCCACTTAAAGTCAACTGTAGGTTTCCCTTTTTCCCGTGTTGCCACATATCTAAGCAGCGCTCAAAGCCCCTGGGAAAGAATTGGAATCTGTTCCTAATCATTTTTAAAAACAGAAGTGGTGGTTTCATGCAGTTGCACAGATCTGCTTTATTAAAATGTTGGTAGAGGCTACACCCAATGGATAATTTAGTATTTCTGTTGTTTAATCAATTTTCCCACCTAAATGTAGCTATTAGTATTTGTCTTGAGAATGCACTTAAAAAATGGGTCAGGTTTGAATATTGAGTATTCTCATATTCAACCAGCAGGTTTGGCTCTTAGCTCTCTTTTTCTAATGTTTTCCAGTGCCCTCTTGGCTCCTTTTGGTTGAAAATTAAAAACTTTTTTTTTTTAAGCTCCTTAGTTCAAGCTGAAATTTACACAAACTGATAAGTCATAGAAATGACTCATCCTCCTCCCTCCCATTGGCTGGATGAGTCTCTTGAAGACATAATGCATAAGAATTAACAGACCCTGCAGTGATTCATTTTTAGAAAGCTCACCGTGCTGGGGATTCTCTAGTCTCATGGGTCCATCTTGTAATAAATCATTATTTATTTAAAAAACATATAAATGCATTATTTATTATTCATTATTATTTAAATGCCCCTTTTTCGGGTCCCCAGTGTCAAAATACCAGTAGGATACAGTGCAGCACAGCTCCTGCAAAGTAAGCCCCCCCACTCCATCACACATGCCGCAGTGTGCACTGGCCCCAGGCTCACCTTCCTCTGCTCAGAGCCAGGACTTTCACTACAATGCATCCTACGTGTTCTTCTCCTTCCTCTAGCACACAAGAAACCCCAGAGGTCTCCAGCTCACCAATTATTTCTCAGAGCCCAGTTCTCTTAAAGCGGAAATGGATCCTGTCCCTTTAACCCCTTCCTTACTGGGCACTTAAACCCCCCTCCTGCCCAGACCAATTTTTGGCTTTCAGCGCTGTCGCATTTTGAATGACAATTGCGCGGTCGTGCGACGTTGTACCCAAATAAAATTTGCGTCCTTTTTTTCCCACAAATAGAGCTTTCTTTTGGTGGTATTTGATCCCCTCTGTGTCATTTCTGATCGCCGCTATAAACA
The DNA here is from genome assembly GCA_018402905.1 of Glandirana rugosa. Classification (NCBI taxonomy): domain Eukaryota; kingdom Metazoa; phylum Chordata; class Amphibia; order Anura; family Ranidae; genus Glandirana; species Glandirana rugosa. The sequence goes on along the minus strand of BLSH010518949.1, from coordinate 102,630 downwards.
AAAAATGAGTGACAATTTTGCAAAAAAGAACAATATTTTTTACTTTTTGCTAAAGTACAAATCCATTTAAAAAATTATTCATCGGTTTTGGCCGACATATATTCTTCTACATATTTTTGGGAAAAAAAAAAATCGCAATCGGCGCATATTGATTGGTTTGCGCAAAAGTTATCGCGTCTACAAACTGGGAATTGATTTATGGCGTTTTTATTATTTTTTTTTTTTTTTTACTAGTAATGGCGGCGATCTGCGATTTTTATCGGGACTTTGATATTGGGGCGGAAATGTCGGACATTTTTTACACATTTTTGGGACCAGTGACATTTATACAGCGATCAGAAATTTAAATGTCCACTGATTACTGTATAAATGTCATTGGCAGTGAAGGGGTTAACCAGCAGGGGGCAGTGTAGGGGTTAAATATGTTCCCTGGCTGTGTTCTAACTGTGGGGGGGCAGGGCTGGTCGGGACATAACAGATCTAACTGATCCCAGTGACAGGGATCAGTAGATCTGCTATGTCCCCTGTCAAAGAACGGGGAACCGCCGTGTTTACAACGGCGGTTCCCCGTTCTGAGGCTCCTGAAAGTGATCGCGGGTCTCGGGCGGACATAGAGTCCGCTCGACCCGCGGGCACACTCGCGCAGCGTGCGACGCGCGCGCGCGCCGCCGCTGCCTCCAGGGGGCGCGCGGGAGCATGCGCAGTGGAGGACGTCCATGGACGTCCTCCCGGCATTTCAGGTCCGCGCTGGAGCCGTATTTCGGCAATAGCGCGGACCTGGAGGGGTTAAAGCGTGTTATACAGCACAATGCTTGTGCTGTGTAATTTGGCCTCCTGTATCACCTGAAATACCTGGCTGATCCTGCTAGTTTCTGCCCTCCCCTCTGTAAACTGACCACGGTATATCTTGGCTGCTGAGCCCTGACACCGTGGTCAGTTTACATGCTTCCGTCATCCACAGCCCTGCTCTCTGCTCTCCCCTGTCCTTGCTATCCTCCTCCCCCCTCCCTGCCTGTCAGCTAGTGACAGTGCCCACCCTCTTTCCTCCTGCTTCTGAAATTACTCTGACCTGTTTATACTATCCTCACTGTCTAATGACAAGTGCCCCTGTGTGTGTGCTTTATAAAATAAATGCAGTATATACCAGATTTCAAAACATCGAGCAAAAGTGTAGCACTGCGACAGACAGCGAGTAGTGACAGATCAGGGGTAAAAGTGGTTGTTAAGCCACCTCTGACCTGTTTATATTATCCTCCCTGTGTCCTAATGACAGGCGCCCCTATGTGTGTGAATTCTAAAAAAAATGCAGTATATACTAGATTTCAGGGTGCCAATCAGTGCTCAAGTAACTGGTCGACTCTCTCCTTCTCTCCTCCTGACTGATGTCAGCGGATGATCCTCAGCTCTGCCCGCTCTAGCTGTCAGATAGAGAGAAAAGAGAGCCGGCCAGTTACTTGAGCACTGATTGGCACCCTGAAATCTAGTATATACTGCATTTTTTTTAGAATTCACACACACAGGGGCACCTGTCATTAGGACACAGGGAGGATAATGTAAACAGGTCAGAGTGGCTTAACAACCACTTTTACCCCTGATCTGTCACTACTCGCTGTCCGTCGCAGTGCTACCAGCAGTGCTACACTGTGCGGTTGAGGTGTAGAAAAGGAGTTCTATATACCTGAGGCTGTTTATTTGCTGGATTGGTGACAGTGACACTGTGCTACTTTCTGCTAGTTCCCTGAAGGGAGATGTGCTGACAACTCTGAGATCTTGTCAGCACATCACCATTCAGGCTGCTTGCAGAAAGTAGAACAGTGTCACTGCCCCAGCAACTAAACAGTGTAGGACACTTAGAATTTCTAGACTGCACACCAGCAGCACAATGCATAACACCTCATTCAGACTCCTAACCATCAAAATCCCTTTCCTCATCAAACCACCTTCCACCCACTTCACCCTTCCAGGTCAAAGAGCCTGCCACTCACCTCACCCCACCACCACCAACATCACCCCCTCCAGTTGGGTAGAGAAGAGGATGGGACCAAAAGCTGTGCTTGCCACAATGTTTGTAATGTTTATGCCATTCATAGTTTAAAATCTGTGCACAAATATGGGGCTAACATTTGGGAAGGAATAAAATGCCCTTGGGTTGGTAGAGTCACTGGAAGGAAAAAATATGCCAGCGTTGGTAGTGTGACTGGAACGAAATATGAAATCCGAGCTGGTGGTATCACTGGAAGGAAAAACTGTCCCTAAAGCCTGGTACACACATGACGTTTATTTTAGTTCAACCCAGTGGGCTGAACGAAAAGAAAATATGACAGATCGCTATGCTGTTAGTGCCTGCCCCCCCCACACACACCAGAACACACCAGAACACACTCAGCCCATGTGTACTCAGCCTAAGTTGGTGATATCACTGGAAGAAAACATTTCCCTGAGTCTCTGGTTCATTAAAAGGAAAAATTGCCCCTGTGTCGGTGGTTTCAATAGAAGGAAAATATGTCCTTGAGCTTGTGGTGTCAGTGTAAGGAAAAAAAATCCCTGTACTAAAATGCTCCTGCGTTGGTGGTGTAACTGGAGGTAAAAAATGTCCATGCAATGGGGATGTCTCTTGAAGAAACACCACTAAAAAGCTCCTCCTCCACACCCACCTCCCCAGTGAAGAACTCTACCCTTAACCCTGACACCCCCTACTCAGGGCCGGATTAAGAGCATTGTGGGCATGGTGCTGCGGATTTCATTGGCCCTTCTTATGGAAATAAATACAATGAAAGGATTGGGGATGGGAGAGATGGGGTGGGGGTGAAAGAGAGAGGAGGGTGAGAGGTGGGTGAGAGAAAAATGTACATATCAATGCAGCCGCAATTTACATATCAATCATATGTACACTGCACACAGAGCAGGGCTGGGCAGCATTATTGACTTACTCACACCACTGGGCTGGGCCTATCTTAAGGAAGGGGCCTGGCTCTGCAGCTCCAATAGCCCCTATGTTAATTTGGCCCTGCCCCTTCTAGAAACTCATCACTGGGGATGGGCTCAGACCTGTTCCGATAAAAGTCCAAACCCGCCAGGAAGCTGTCAAAGCAGATAGCCAGTCATAGGAGAAAAGGCATTCCCTGTCCCGCAGCCTTACATATACATGCTCCTTACATACATGCAGTTACAGGGCAGGAATTGCCATTGCCACCTGTGATTTGCTATCGACTTTGGCGGCTTCCCAGCAGGATAGCTCAAGTGAGATCAGACTCATATCAGAACACACATGAGCTCATCACTACTCATCGCCCATCCCTTTCCTTAATACAGAGCTCTCCCCCAAACCACTTTCCCCACTACATAGCTGCCCCCAATTCCAGCACAGATCTCTTCCACAGCTACTTTTACTCAGTTCTCAGAACAGTCGGAGCAGCTGCCAGGAGGCTGGAGTGTCGTGTTCTGTGTGAGCGTTCCCCCGCTGTATGGCATGAAAGCCCAGCCTTCCGGCAGCTGCTCTTCCTGTATATAAACTGCAATGAGGAGGTGCTGTCACTCGGGGGTATCATACAAAATATGATATAGTAGGAAAAAAATGTAAACACACAAGCACATACATTCTTTCAAAATCACTCATGTATAAGAGGGAACTTTGTCATATTTATGTTCAGTCATAAGCCAGCATAAAACATGTGTAGAACTACCCCCGCAAGGGCTGTGTAATACTGGTCTCCCTACTCCTGCACAGCAAAACGACAAGCATTTTCCACTTCCATCCATACACAAGGAACAGTCTTTGAGCTTGGTTTTTGTTGTTTATTAGGGGTAATAACTTGGATGGGGAATAGGAATGATGGGATGCCCAGCTTGACTGCAACAATAATCAGGGACAACCTCCTTTCTATGTACACGATCAGGAACTGCCCTCCTTCCTGGACACTGACCATCTCTGATAATCAAAAATGCAAAAGCCCCTTAAGGACTAGGAACTTTCAGTCTCTTAGAAAGTAGCACAATGTGTCGTAGGCTGCATACAGGAGTATCTCCAACTCCACTGTAGACAGTGATATCAGCTATATTGCCTGCAGGAACTGCCAGCCCACCTGGCTGCTTCTTCACCAGCCCACTGACTGCTCTGAAGATCTCCCAGGGCAAGGGAAAGGAAGGGCTAAGCACAAAGCTGTCCTCCTGAAAGGCTTGCTACATATGGCAGTCTCTCCCATTGTGAATCCCTGGGTGTGCTGATGTACTCACATTGACCTCCTTGTTCCCTGCTGCTCCTTAGGCAAGATTCCTTTCAAACCACACAGCTTTCTGGATCTTCTTAAGTCAGGCTGAGGCAGAGCCCCTCCCCAGACACAGGGGCCCCCCTCCAAAGCCACCAACAGTCTACACAGCACTCCATCTTCCACCCGACTCCCCTGCTGGCATGGCACATCCATATTTAAGGGCTTATTTAGCAACCCTGCCGCGCTCACTGTCTGAGGATTGACCAAATTCACCTAAGTATGCAGATCAACCCTCCTGGCCTCCGCCCACAGACTTCTAGAAGTTTCTCCAAACTTCCAGAACCAGGGGGAGGCACCAGAGACCTACCTCTGTGAGTCATCCAGCCTGACCTGCAGTTAACCCTGACCCAATTTAGAGTCACAAATAAACCATGAGCCAAAACATAGATTTGCCTGCACTAACTCTAGCAGCACACTAGAGGCTGCTACAAGTGTAAAGTGAGGGCCTATTCTTATGTATTAGACCAGTGGTCTCCAAACTGTGGTTGGGGGCCGGATGTGGCCTTTTGCTTGTGTAAGGTATGTCAAAATCAGGTACCACATAAAAAAACAAACTAATAAGTATTACATGTCCTATAGTTCTGTTTATAAAGTAAAACTCATGTTATTTTGATTAAATCACCAATAGATGGCAGCATAGAGTTAAAAGCCTGAATGATAGAGAGCACAATTTATTGTAACTCTGCTAAAATAGCAAGGGGAACCAAAAGACAGACCTTTGTTTCTGGTGGGAACAGAATAGCAGTTGCTGTCCTGTATCTGAGACTGAAGGTCATGCTTTGTCATTGCAGGTAAGAGGGAACATATTTAGGGCCATAAACAGGGGGAAATTGATTTAATTTACATCCCTGTGATCAGTAAAGGCTGCTGTCCCTGCTGTGTGATTAAATAACATATCAGCACATGTACAATTGTTTATTATTTTCTATGAGGATGTTATTCCTGTATATGAGAATGTTATTATAGATATAGATGTGTATTGTAATGTAGGAACTGAATAGCAGTTGCTGTCCTGTATCTCAGACTGATGGTCATGCTTTTTCATTGCAGAAACTTTTTCAGTAAAAACACTTCTGGTTTCACGCGGCCCGCTCCCTTCGCACATTGGAATTATTGACCATACTTTCAGCATATGTGCAACACTTGGCCTTATCTGGACCTTGGGGCACTAGTCCAGCAACCGATACCAATGATGAGGCACCATTCCCCCTACTGACACCATCAAAACTAGGGATGCACCGAAATTTTGGCAACCGAACATTATCGGCCAAAAACGGTGTTTTTTATATCGGCCGAAAGAAAAAAAAAACAGCTGATACCAAAAGGGGGCGGGGTCCACCCCGGGTACCACCCATTATAGGGGTGTCCAGTGTGTGTATACAGGAGATGAGGAGTATCAAACTGGACAGATAGCAGGTTTGTAAGAGCCGCTCTGTGCATGACACGGTCATATAATGTAAACTACTTGCGAAGAGAAGCTGTCACAATTCGGGGTTGATGTCGGGGGTGGGCGGGACCAAACAGCTATCAGACACCAGCCAATGGGATAGGGGCTGGGCGGGTGTTTGATAGCTGTTTGGTCCCGCCAACCTCCGACATTATCCCCGAATTGTGACAGCTTCTGTCTGCAAGAAGTTTACATTATATGTCATGCACAGAGTGGCTCTTACAAGCCTGCTATCTGTGAAATGTGAATCTCCTCTATCAGCACCAATCAATGCCACCTGCCACTACCAATCAGTGCCACCTGTCAGCTCCAATCAATGCCACCTGTCAGCACCAATCAGTACCACCTGTCAGCACCAATCAGTGCCACCTGTCAGCACCAATCAATGCCACCTGTCAGTGTTAATCAATGAAATAATGTATAATAATCCCGCGCTAGGATGGTATTATATGTTGTGGGACTGCTGCCTTCCAGGGATTCCCTCCTTGGAGGAAAAGGATAATAAACTGATATATACAGGAATGGCGCTGTCTCAAATGAAATACTATATAGATACTATATAAATATGGGAAAATCAAACCATCTATAACATGTATGTAGAAAAGGAATGGGATCTGTTAATCATACAAGACTCCCTCAAATCAAATATAAACAATATGCTATGTGCCCAGTGTATAATAATTGAAGGATTTATTATACACTGGGCACATAGTATATTGTTTATATTTGATTTGAGGGAGTCTTGTATGATTAACAGATCCCATTCCTTTTCTACATACATGTTATAGATGGTTTGATTTTCCCATATTTATATAGTATCTATATAGTATTTCATTTGAGACAGCGCCATTCCTGTATATATCAGTTCAGTGTTAATCAATGCCACCTGTCAGCACCACCTCATCTCTTATATCAGGGCCAATCAGTGCCACCTGTCAGTGGCTATCAGTGCCACCTGTCAGTGCCACCTGTCAGCACCAATCAATGCCACCTGTCAGCACCAATCAATGCCACCTGTCAGCGCCACCTCATCTCCTATGTCAGAACCAATCAGTGCCAGTCAGTGCCACCTGTCAGTGCCAATCAGTCCCACCTCATCTCCCATATCAGTGCCAACCAATGCAACCTATCAGTGCCAATCAGTGCTGCTTATCAATGCCACCTATCAGTGCTTTCAATCAGTGTCGTCTGACAATTGAAAGCAAGCTAAAAAGGTTGAAGCCCAAATCCAGCTTTTACTTTTAACTGTGATGGGCAATTTAATTTTACATTTATATAGGAATCCTGGAGTTAGGCTTTAAGCCTCATGCACATAGCTGTATTAAAATAATCACATCTATGCTTATTCTTTTGCCAGAAGATGAGAAAAATCAAGCATAAAAAAAGCTTGCTTTGGTGTACAATTACGAGCATTTGTACATGTTTTACAAACATATGGTTTGAGCTTAAACTCATTCTACTGGCCAGAATATGAATTTATTCTGGCCACTGGAATAAATGTATGCGTATACACGTGTATTGATGAGCATCAGTTATGCTCATAAACTCCTCTCCAAACGCAGCTTTGGGGCATAACACTGATCTAAATGCGTAATGTGCACGGCCACATAGGCTAATATAGCACTGTGTTTAAAGGCATAAAAAAATATGCTGTACGACGGAAAGAGCTGATTTTTTTTATGTCCGTGTACATGAGGCCTGAGCAAACAATTTTTTGGATTTAGTTTTATACAGAGAGGGATTAGCTAAAACCTGTCAGGTTTTTGTTTTTTGCTGTCTATGTCCATGTTTGGGAGATTTAACCTCACTTCCTATCCCAATGACAGCGGGTCCCAAAGACAGAACTTCATGAGATATTTCTTTGATGGGGACATAGACAGCAACAAAAACACATTTATTTAGTAGAGCAGAGAGGAGTTAACACATCTGTCAAGTTTCTTTTGTTTTCCTTCCCTGGTGACACCAAGACTTTTTGATTTCTTCTTTTTCGTGCCACTACAACAGGTAGTGAGATAAAATCTCCTCAGTGAGGTCATATACAGAAAAAATAACTTGACAGAAGTCCTGGCTCTTACCTGTTGAATGCCACATTTTTGCCTGGGTTTAGTCTTAAAGTAGAACTATAGACAAAACTTTTTTTTCCATCTGAGTCCCATTGGGGAAATATACCTTCACTCCCTGTCCAATAGATAAAAAAGGTGATGAGAGGGAATCCCTTCAAATAAAAGGGAATCCCCTG
>BLSH010518949.1:83723-94666 GCA_018402905.1 Glandirana rugosa | reverse complement strand
GCCCCCCCCCCCCCCCCCCAGTTACCAGAACTTCCCAATGGAAGATATCCCTCTATTACTTTTTCTGGGGACAACCCAAAATGTGTATTTTTCTGTGCCTTTACTTTCAATGATAATGGTAAGCAGGACAAATAGAGAGAGTGAATCTCCCCAACGATGACACAGAAAGCAATAAAAACCTAATAGGCATTCTGTTTTCTCCACTGCAGGTGGAGCTCATCTGCAGTGGCAGTGCAGAGGTTCCTCTATGGTCTCCTGGGTCACTGGGACATCAATCTGGTTGGATGCTGACAGCCCATGTGACTCTGGCGGACATCTTGGGTCAGGCAGAGTCTATTTAAGATCCTGGCTTCTGACTTTGGTTTGCATTTAGCGTATGGGTAGTGTAGGGACAGGGCACCCACCTGTCAGGGACAGTAATAGCAGCAGGGAAAGGTTCCAGATGAGTGGAGAAAGACTAGGTACTATTTCTCCTGGAAATATCCCCACTTGGGCTGGGGCCAGCCAGGCCACATTCCGCCCCTCAAGACAGATGTTTGTCTTGAGGGGCGGAATCTGCTGTTCACCTGTGTGTGTTCCCGGTCTGGGTGCCTTCCGACGGGCTTGTTGTGAACTGTTATATTCTGACTACAATACAAGTTCTTTCTATTGCAACTGGACTGTGTGAGTTACTGTCACTGCACCATGCTGCACCCTCCCACAGGTGTTCTAAAGCACCCTGTCAAAAAAAAAAAAAAAAAATGTTTTGCCTTTAGTTATACTTTAGGATTTCTGCAAGTTTACCTGTATACTGTATATGAAGGCCCAGAGCAGAAAATAACTGACTGATTACTGTGCGCTGCTATATATTAATTACCCCAAATATACTTGAAGTGAATAAAATTACTATGACTGTGTCCAGAAAATGTGATTAGAGGGTTATATATATCAGTGAATTCCCTTTGCATCATATTCGTGTTTTCCTTCTACTTTATGCAGAATTTGCATGGAAAAGAGGGTTCTTTCTTAGTATACCAATTAAAGGAAAATAATGAAATCACAATGCTTGAATTTACTATGCAACAACTCAGTATGAGAAAATCCTCAGCATAATGAGCAGGCCAATTTATCCCAATTTTCTCCACTGAAACCTGTTTATGGTCATTTAATTCCTGATTTGGCGTTGTCACACTGCTGGTAATGTCAATTGTGGTATAAAAGTAGGTTGTAAATAAGAAGCAGAGTTTAGCAATGTAGGCTCATCTGCCTGTGGAAAACCCTTTTCTTTGTTCCTAGGGTTCTTCTTATAAAAGGAAAATGTTCCATCCTGTACAATAAGAATCATGTTTCTCCTGATCCTATTACTCATATTTTTTTTCCTCCCTATGAAATGTCCATTGATAACGAGAGTGTCATTATCATTTTTTCCTGAGTGCATTAAAGAGCATTTCCATATAATGTTCTGGTAATTAGCCATCAGCATCTCTGCTCTTTAACCACTTCAGCCCCGAAGATTTTCCCCCTTAATGACCAGAGCACTTTTTGCGATTTGGCACTGCCTCACTTTAACTGACAATTGTGCGGTCGTACGACATTGTACCCAAACGAAATTAACGTCCTCTTTTTCTCACAAATATAGCTTTCTTTTGGGGGTATTTGATCACCTCTGCGGGTTTTTATTTTTTGGGCTATAAACAAAAAAGGCGACAATTTTGAAAAAAAGCAAAAGCCAAAAGAAAGGAAAAATGGGACTTTTAAGGTTGTCACTATGGTTACCCAAACAGGAACATTCAACACTGAGATATGAATAAAATCTGTGTTTATTCTGTTACATTGGTATAAAATTTATCACATATAATATAAAAAGTGTAGCAGTAAATACATATGACACTGTGGACACGAATAAACAAAATCGACCCAGTTCCCGGTCGTCCTCATATAGGCAACCAGTATCATATAAAGGCCCCAGAGTGAAGTGAAACTTGTTTGCCACATAAAGATCGTGACGTGTTTCGCTGCATGCTATTTGTATGCCACATACGGGAGGTGGGAAGACCCCTAGGTATACCCCAACTGTTTACATCGGCGGTTCCCCACTCTTCTTGTGTACCAGGCAATCGCCGGCGGACATTGAGTCCGCCCGAACCGCGGCCACACTAATGGAGCGTGTGGTGGGCACGAGAATTTATAAACGGCGATTCGCGATACACTGCCACATTGCAGCAGTAAAAGTACATGAGCCAGCCCGGAACCGGCTAATATTAGTTATTTTGTTTGGTAATCTTTTTTGGAAGCTTACAAGTTATTAATCCTTCTTAGCGGTACAAAGACATGGATATGCATATGATGGGAGGTTTCTGCTTTAACCACTTCAATACAGAACACTTATACCCCCTTCCTGCCCAGACCAATTTTCAGCTTTCAGCTCTCTCACACTTTGAATGACAATTACTCAGTCATGCTACACTATATCCAAACAACATTTTTATAATTTTTTCTCACAAATAGAGCTTTCGCTTGGTGGTATTTAATCATCGCTGGGTTTTGTATTTTTTGCAATATAAGCGTAAAAATAGCGAAAAGTTTGAAAAAAACCCACTTTTTTTAGTTTCTATTGTAACATTTTGCAAAAAAATAATTTTTCTTCATAAATTTGGGCCAAAATGTATATAGCTACATATCTTTGGTAAAAATAACTCAAATCAGTGTATATTATTTGGTTCATGCTATGATGCAAATCATTGAAAATTGATCACACCTCATGTACTAACCACCTATATCATTTCTTGAGACACTAATAAGCCAAGACAGTACAAATACCCCCCAAATTACCCCTTTTTGGAAAGCGGACATTCCAAGGTATTTAGTAAGAGGCATGGTGAGTTTTTTTGAAGTTGTCATTTTCTCCCACAATTCTTGGGAAAATGAAGAATTTTTTTTTACACAAAATTGTCATAATAACAAGTTATTTCTCACACACAGCATATGCATACTTTCAATGACACCCCAAAATACATTCTGCTACTACTCCTGAGTATGACAATGCCACATGTGTGAGACTTTTACACAGTCTGGCCACATACAGAGGCCCAACATCAAAGTAGCACCATCAGGCGTTCTAGAAGCACAAATTACCCATATAATTTCCTGTCAACCTATTACAATTTTGAAGGCCCTGGAGCACCAGGACAATGGAAACGCCCACAAAATGGCCTTGTTTCGGAAAGCAAACACCCCAGCATATAATCTGAGGCACACAAAGTTGTCCATTTACAAGTTATTTCCAACGCATAGTATGCACATAGCAAAAATGACACCCTAAAATAGATTCTGCTACTCCTCCTGAGTATGGCGATACCACATATGTGAGACTTTTACATAGCCTGGTCACATACAGAGTCCCAACATTGAAGTGCCACCTTCAGGCGTTTTAGAAGCATAAATTACACATCTCATTTCTCAACTACCTATTACACTTTTGAAGGCCCTGGAGCACCAGGACAATGGAAACGCCAACAAAATGACCCCATTTTGGAAAGCTAATACCCTAACATATAATCTATGAGACACAATGAGTCTTTTGAATGGTTCATTTTTTTCCAGAAGTTTTTGTAAAATGTGGAAAAAAATGAAACCTTTTTTTTACACAAAGTTGTCCATTTATAACATATTTCCAACTCATAGTATGCACATAGCAAAAATGACACCCTAAAAGAGATTCTGCTACTCCTCCTGAGTATGGCGATAACACCTATGTGAGACTTTTACATAGCCTGGCCACATACAGAGGCCCAACATTGAAGTGCCACCTTCAGGTGTTTTAGAAACATAAATTACACATCTCATTCCTCAACTACCTATTACACTTTTGAAGGCCCTGCATCACCAGGACAATGGAAACGCCCACAAAATGACCCCATTTTGGAAAGCTAATACCCTAACGTATAATCTATGAGACATGATAAGTCTTTTGAATGGTTAATTTTTTTTCCAGAAGTTTTTGGAAAATGTGGTTAAAAATTAAAACATACAAGGTTGTCCATTTCTAAGATATTTCCAAACATAGCAAGTACATAGCAAAAATTACACCCCAAAATACATTCTGATACTCCTCCTGACTATGGCGATACCACATGTGTGAGACTTTTACACAGCCTGGCCACATACAGAGGCCCAACATCCAAGTAGTACCCCCAGGTGTTCTGTCACATTGTTGAAAGCCCTTTATATTTCTAAGACATACAGTAGCATGTACTGTACATACCAATTACAAACCAAAATACATTCTGCTAAGGAAAGAGTAAACAAAACATTACCTGTGGTTTTAGTGGTGCAGTGGTCCACAGAGCAGAGCATCAGTCCAGGCAGCAGGCAGGAACGTGGACAGTGACAGCAAAACAGGCAGCAGGCAGGAATACTGTCCATAGTCAGTACAGGTAGAGATATTGTCAGCACAGCCAAATCATTGGTCCAGGTAGCAGGCATAGATGTGGTCAGCAGCAGCAAAAGGATCGTCCATGCAGCAAGCAGAAATACTGTCCATAGTTAGTACAGGCAGCAGGCAGAGATTGGTATACCAAAGTATTGGTCCAGGCAACAGGCACATGGTCCATAAATAGTCCTGGGTCAGTGCAGGCCAAAATATTGTGAGTACAGCCAAAGTATTTGTCCAGGCAGCAGGCAGGACCATCAAGCTTAGGGCCTTAGTCAGGAAAGAATGGGGACAGGGGTAGAGGCTTCTCCCACCAAAATCGCTTTGAAGCCTTGTAGTTCTGGCTTTGCATGCGTGGGGTTTTGGCGGGACAGCCTCTGTGAGATAATGCGTTAGTTTCAATGGGAGCCATGTTTCCACATGGCTTTCATTGTTTTGTGGGGTGTGTGCATCTCCGCCCACCCAACGGCTGTGACTCGTACAGGCTGACCAGCCTTTCCACGTGCATGCACGCCCTTTCTATTGTATGGTTTGAATATAAGCAAGTGTGTCATTGGTTGTTGTTTTGTATCGAGCTCATGTCATGTGACTGTACCTTGGAGGCTGATTGGCTGATTGTGAAGCCATCAAGTCCCTTTGTTATCCCTGATTCAACCCTATAAATGAAACCAGCACTGGGTTTACAGTATAAGTTTGGATCTTCTCAGACGAATCCTTCAGCTCATTTTTGGGGTTCATTCCCTATCGGTTTTGTTTCATTGATGATCTGTTGATTATATGGATTGGGTCCAGGGAGGAGCTTTTGCAGTTCTTAACTACCCTTAATACAGGGCTTGACAAATTTGCCTTGAATTTAGGAGCTGGCTAAAAAAGTTAGGAGCCAGTTTTTATAGCGTAGTGCTGGGTTGTCAGCGCCCCCCCCCGGGTAAGACAAGTAATTTGCGCCCCTAACCCTAACTTACTCACAGCAGAGCAGCCAGTCAATAACTCCACCGTAACATCAGGGTTACAGGGTGGCCAGAAAGAGTGACACTATAAAATCTGTTATGGGAGAAACTCCTTATTCTGCGGAATGCATCGTGACTGCGGCATGTAAAACACCCTCTCATCTGCTGCCTAATGGAGCTTAAGGGAGGCCAATGGTGGGTGGCAAAAACATGTCTCTACTGCACATTTTTACCACCCAACTTGCACATCTACACAAAGCCTTAGTGACATTGTAAATAAAATACAAAAAAAAGGTGAAAAGTATTCCAGCGCTGCTGATCTTCTGCTGCCTCTTTGCAGCCACTTCCTGCCTACATGTCTGTCCCCCACAGTGACTTTTCATTGATCTGGTGGGTTTCCGGTCACCATGAAATACTGGAGCCCAGCTGCACATAGAGTGGCAATTGTTGATGGTACACAGGGCTTTATCACAAATTTGTTGCTTATAATAAAGGTCACGTTTCTCGCGGTGTAACATCGTCTTTCATATTATACAAAAAAATAATGGGCTAACTTTACTGTTTAGTTTTTTTTTTTTATTCATTAAAGTGTATTTTTAAAAAAAAATTGCGCTTGAAAGACCGCTGCGCAAATACCATGTGACATAAAATATTGCAGCAACCACCATTTTATTCTCTAGGGTCTCTGCTAAAAAATAATATATAATGTTTGGGGGTTCCAAGTCGTTTTCTAGCAGAAAATACTGGATATTTAATTGTAAGCCACTAATGTGAGAAAGGGTTTAGTCTTTAAATGGTTAAACTTTCCTGATAACAGACCGGGAGATAATTGCTTTGAAAGAAGAAGATACATTGTTGCTTGTTTATTCTTCCTAACTCTCAACAAATATCCGGGCAGCCGGCCAAGTTTAACAGCTGTTAGATGAAGCGGAGAACGGCTCTCGGCTCTCGCTGAATCCGACACTGAATCTGACAGCTGTTTTAACATGGGGAGAGAAGGAACAGCAGTCACTCGCCAGGACGCGATTTCTGGTCGCCATGGCGACCTGGCGCCTGGGGTTTGTCGAGGCCTGCCTTAATACCAACCCTTTCAACCTGAAATTTACACATACTTTCAATGAAAAGCAGATCTCCTTTTTGGACCTCACAATCTTGATCTCTGAGAATGGAAACCTGACAACAAACTTATACCGTAAACCCAGTGCTGGGAGCACTATCTTACATGCTTCAAGTGCCCACCCCGCCCCCCTGATTACAAGCATTCCGTATGCGCAGTATCTGCGCCTCAGAAGGAATTGCTCCTCTGAGGATGATTTTCTCACTCAAGCTAAGTCACTTCAAATGAGACTAATGGCCAACTCCTATTTCAGAATAATCCCAAACCCAAAATGAATACTGTTAAATTTATCACCCAATTCTCAGCCCATGAGAAATCTCTACGATCGCTGTTGTCACGTCATTGGCATCTACTGACTGATGACTACGTACTCTCTAAATATGTACGACCTTACCCTGAATTGGTATTTAGAAGGGCTACAACCCTAAGGAATACCTTAACCTCCGGCCACTACTCTAATGTAGGCCCCCCAAAGGTACATACCGGTGTGGTGCGTGTGATAGATGCCCATGGATCACTGAGGGGAGGGGCTCCTGGTTGCAATCACGATATCATGCTACGTGTAAGACCTGTGGTGTGATATATCTAATGAAGTGTACTTGTCATGCATTCTATGTCGGGAAAACCATTTGTGAATTCGGCCAAAGAGTATGGTATCATATCCATTACTCTGGTAATGGCAATATCATAACACCAGTTTCTAGACATATAGGGCTCTATCGTGCCTTTGATAATATAACTGTTTCCTTATTTGCTCTAGAGGTGGTGGAACCCAGCCCGAGGGGAGGAGATTGGGATAATCTGATCCTCAGAGCTGAGACCCTGTGGATAGAGAGATTGTCTGCTACAACCCCCCCCCCCCAGGCTTAAACAAGCTCAATATCTATAAACCCTTTTTGTAATTGGACTCCCTTTAGGCGGTCCTTCCCTTGTCGTCCATTCATTGATATGTGTGTCGGGGTTGTGAGGCGGAGGTATGGGTGGTTGGGGATTTGGTATCCCCTGAGTGGAATATTTTAATGGTTGAGCAGCACTATGGTTAAATATGATTTTTTTGTTATTATGTTTTTGTATCTATTATGTTACCTCTTTGAGATTGTGATGGTTAATAGTGGGGGGTCCTTTCCCCCTGTTTTTCCCTCCCCAATTTTTTGGGTACTCCCTCCTGCGGCCTTTCCTTTGGGGTTTGTCTTCTGAGATGGGCATTTTTCCATCCTTAATGGCCCTGCTACCCTTGACCTATGGCACCATATATGCCAATATTAGGTCACTTTTCGTTTGTGTACATCCCCCTTGCCGTCCTTTGGGAGTAGCCTTTTGTGGTTCATTATATTTTGTGATTGGGAGCTTAATCCCTCCTCATCATGAGGGTTTAGCTCCGAGCAGAAGCACGCTCGTATTTTACGAACGTATGCGCGCGGGGACCGGTGATGTTGGCGGTTTGCGCCGGTCCTTTTCAACCTATGGCACCTTATAGGCTAATATTTGGTCACCTTTTGTTTGTGTGCACCCCCCTTACCGCCCTCTGGGGGGAGCTCTTCTTTGCTCTATTTGGTGACAGACCATGAGCTCGGCCCTTTCTTATTACGAGGGTTGAAATCCGTGCGGAAGTACGTTCGTACTTTACGAACGCATGCGTGCAGGGATCGGTGACGTTGGCGGTCCGCGCTGGTCGCGGGCGCTGCCGTCATTGAATCCTTTGGCGCCAAACATGGCATATAAGTGCGAGCTTGCAATAGTCTCAGTGTATGGCAGCCCACACAGCTGACACATATTGAGGAACACTACAGGGTAAGTGTTTGGAGATATATGGAGATTTTAATCCTAATTCCAACCTGCTATTGATTGGAAACGGTTTAACTGACATCCTGTGCCTTATTTTTAGATTGTGGTCGGTGGGAAAGTCTCGTGGCACTATCCCCCGGCCTACCTTGAACATTGGTGTGTCCCTGGGTATATTTTTCTATCATATTTGGGCCAGGATGGACACTCGTTGACTTGCAATCGGCTAACCAGTTAACCTCTACAGCCCTTTGAACCAGGTACAATTGATATATGTTGCTTATATGCATTAGGCATCCTAAGTTATGTTTTAAGGACTACATATTATCATAATGTCCCCCTTCTCATTTTTAGATTGAATATCTCCTCTGTCTCCATGGCCCTGTGTTTGCTCCCAATACCGCTGTGTGTGATATAATCCCAAAACTTTCAATTCTGAGGTGGGTATTGGCTGGGGATATGTATATATACATAAATATATGTTCCCTCCCAATCTTTTTTTCCCTCTTTTTTTTTTTCCCTCTTTTATTTACTCTTTGGGTGTTGAAGTCGTTTTATACTTGCCTTCACAGACTGCTGTAGTATTTTGAATCTTGGCCCTTGGCCTCCATATCGATCCACATGGAAGTTGGAACTTTTGGATAGTAGTGTCGTGGCCCCGGGTCTAGGATACTGGTGAGTTGAATGTCCATACCCCGGATACATTCTGCCTTGGGAATCTGCCCTGGGGCGGGGGTAGGACCTTCCTAACCATCACATTTTATAATATATTTAAAAACTGCTTCCAGTCAGACCATGCTGCCTGGACTAAATATGATATAGTAAAGTATTATTGATAAATGCCTATTATGCAATATTTGTCTTTGTAGAAATATTGTTAGCTGAAGCCTTTCTGAAGAAGCGGATTCCCACGAAACATGTAAAAGTATATGCTGGAATAGTGAGGATCCCCTGTGCGGGGTCATATATTAGACATTCTAGCATTAAACTTCAGCTCCAATGTGAATGTATTTCTGTATTCGTGTGTTGTGATCTCTATGGCAGAGAGAATTTTTAATATTGTTGTCTAAATAAAACTGCATATTTTTTATACATTTTGTGTTATATTCTTTACATACCGTTAAAAGTCCTCATTTGCCTCGCACATTAGTATGTTCTAACAATGCACCTTATTAATTGGGACGTTGGTACTTTCCATACATGAATATTTGGTGGCTTTACCTTTATAACACCTAAACATATCTATTATCTTTATCTAACACCTAAACAGAAAAAAACAAGGTTACAGTGGGCTAAAGAAAAACAATAATGGAATGTGGATGACTGGATGAAAGTGATATTCAGTGATGAATCACCAATCTGCATTGGACGGGGTGATGATGCTGGAACTTTTGTTTGGTGCCGTTCCAATGAAATCTAGGAAGACGACTGCCTGAAGAAAACATGCAAATTTCCACAATCATTGATGATATGTGGTTGCATGTCAGGTAAAGGCAGTGGTTCTCAACTCCAGTCCTCAGGCCCCCCCAACAGGCCAGGTTTGCAGGATAACTGAAATACATCACAGGTGATATCATTTGCTGCTCAGTGATTGCAGTGTTCTAGTCTGCATCTCCCCAAGGTAATACTTAAAATCTGGCCTGTTGGGGGGGCCCGAGGACCGGAGTTGAGAACCACTGGGTAAAGGTCACTAAATCACAGTCAAAAAATCTTCAATAAATGCACACGTTTATATTGAGATTTTGGACATTTTTCTTATTCCATCAATTAAAAGGATGTTTGGTGATGATGGCATCATTTTTCAGGATGTAATCTGATGCAGATGTTTGTTTTAGATCTGCAAGCTGCATTGTGATTCCATAATATTTTCCTCAGAATTGAGTGATGCCATATTTTTTTCCTCTGCTTGATCTGCAAAAATAGTTGCAATTAGCTACAGTTTTCTTTCTTTTTATATATTTTTTTAAACTATTTCTTAAAGCCAGAAGGTTGAAATGTTAGATGAAAATAGTTTTGAGGCCTGTCTCTGATTAGTTTGTTTTCTACACAACTAACCACTTGCCGACCGTCCACTGCAGGTTGACGGCGACAAGGTGGCTCTCCTGTGCAAACCGCTGTCATCTGACGGCGGCTGCCAGATCGCGCACTGTGAGCGCGCACGCCGCCGGAGGCTCGCCCGTGGGCTCACTGTGTCCGGGAGGGCCAGGGAGCGGGTGCAGCAGACTCGATCTCCGCTGGCTACCCACGATGCCCCCCCCCCGGAGTGAAAGAACGGAGGTCCGTGTAAGTAAACACGGACCTCCGTTCTGTTAGAGGGGGAAGGGAGTGATCACAGCCTTCCTCTGCATGGAAGCTGTGATAACTCCCCTGCCAGTCAAACAGTAAGACAGTTAGAACACGCCCAGGGAACATAGTTAACCCTTAGAGCGCCCCCTGCAGGTTAACCCTTTCACTGCCAATGGCATTTACACAGTAATCAGTGCATTTTTATAGCACTGATCGCTGTATAAATGCCAATGGTCCCAAAAAAGTGTCAAAATGTTCCGACATGTCCGCTGCAATATCGCAGTACCGCTAAAAATCGCAGATCACTGCCATTACTAGTAAAAAAAAAAAAAAAAAAATGATCATTACCGTCACTAGACGCTAAAAATCGCCATGACGCTATAACGTCGCCTGTACAGCC
>BLSH010518949.1:35124-54287 GCA_018402905.1 Glandirana rugosa | reverse complement strand
ATCAGAAGTAAGGGTGTTGGACACAACCATAAATGTCCTTGACTGGACCTAAAAAACTGTCTTTCACTACAAATACGAGAGAATATCTGGGGAGATAAGGGGCATGTCAAACTTCCAATTTGTCTAACATAACCGTCTACGTAATATATCAGAAAGTGTTTAAGGAGGACGCCGCAGCAGAAGTGAGTGAGAAGTCTCACTCAGCTCTGTGCGGCGTACCCCCTGCCCGTGGTGCACGTACCCCAAGGGGTACGCGTACCACGGGTTGAGAACCCCTGTCTTACTGTATGTTTCAGTTCCAAATGATGGCACTGTTTTTTCTACACCACATTCCACTGGAGTATAATTTAAACACATTCGGCCTTCTCTGTAATAGTAAAAGCCATATTTTGTGAAAGACTATATAATGCATCTGCCAATACAATCTGTTTAACCTTCAAACTGTACGGGGAATAGAGGGGTCTATAAGAGAGCATAAACATCACTTTCTGTCAAAAAATCCAGGTCAGTTCCTGTAAATACCAACACAGGTTGTGGGAATGAAGACTACAATTCCATTTCAGCTGCCCATTTCTGATATAATTGATGTATGTAATGCTTAGCTAATGAAAGAAAATGAATAAAAAGAAATATTTATGCAATAAAAAACTGCAGAGGAACTCTGTTAAGAAAGCAAGCTTACAAAAAGGTTACTTTTTTTTTTTTTTTTAGAAACATTCATCACTTTACCGTGCTAGCATTAGCATTCTTCTAGTGCATGAAGAAAACCTGTGGGTTCACTATAGACGGTTAAATCATGAGCCCCTAATGATACAAAATTAATTTGTTTCCAGAATGCCCCTGTACCCATAGGAACAGAGATCTCTATTATGCAGAGCTGTGGCCCACCCCTTTCTAATCCCATTGTCTTCAAGTTGGGAAACCATTGAGTTTGAGATGAGTAACAACTTGACAAAGGGGGGCTCTTTCTTCTCCTGAAATGTTTTCACCCTTTTTGTTTCTCCTCTCTACCTAAAATTAAACAAATTGTCCAAGCAAAAGGTCATCAATGTAAAAAAGTAGAAAAACGCCCAAATCAAGTTACAAAAATACTTCCACAGTGATATCATATCACTGTTCTACAATAATCTTCAAACTGTGTGTGAAAACTATAAATTAGTGGAGAGAAGCCATACCACTGTTCTAAGAACAGTGATATGATATATCACTGTTCTTAGAACAGTGGTATGGTTTCTCCCCGCTAAGTTATAGTTTTCACACACAGTTTGCAGATGTGCTAAGAACAGTGATATGGCTTCTCCCGGCTAATGTATACTTTTCACACACAGTTTTAAGATGATTGTAGAATGTACAATCATCTTCAAACTGTGTGATAAAAGTATAAATTAGCCTGGAGAAGCCATATCATTGTTCTTGGAACAGCGATATGGCTTCTCCCCGCTAATTTATAGTTTTCAAACAGTTTAAAGATGATTGTAGAACAGCGATATATGGCTTCTCCCGGCTAATGTATACTTTTCACACACAGTTTTAAGATGATTGTAGAATGTAGAATCATCTTAAAACTGTGTGATAAAAGTATAAATTAGCCTGGAGAAGCCATATCATTGTTCTTGGAACAGCGATATGGCTTCTCCCCGCTAATTTATACTTTTCTCACAGTTTGAAGATAGTCCATATCCACCTCCATTTTTGATTTTTTTATGTGATTTTTTTTTTTTTAATTATTTTAAGTTATTTCCCTATCCCCATTTCTTTGTAGGGCACTTGCCCTACTCTTGTCCCCATTTTCCTTCCTTTTGCAGACCTCTAGGACTTTCCAGGACTTTTTTACAGCATTTTTCAGAACTATTAGTAACATTACCAGAACCCCGGACCCGAACCCAGACTATTTTTTGAAAAGTCTGGGTCCGGGTCCCGGACACCCAAAAGTTCGGTATGGACCCGAATTTACAGTTCGGGTTTGCTCAACTCTAATGCTCATTAAAAACTTGAACCGTCTCATTCTCCCATCCGGCTCCATGGTAGAATTCTCACCTTCGCTTTATGAAAGCAGTCTCACTGAGACTGGAGAGAAATTTGCGCAGATCTGGCTTGACTGTCCTTTATCATGCATGGAAAGACTATTTGTGTGTCTATTTGTGTGTCTATAAGGGTAAACTTGAGACTGCTAGATCAGACTTTTTCTCCCATGCTATAGAAAAATAATCCTAGCAACCCTAGACAACTTTTCTGCACCGTCAACAGATTATTAAAACATCACAGTCCCTTCACACTACCTGCTTCAACACAGCTCTGTAACACAAATAAGGGGGGTGGGACTTTAAGCGACGCACACAGGTTATAAAAATTATTTTATTGATTAGAAAAGTATGTAATGAATTCATCAGTTGCACATTGTAAACAGTTCATATATATACATATACACACACATTTGGGCTTATCCAGCCTCTTAATTTTGAAACAATACATATGAAATGGTGATATTAACAAGGTTCACAAGCTGATGAAGTTTATACACTGTATAATAATTTTAGGCACGGCATATGACAGCTCTACGCGTTTCGTGGAATTAATAGCGACTCTTCAGGACATACATGTGGCTATAGACTGTCATTAATAAAAAATGTAGATAGTATCACCATATGGGCAAATGAATAGAATTGACAGATAAAAAATGGAAGAGGGGGAAAAAAAGGAAAAAGGGAGTTGCTTGAGTACTTACAGACATAGCTGCATAATGAGGTGTGACCCTAAACTCCGGATATACCCAGGAGGGGTATCCCGGCCGGCAGCTGAGGTGAGGGGGGCAGTCAGAATGCCCCAAAAAGGGCCACATCTAGAGTACATCGTCAGAGAAATAAATAGCTAAATGTGACCGGGCAGGGCAGGCTTGCCCAAAATGAAGAGGGCTTCTGTGAATAAATGAAGTGAATGGATTAAGTAAGACTGTCCTATAGATTAGGACAGGAATGAAAAGGAGTGAAAGAAAACCCAGGAAGTGCACAAGTAGAAAACTAAACCACCAAAAAAAGCGAAACGACATGGTGACTGTGGCAAAAGGGCGGGTACTGTACCTGCATGGAATGTGCAAAGCTGAGTAGCAAAGGAGAACGTGTGGAGAATCAAGTTGTGACAACTGAGCAGTGAGTGAATAGAGGATGGGATTTAAGGGGCCCGGCCTCCACACCCCCACCAACATCACACAGGCGTGCACTGTAGGAGGGAGGCGCCAGTGTTTGAGCAGGAAGACCGCTCGCCATCGGCGCCAAAATCCAACCTCCCACATAGCCGCCGGATGGGAAGCACGCTGAAGATGCGGCGCTACATAGGGGGACACACAACATCCGGTGCGCATGGCGTTACATCGACACGCAGCACAAAGCCACCCACCTGCCCCAAGGAGGGGAGAGGAGGAGGGCCCGCTGATGGGCGTCGCAGCTCCCGGAAGAGATGGGAGCCAAACAGGCTCCCAATACCGAGTCAGGTGACACATAGCATGCAGCAATGTACTGGGAGGATGTTCTTTCACAAGTGGGGAACTGGGGTTGGAAAATCCCCACAAATTAGAGCATAAATAAAATAAGCCAAAAAAATACAAAAAAAAACACAAACAAAACAAAAAACGAGTATGGACAGGAATTAAGTTAGTTGTATATAAAAAGGAACAAGATATGGTGGGACTGAATTGATACCTGTGCGCTTTCATCCCTTGTATTAGGTTAAAAGAAAAAGGAACAAAAAAGATGGGACTTTATATGAGGCAGTGCGTATGCCTCCATCCCTAAATAGGTAATTCATAATAGAAGGGGGTGGGACTTTAAGTGAAGCACACAGGTTATAAAAATCATAGTAATTTTATTGATTAGAAAAATATGTAGTGAATTCATCAGTTGTACATTGTAAACAGTTCATATTTATACATATACATATACACGCACATTTGGGCTTCATTGCCTCTTCATTTTGAAACAATACATATGAAATGGTGATATCAACAAGGTTCACAAGCTGATGAAGTTTATACACTGTATAATAATTTTAGGCACGGCATATGACAGCTCTACGCGTTTCGTGGAAGTTAATACCCTCTCTTCAGGACCATACACGTGGCTATAGACTGTCATTAATAAAAAAATGTAGATAGTATCACCATATGGGCAAATTAATAGAATTGACAGATAAAAAATAGAAGAGGGGGAAAAAAAAGGAAAAAGGGAGTTGCTTGAGTATTTACAGACATAGCTGCATTATGAGGTGTGACCCTGAACCCTGGATACACCTGGGTGGGGTATCCCGGCCGGGAGCTGAGGGGGCAGTCAGAATGCCCCAAAAAGGGCCAAATCCAGAGCACCATTGTCCGAGAAAAAAATATCTGAAAGTGACCAGGCAGGCTTGCCCAAAAAGAAGAGGGCTTCTGTGAATAAATGAAGTGAATGGATTAAGTAAGACTGTCCTATAGATTAGGACAGGAAGGAAAAGGAGTGAAAGAAAACCCAGGAAGTGCACAAGTAGAAACCACCAAAAAAAGCAAAAAGACATGGTGACTGCATGGTGACTGTGGCATGGTACCTGCATGGAACGTGCAAAGCTGAGTAGCAAAGGAGAATGTGTGGTGAATCAAGCTAGAGTTGTGACAAATGAGCAGTGAGTGAATAGAGAATGGGATTTAAGGGGCCCGGCCTCCACACCCCCACCAACATCACACAGGCGTGCACTGTAGGAGGGAGGCACCAGTGTTCGAGCAGGATGACTGCTTGCCATCGGCACCAAAACCCAACCTCCCACATAGCCACCAGATGGGAAGCACGCCGAAGATGCGGCACCACGTAGGGGGACGCACAGCATCCGGCGCGCATGGTGTGACGTCGACACCCAGCACAAAGCCATCCACCTGCCCCAAGGAGGGGAAAGGAGGGGGGCCCACTGATGGGCGTCGCTGCTCCCGGAAGGGAGCTCTGTAACACATTCCTAGATTATTTCTCCTCAAAAATTGACAAAATAAGACACCAAATTCTTACCACACCACATGTTTTATCCACATCACTTCCTGATCCACCTAGCTTCACTGGCTCCTCTCTCTCTCTCTCACTTCTCTGTACTTGACTCTTCATTTCTAACTAAATTGGTCTCAAACATGAAATCCTCCACCTGCATACTTGACCCTATTCTTACCCACTTATTTAAATCTTGTTTTAGTTCTCTATGCCCCATTATCCTCAATATCATAAATGACACCCTTAGCACTGGTTTTGTACCAACAGTTCTCAAAACTGCCGCTATCACCCCGGTACCAAAAAAACCCAACATCGCCCTGGACGATTTAAACAATTTTCGCCTAATATCTAACTTAACCTTCCTTGCTGTGACATCTCAGTTACATAATCAGCTGACTTTAAATAATCTATTTGAACTCCTCCAATGTGGTCTTCAGCAGCTACACAGCACAGACACCTCCTTGGTCAAAGTCACTAACGACCTTCTGTTAGCCTCTGATTCAGGGTCACTAACTGTTGTTATTCTACTAGATCTTAGTTGTGCCTTTGATACTATAGACCACAATCTATTACTTTCTCGCCTTGAAACCATATTTGGAGTCTCAGAATTGGCTCTGAAATGGATTAAGTCATATCTCACTGATCGCTGTCACTTTGTTTCTATTGGTGGATTCAAGTCTGAATCTGGCCAAGTCAAGTACGGTGTTCCTCAGGGCTCAATCTTGGGCCCCTTACTTTTTAGCATATACATGTTTCCACTTGGCCAACTGCTTAGATCACATGGGCTCAAGTATCACTTGCTGATGCCACTCAGATATACATCCACACTAAGCCAGATTCTTCTTTGGCTGGTTCTCTCCTATCTAACTGTATTTGTGATATAAAAACTTGGATGGCCCATAATTTCCTTCAATTAAACTGTGAAAAGACTGAAGTCATGCTTATTGGCACCCCCATCAATTACGTAAGGCCAGTCCAAATAGCTTATTTATAGATGGAACTGTACTTGAGCGTCAGTCCATATTAAAAAGTCTAGGGGTGATATTTGATGCTAGTCTAACCTTTGAGCCACATGTACAAAATGTTGTCAGAACATCTTTTTTCCACTTGAGAAACATTGCTCGGCTGCGTCCCATGCTATTATACACTATAGCTGAAAAGCTGATCCATACATTTGTGTTCTCCCGACTTGACAACTGCAATGCTCTACTTGCTGGTGTACCTAAATCCATCATAAATGGGCTCCAATATGTTCAAAATTCTGCAGCCAGAATCCTGACTAGGTCTGGTACAAGTGATCATATTACCCCTAT
This sequence comes from Glandirana rugosa, assembly GCA_018402905.1. Taxonomy (NCBI): domain Eukaryota; kingdom Metazoa; phylum Chordata; class Amphibia; order Anura; family Ranidae; genus Glandirana; species Glandirana rugosa. Next base: position 47,977 of record BLSH010518949.1, on the reverse strand, counting down.
CCTGGTGTCCTTGCATTGGCTACCCATCAGGTTTCGCATAAACTTTAAGATACTCTTGCTCACCTACAAGGCTCTTCATGGCTTGGCACCCCATTATCTCTCTGAACTTTTTTCAACTTACTCCCCCCCCCCCTCGTAACCTCCCCTCAAATTCTGGTCTACTGTGTGTCCCACTACTCATCTACAGTCAATGGGAGACAGTGCCTTCTCCTTCTATGCTCCAAAGCCATGGAATTCGCTTCCTAAGAATGCCAGAGTCCTCTTCTCTAAACTCATTCAAATCAAATCTAAAAACGTTTTTCTTTAGACAAGCTTTTACTTAATTGTCCCTTTATCCCTTATGTTATGTTATCCTGTGTATTTCTTGTGTTTTATCCTGTGTATTTCCTGTTATCCTGTGTATTTCTTGTGTTTTACTTGTAAAGTGCTTTGAGAAGCTACCTTTAAAGGCGCTATATAAAATAAAGTGTATTATTATTATATGCAGACAACACAGTGGCAATCCTGACGGTAGAGGGCAATACATTGGTAACTTGACAATACGTAGGCAGCAAACAAGCAGTTGTGGTAATAGCATTACTTCCAACTTTTTGAAATGGGAACGAGGGACACCTATTTGGAAAAGTATGTAGATATAGGCCACACCTCCTGCCCAGCCCAGCTCCCTTAATGGAGAATTCTACCAAAAAAATATTAGTTAAACCCACAAGTATTTTTTTTAACCACTACTGTTCCTTTATGCTGGCTTTTGAAATTTAACCACTTCAGATCCGCGCTATTGCCGAAGTACGGCTCCAGCGCGGATCTGAAATGCCCGGACTACGTCCATGGAGGTCGTCCACTGTGCACGCTCCTAGCGCGCCCCCTGGCGGCAGCGGCGGCGCGCGCGCCGCACGCTGCGTGAGCGTGCCCATGGGCCGGGCGGACTCGATGTCCGCCCGAGACCCGCTGATCTCTTTTAGGAGCCTCAGAACGGGGAACCACCATTGTAAACACGGCGGTTCTCCGTTCTGTGACAGGGGACATAGCAGATCTACTGATCCTTGTCACTGGGATCAGTTAGATCTCTTATGACCCGACCAGCCCTGCCCCCCCACAGTTAGAACACACCCAGGGAACATTTGTTAACCCCTTCACTGCCCCCTGCTGGTTAACCCCTTCACTGCCAATGACATTTACACAGTAATCAGTGGATATTTAAATTTCTGATCGCTGTATAAATGTCATTGGTCCCAAAAATGTGTAAAAAATGTCCGACATTTCTGCAGCAATATCGCAGTACCGATAAAAATCGCAGATCGCCGCTATTACTAGTAAAAAAAAAAATAATAAAAACGCCATAAATCAATTTCCAGTTTGTAGACACGATAACTTTTGCGCAAACCAATCAATATACGCCGATTGCGATTTTTTTTTTTACCAAAAATATGTAGAAGAATATAAATCGGCCAAAACTGATGAATATTTTTTTTAATGGATTTGTACTTTAGCAAAAAGTAAAAAATATTGTTCTTTTTTGCAAAATTGTCGCTCATTTTTTGTTTATAGCGGCGATCAGAAATGACGCAGAGGTGATCAAATTCCACCAAAAGAAAGCTCTATTTGTGGGGAAAAAAAGGACGCAAATTTTATTTGGGTACAACGTCGCACGACCTCGCGATTGTCATTCAAAATGCGACAGCGCTGAAAGCCAAAAATTGGTTTGGGCAGGAGGAGGGTGTAAGTGCCCGGTAAGGAAGGGGTTAAAGATGCAGCAATTTAGAATTTGGATGAAAGATTTAGCACTGTTAAAACACTTTTTGAAAGATAAAACGTGCATTTTATGTACAACTATATACTGTATATAAGACCAAAATGAGGGACAAATGAAGAGGGACAGAGGGACTTTGTTCCAAATCAGGGACCGTTGGGAGTTATGTAATAGGTAGACAAAAAACAAGCAGTAATAAGTAGGAAACAAATGACCATTTGTGGTGATATTTGGTAATAGGTAACAAACAGACAATTGTGACTATATGTATGCAACAAACATGCAGTCATGGTAATATACGAGGAATAAACAGGCAATTGTGACAATGTATGGACAAGAAACCGGCAATATATAAATAATATATGCAGCGATAACCAAAGTGCAGCCTACTTCCCTCAACACCTTTTGTCCAGGCTCCTGACATTTTCTTTCTCTAGCCACTCACTTGGATCCTCTAAGTGACTAGAGGGAGATTCCAGCTTTTACCTTCTTTTGGCTCTGTTCTTTGCTGTGACAACTTTTGCTGTGGTGTACAGTGTGACTACAGTAGAGACACTGACATCACTACTCCAGTCTGTTGCTTGGTAATCATATTGGTGTATGGGCCAGTTCTGGAGAGTTCTCAGCTATAGTAATGAGGGTGTATTTTCTGATTTATGTGTGGCCATGTGTGCTCTTCCACAGCTGTAGAAGATATAAGTGATGCTTAAGGTTCTATAACATTGGAAGTTGGGGAACTGTAAAGGCCTGTACACATGGTACAATTATCCACTGAAAAAAGCCATACAACAGCCTGTTGTGCGATAATCCAACCGTTAGTACGCACAAATCGACAGCCAATTTTTAATTATCGTCCAGCATAAGTTGTATGTGAAGACTAGAAAACTTTTGTCTGCTGACAAGGAGTCGTCCAATTTTCGGCTCGTGTTTACAGAAGTTGGACAAACAAAAGTTGTAAGTACAAACACACATGTTCGGAATCCAGGAAGCGTTCGTGTAAACCTGCGTCCATAATTCACAATTCTCATTCACCTGAATTTCCTCTTTATACGCTCCTAACGTCACTATGTTCAGCTTTGACGAACGATAATTTGACTACCGTCAGTACGCTAGACAAAATCATGGACAGCCAATTTTGAAAAAAGTTGGACGTGCAGTCGTACGACAATTGCATCGTGTGTACGAGGCTTAAGTACGTGAAGCAACCAATACAATTATAAGAGGGTGAAAACTAACATAGTGACACTTTTTGCATCATTCTTATGCTAAAACTGCAGATCTGTTAACTTTAAACTGCCTGACTTTTGTATTTGCCATCCTTTGCTGCCTTGATAAGCCAGACAGGGCTGCAGCAAACACGAGAACTCAGCAATAGTCTAATTATGATACAATTGATTCTTATTAGCATATCCGTACTAATTGTCAGGCCGCCTTGCCAGGCGCGAATGCTCACAGACTATTTGGGAGTCAGGAAGTGTTTTATTTTCTCTGAAACTTTACAAATTGTCTGACAAGTATCGAGCGCCTGATGTTATTTACATAAACACTTTGGGATGTGATGGATATTTGGAATTTGGATTCTCATCATAAATTAAAATACTGTCTGCATAGTCTGATAAACACAGTGAGAATACACAAGTTTTTTTTGGAAACCTTCATTCTATTCTGAAATATAGAGTACTTACAGTTATTTACAGGGATTGGAGGGCTGGATTTTCTAAATATTATATATACATAAATATTTAAGAGTGTGCTTTGCCCGCTATCCTAAAATAAGTAATAAACCACTTGATTTTGGGATTTGTGATTGAAGTTAAACAAATCTCCCCTTTGTCCCTGTGCCCTGACCTAAACTAAACCCCCTACTCTTTCACAGATGCATACCGAGATACGACGGCCTCAGCTTCCGGGGATTGTTTACATCCAGTGCCACAAGTATTCTCTTTCCTGGCCATGCCTGCCTATTAGGCCTCATACACACGGGGTCTGTGAAAAAATAGGCAAAACGTTGAGTCCGACGTTTTGAAAAAAATCTGCGTTTTTACCGGCGTTTTGCATTGGCGTTAGTGAGCGTCGGCGTCAATAGGCGTTTTTTAAAAAAAAAAATCAGTCCTCTGCTATTTTTCAATCTAAAAACGCCGGCATCAGAAAATGCGGGCGTTAGCAAGCGTTAGTGAGCGTTTTGCCGATTGGCGTCAAAAAACGCCAAAACGCTGCAGAACGCGATGGTCCCACGTTCTAAAAACAGCTCACTAACGCCGACGCCCTCTACTGCTCAGAAATGCCGGCATTTTTAGAGGGCCGTTGAATAACATGGAGAGCTGCAAAAAATGGCTACAAACGCCGGCGTCCAAAACGCCCGTGTGTACGAGGCCTTACAGCTCTGTATGCTACAGGGCTGTCTTCCATCATCTTCCAAGGCCAGAGGCAAAATTCTACAAGCCCCATAGATGTCTATGGAGCTGTAGTGCACAGGTGTGCACAGGACAAAGAGGGCTTGCAGAGCTGGATGTAGCAATGCTTGATGGCCATGGCTGTCAGATCTAGGTAGGTATTCATCTAATAAGGGTGAGAGTGGAATTGGTTAAGTCAGGGGCCAGGGCACAGCAACAAAAAGGAGAAATGCATTTTGTTTAAAAGTGTAACTGAAAGCAAACTTTTTTTTTTTAGCTTTGGATATGATGGAGAAAGATTAGAAAACCTGTCAGTTTTCCTTGCTGTCTGTGCCCCTCATTAGGGAGCTTCATCCTCTCTGTTTGTCCTGTTTCTCATTATCATTGAAAATGAAAGTAAAAGAATATCTCAAATATTGGGTTGAAATCAGAACAATAGAGGGAAAATCTTACAATAGGAACACTAGTTCTGGTGACCATGGGGACACACTGTGATTCCCTCATATGTAAGGGATGTCCTCTCATTTCCTGTTTTGGCTATGGGACAGGAAATTAAGAGAAATCTCCCTAATGGTACATAGATGGCAGCAAAAAAAAGTTTTGCCTTTAGTTACACTTTAAGTGCTCTTATTAATAAAGAATGCTGTACCATGCTTTACATTCATTCAGTGGAGGGCTTTTTGATTACTTTTGGCCCACTTTATCATAACCTGTCAGGTTATATCTTCCCATTGCTCCCCATACCCTACTCCATTGATGTCAGGCTTTCCATGCGCTGCTGAAATGTTAGCCAACAAGTCTGAAAGACTTTTATGTGGTTTGAAATAAATGGTTTTATAATATATACTGAATCTGTGCTATAAACCAGCAGTTCTGGATGTACAGTTGAGAACAAAATCATCTGCATGGCTCCGCAGACTATTCTAAAATGAGTAACACACTTTTTGGAATTTGATGGAAGTGAGACATTTAAATTAGTTCTGTTTAATCACTTAACAACCACTCTACAGTTCCTGACAAAAGTCTTGTCGCTTGTGTACAAACTGACCTGAAGTGCCGCTGAAATATATTTCTAATCAAGATTTTTTTACAAGAAATGGCTCATTTTAATCCCAACAGCTTTTGTAATAATGTTTCAGTGCAAAACGAAACTGTCAAAAAGTATTCTAATATTCACAGCTTGGTAAAGCCCATTGAGTCAATTTTTGCAAAGACATAAGTGTTGTCGCCTTGCCATATGAGCTTCACCTGAGACTAATAATGGATCAATTAGGTCTCAGGTGTGTATAAAAAGAACCCCAGTACACTAGACCTTCACATCAACTGCAACTAGACCTCTGGAAACATGCCTAAGATTCACCCTGAGACTAAAGTTTTGATTATCAAGAGGCTGAAGACCAGATCCACTGCTGATGTGGCAGACACCTTCAATGTGTCTCAGCGTCAAGTACAGAGGATGAAAAAAAGATTTGAAGAGACTGGAGACATTTTTGACAAGCCGAGGTCAGGCAGACCCCGCAAGACAACTGCTTGAGAGGACCGTTTGTTGGCTTGAAAATCCAAGGCCAGCCCATTTTCCACTGCAGCAGAGCTCCACGAAACCTGGTCACCTGAAGTCCCTGTGTCAACCAGAACAGTTTGTCGGATTCTGTCTCGAAATGGCCTCCATGGTCGAATCAGTACCCAGAAGCCAGCACTAAACAAAAGACAATTGAAAAACCGTGTGGCATTTGCCAAGGCCCACAGCCTGCTAAAAGGATGGACGCTGGAAAATTGGCAGAAGGTGGATTTTTCAGATGAATCTTCTGTTGAATTACAGCACAGTCGCAGCAAATATTGCAGGAGACCTACTGGAGCCCGCATGGTTCCGAGATTCACCCAGAAAACAGTGAAGTTTGGTGTCGGAAAAATCATGGTCTGGGATTACATCCAGTATGGGGGTGTGTGAGAGATCTGCAGGGTGGAAGGCAACATCAATAGTCTAAAATACCAAGAAATCTTAGCTACCTCTTATATTCCCAACCATAAAAGAGGCCAAATTCTGCAGCAGGATGGTGCTCCATCCCATACTTTCATCTCCACATCAAAGTTCCTCAAGGCGAAGAAGATCAAGATGCTCCAGGATTGGCCAGCCCAGTAACCAGACATGAACATCATTGAGCATACGTGGGGTAGGATGAAAGAGGAAGCATGGAAGACAAAACCAAAGAATATTGATGAACTCTGGGAGGCATGCAAGACTGCTTTCTTTGCTATTCCTGATGACTTCATCAATAAATTGTATGAATCCTTGCCAAACCGCATGGATGCAGTCCTTCAAGCTCATGGAAGTCATACAAGATATTAAATTTGGATCTCACAGCACCACTACTTAATTTGCTGACATATTTTTGTATTTGCAGTAAATTTGTTCAATTTCTGTATCGGCGACAAAACTTTTGTCTTGCCAAAATTTGACCTTTCTCTCTTGATCAAATGATAAATCTTTTTTCAGTGAAACTAATTTATTTCAGTGCATTAAACATCATTTGGGAGGGTTTTATCTTTTCATATGAACTATTTCTAACACCAATTGATTAATTAAAAGTCAGGTTAATAGCAGATGTTTCTACAAAATAGATAAGCGACAAGACTTTTGTCAGGGACTGTATAGCAGATTTACTGCTACAGGACAGCTGTGCAGAATCATATACAGATTATATATATATATATATATATATATATATATATATAATGTGATTCTGCACTTCCAGGTAGGAAGCGAGTGCGTGCTGACGGTGCATCACTTCTATGATAAGTTGCAGTAGAAGCCAATAAGCCTATGGATATCCGCCAGCACACGCTGATCGTTGAAGAGAGAGGCTGGACAGAGCTCAGCCTATGTAAACAAGGCAGGGCTCTGTCCTGACAGGGGGGAAGTGATGGATTTCCTTTCCCTAAAAACCCATCACCTCCCTTAGTAAAAGCACCACACAAAGTACACAAAAACAGTAGTTAGGCACACAGTTAACCCTTTGGTCACTCTAGTTGTATAACCCCTTCCCAGCCAGTGTCATTAGTACAGTGGTGGTATAATATTTTTAGCACTGATCACTGTATTAGTGTCACTGGTTCCCACAAAGTGTCAGTTAGTGTCTGAATGTCCACCGCAATATCGCAGTCCCGCAATAGGTCGCTGCCATTACTAGTATAAAAAAAATTCTAGTATATATCCCATAGCTTGTATGCACAAACCAATCAATATATGCTTATTGAGATTTTTTTTACCAAAATATATAGCAGAATACATATTGGCCTAAATTTATGAAGACATTTGATTTTTTTTTTTTTTTTAATTGGATATGTTTTATAGCAGAAAGTAAAAAAATATTGTTTTGTTTTTTTTTCAAAATTGTCAGTTTTTTTTTTGGTTATAATGCGAAAAATAAAAAACGCAGAGGTGATCAAATACCACTAAATGAAAGCTCTATTTGTGGGGAAAAAATTACACCAAATTTATTTGGGTACAGCGTTGCATGACCGTGCAATTGTCAGTTAAAGAAACGCAGTGCTGTATTGTAAAAAATGGCCTGGCCATGAAAGGGGTAACTCTTCCAGAAAATCCATTACAGGGTGAGTTGGATGAGTGTTATGTCTAACCAGGGTAACAATTAGCATGCTCTGAAGTGCCTGTAAAGTAACTTGGATGTGGTTCTGATGGCACTGTTTTTTGCAAGATGCTGCTGAGTAAGGATGGTCGGTAACCTAAACCTCTTGTGTTCTACAGTTCCACTGGAGGCCGCCAGGCACAGGGATTTGCTTAGCATTCTGCCCTTGGGTGATGCTCTTACAAACAGCTTCACATAGGATAATAGGGGTGCAACTCTGATGCATCTCCTACCTCTTCAGACAGGCCTATAGAACCCCATGGGAAGCTACTGACAGGTACCACACAGATCTGCTGATAGAGGATGTAAACAAAATGAGGAGGCCACAGGCACAATTGTTAGATAAGAATGCATCTGGGGAAAATGACTACATTGGCTCAGTGGGAAGGGAGGAGAAAGGATGCTTTCTTTTAAATAGTTCATGTGTTCGGGTCAGTGACTTTGCCTAGGCTAAGATGATGCCATCAGTCTGCTCTGGCAGGAGTGAGGCAGCACAGTGGCTTAGTGGTTAGCACTTCTGCCTAGCAGCATTAGGGTCGTTGGTTTGAATCTCGACCACGGCACTGCCATTTGCATGTTCTCCCTGTGCTTGCATGGGTTTCTTCCCACACTCCAAAGACATGCTGGTAGGTTAATTGGCTCCTGTCAAAATTGGCCCTAGTATGTGTATGTATGAGTGTGAGTTAGGGTCCTTAGATTGTAAGCTGCTTGAGGGCAGGGACTGATGTGAATGTGCAATATACTGTAAATGTAAATTGTGCTATATAAAATTATAAATACACGTAATAAATAAATAAAAATACATTTCGTGACTTTCCTCTCCTGCAGTGATATATTGTAATTTTGTATCAAGTCGCAAAGTGAGAGGCTGACACAGGGGCTGATCTGAGTCAGACATCTGTGAACACAGTCAAGAACTGCACATACATCAGAATCTGCACAATCATATCATCTCTGGGCCAGTACCTCACACATGCAAAGAGTTCCAAACCAAAATATCACTGCTCTTGTGTATAACACCAGCTGCAACCCTGCAGAATGGAATGAGAATGGCCAGGCAGCAATAATGGGACGTATCCTAGTGATACTCCTACCTGATGGGATTCACTTCCCCCTCTTCCCCATTAATACAGAGATGTAACAGAGGAGGTCTCTGTGATTAACAGACGGAGATTTAATTAGAAACACTGGACAGAGTAGCAGTGATTATAAAATGCATCATTTAATCTCCTCCATGTAGCATGTTGTTAATTAAATTTCAGGAACATTAATTTTATCCTTGTCAAATGTTTTTTGTGCCTACTGGGAAGAATACTTCTATTAACATGGTTTGTTCTGCGGCTAGAAAAAAAGACTTTCCAGCGCTGAGCCGGATATAGCAAAGCAAATAACGTTAAGTGAGTTTTTAATGTGTGTTTTCCCTTTATTAATTCTGTCGTTCTGGGCTGTGTTTTTATTAAGAGATATATTGAGCTGCATCTGCAGAAGGCAATCCTCCATCCAAGCTATTATAGTGCTGATAAAAATAGTCTCTGTGCAAAGAAGGTGGATTCCTGAACTTCCAGCTTCTGTTCTGATTTCTACACAACCTGAGATATTTGACACAATGACTGTGTTAATACTGATTGTTGAATACAAAATATGTGACCCAAATGTCCTGTTACTTGTATGTTACTGGTCACTGCCACCTCTAAACAAAATAATGCTAATTCTGGTGTCTCTAATGTGGGGGGGCTGATGGAGGCTACAGCCCCGAGTGGGTTCCCGAAAAGCCCCGGGTCTCGGGGCAGTCAAACACTATTACTAGCTCCCAATGAGCGGTTGTTAACAAGACTGACGCGGTGGCGCCTATGATAGACGTCATGTCACTGGTCCAATCCCGCTAGCACAGGACATGTGATGTTATTAAAGGGCGCCGAGCACGTGATGGAAGATCAGATATTCAGATCTCCGACCACGCTTGGCGCCCCGCTTGTGGCTACAGGTTACAGGGCATGGTGGACACAGAACATGAAGAAGGGTGCAGGGCATGGTGGGCACAGGACATGAAGAAGGACATAGGTCATGGTGGACACAGAACATAAAGGAGGGTACAGGAAATAAAGGTGGGCATGGGACTTGAAGATGAGGACAGGACATTATGGAGGACTCGGCATAAAGGTGGGCACAGGGCATAAAGAAGGGAACAGGACATGAAGATGGACATATAACATGGAAGGCACAGGCACAACCACACCCTGGCACTGTGGAGCCCACATTCAAACCCTCTTCCATAGTTCACCTGGCACCTTCTGGGCTCCCATCACACATCCTCTTCTCATAGCAGAAAACTACATTTATATGTACTTGGATTACTGTATTTATATTAATCTGAGATTACTCTGCTCTCTGTTGGTTTAACTGTTCATGGACTAGACTCTCTTTTTCGCCAACCTTTTGGGCTTCCAGCACATGATATAAGGAGGGACTCTTCTGGGAATGCCTGATGTAAGCAGGGACTCTGCTGCGGACACCTTATGGCATCTGGTGGCAGGCGACGGTGGCAAGTGACACACTCAGGGCTCTCACTGATTCTTCTTTATGGTGAGTTGAATGATTTCATTTTATATTACAATGTAATAATAGAAATAATGCACTTCAATCATCCTGACACCATAACAATCATGGTGTTGGGATGATTGAAGTACTAACAACAGGTGTTTGGAGTATCTTTATCTGCTGATTGTTAAACTCTCTGGAATACACATATTGCTACTGTGATGCAGGATCCAGGCCTGCTGTCCCTCCATCTCTCTTTCTTTCCTTCTTTCCTTCCTTCTCTTCTCTCTCCTTCCCTCCCTATCTCTTTCTTTCTTCCTCCATCCCTCATTCATCTCAGACTCAAACCACACCCCCTATGAGCCCCGCCCTTTAAGCCACACCGACCATTACGTTTAAACCACACCCACTTTACCTCCGTGGCACGCTTTGCGCGCCACATTTCTTTCGGGCTGAAGCCCCTGGTCTTTTTCTCACCTAGCAACGCCCCTGTCTCTAATGCTATAATGCATATTCCTGATACTTAACAAGGGCTCTGGTGCCAGCGCATACTGCCTTTTCATTGTGCCTGGTAAATATACTGCCATCTCAGTAAATGTGTTGTCAATATGCGGTGACAGTATATACTGCCATTTCATTATGCTTCCTAATTATTCTAAGACTGCCAGGTCCTGCAGTTAGTATATACTGCCCTCTTGTTCTGCTCAAAAATATATATTCGGCCAGTCTTATGTCTCGGTATATGCTGCCATTCTATGCTTGGTAAATATTCTGTCAGTCTGTGGTATCAGTATATACTGTCATCTCATTATGTTTTATTAAATAACTGCTAGGCCCTGGTAAAAATAAATATTGCTGTCTTGTTATGCTCAGTAAATATGCTGTCATTCTCCTGCCTCAGTATTTGCCGCCTTCTTATGCTTGGTGAATATTCTGCCAGGCCATTGGTATTCACTGTCATCTCCTTGTGCTTGGCAACTACAGGAGTTGGACACAATTATGGAAACACCAAATAAAAGGCCTTTGCAGTAGCTGACTACATACACATGGCTCTGGGGTCTTTAGCTCCCATGCCCCATCTCCCAAGGCTCCTACCCTCCTGGCATTAATATGGGCACTAACTCCACCCATTACATCAGTACAGGAAGGCCTTGTCTAAAAGCGGACTTAAAGAGGAGTTCCAACCCCCCTCCCAAATAATTAAAAGTCAGCAGCTACCAATAATGTAGCTGCTGACTTTTACTCTTAAGCATTTACCTGTCCAGGCATCCAGTAGTGTTCTCACCCGAGCTTGAATAAGCTTTTTGGGTGCTAGTGCTGCCATCTTGACTTAGGGAAGCTGGCAGTGAGGCCTGGCAGCTTCATAGCCGGTTTCCTACTGCTCATGTGAAAATCACTCTGCGTTTTGTGAATGGGCCAGCTGTTGGGGGAAGGAGGGGGCCGAACTTACGGCTCACTTTGCTGTGGCTTGTACTATCCCTGTTGGGGAGACTTCCCTTTACATGAGCAAAAAGTAAAGAAAGATCTTTATAGTGGTAACTCAAAAACCTGTCAACACCAGATGATCTAATCTACTTTTGTTTCTACTTGTGGACTCTGTGCCCATTAGAGAGATTTCCCTTTACTTCATCTTCTATCTGACTGATCGGAAGAGAGAAGACATCTCCAAACAGATGCACAGATAGCAGCGCAAGCTTAAAATAGATTCTAATGCTTCCCCCACTTTACTGAAAAATGTTTTTAAAAGTTTGGGCTGCATTTGGGTTTTTATAGCAGTCCTTACCCCTTGGAAACCTACGATCTAATGTGGAAATCAAACCTAAGATCCCTGTGCTGCAGGAGTCTTCATCTGTTATTTTTGTGTCTACAGTATCTCACAAAAGTGTGTACACCCCTCACATTTTTGTAAATATTTTATTCTATCTTTTCATGTGACAACACTGAAGAAATGACACTTTGCTACAATGTAAAGTAGTGAGTGTACAGCTTGTATAACAGTGTAAATTTACTGTCCCCCTCAAAATAACTCAACACACAGCCATTAATGTCTAAACCGCTGGGGAAAAAGTTAGTACACCCCTATGTGAAAATGTCCAAATTTAGCCCACTTAGCCATTTTCCCTCCCCGGTGTCATGTGACTTGTCAGTGTTACAAGGTCTCAGATGTGAACAGGTGTGTTAAATTTGGTGTTATCACTCTCACTCTTTCATACTGGTCACTGGACGTTCAACATGGCACCTGGTGGCAAAGAACTCTCTGAGGATCTGAAAAAAAGAATTGTTGCTCTACATACAGATGGCCCAGGCTGTAAGAAGAACAAGACCCTGAAACTGATCTGCAGCACAGTGGCCATGACCATACAGTGGTTTAACTGGACAGGTTCCACTCAGAACAGGCCTCGCCTTGGTCGACCAAAGAAATTGAGTGCACGTGCTCAGCATCATATCCAGAGGTTGTCATTGGGAAATAGACATACTGCCAGCATTGCTGCAGAGGTTAAAGGGGTGGGGGGGGGGGGGGGGGT
>BLSH010518949.1:0-10569 GCA_018402905.1 Glandirana rugosa | reverse complement strand
CCAACAGGGCTGATAAAAAAAAAAATAAAAGAATTGTAAAAGGTTAAATTGTAAAAATAATAAAAAATAAAATAAAAAAAACACACTGACATCGTCCACTCCCCCCCCCCCAAAAAAAGAAAGCATTGTAAAATAAATAAATAGGTAAATAAATTGTAAAAAATAATAAAAAAATAAAATTGTAAAAAAAATAAATAAAATATTCGTGTCACTGTCACATGACATTAAAAAAAGTATCGGTAATCGGTATCGGCGAGTACTTGAAAAAAAGTATCGGTACTCGTACTCGGTCTTAACCGATTCAGCCCCAGTGCCGTAAATAGGCGGCGGTCGGGGTTGAGCGGCTCTCCCGGGACATAGCCTGCACCTGCAGGCTATATCCCGGTATCATTTTTTAGAGCAAGCGGTCGGCTATCCAGGGGTAACGACCGATCCGGCTTGGGAGCCGCTCGGTCGTTACCCCAGGAGGCGGGAGGGGACGCCCCCCTCCCGCCGCCTTCCGCCGGTCTTCTCCGGCCTCCCGTCCCACCGGGAGACCGGAGCGACGATCCGGCGCGTCCGCCGGCTGGAAGGAAACCTGATCAAAGCCGTAATCGGCTCCGATCGGGTCTCCTTCGGCAAATTCCGGAAGCGACGTCACAACGTCACTTCCGGTTTACTCGGCAGCTAACGGCGCCAAATTTAAAAAAACTACAGTATTCAGAATCGCCGTTTTTGGCGATCTGAATGCTTGGAAGTGCAAAGGAGGGATGGGGGGTCTTTTAGACCCCCCGGCCCTCCAAAAAGAGTACCTGTCACCACCTATTACTATCACAAGGGATGTTTACATTCCTTGTGATAGCAATAAAAGTGATCAGATTTTTTTTTTTAAAGGAACAGTAGTAAAAATAACTAAATAAATAAAATAAAAAAAAAGATTTAAATCGCCACCGTCCCTGCGAGCTCGCGCAGCAAAGAAAATGCATACGTAAGTTGCGCCCGCATATGAAAACGGTGTTCAAACTACACATGTGAGGTATCGCCGCGATCGCCAGAGTGTGAGCAATAATTCTAGCAAAAGACCTCCTCTGTAACTCTAACCTGGTAACCGTTAAAAAATTTTAAAGCGTCGCCTATGGAACTTTTTAAATACCGGACTTTGTCGCCATTCCGCGAGTGCGCGCAATTTTCAACCGTGTCATGTATGGTATCGATTTACTCGGCGTAACATCTTCTTTCACAATATGGAAAAAAATTGGGCTAACTTTACTGTTGTCTTATTTTTTAACTCAAAAAAGTAAAATTGTTTGAAAGACCGCTGCGCAAATACCGTGTGACAAAAAGTATTGAAACAATCGCCATTTTATTCTCTAGGGTGTTTGAAAAAAATATATATATAATGTTTGGGGGTTCTAAGTAATTCTCTAGCAAAAAAAAATGTTTTTAGCTTGTGACCACCAAATGTAAAAAAGTGACCCGGTTGGTAAGTGGTTAAAAAAGTGGTATCGGTACAACCCTAATGTTCATATATTCTAACTGTTCTGAAGTAAAAAATATTTATTTAGTAATTATAACCACCTTACTAATACAAGGGAGCTCCGAGGTCCCAGTAAGAGTAGCTATTGACAAATACTATATGTGGAGAGAGCCACCATATGAATGCTCAAAATGTTTAATCCCTTAGTGGAATCCAGAGTGGGTTCTTCTGGGCTATGCTAGGCACTTTGTACATGGTCATTGCCATACACATGGGGTACCTTTACTTGAGCCTTGCTAATGACCCGGTAGAAGACTAACATGAACAAACTCTAGTAAACTCTCTTGATGTATTAAGTATCACCACCATCTCCTGCAAATTTAGGAAGGACACACAGAGCCAATGCCCTCTCCACCTGTCCAGCGTATCAGCCCTACCTCACTCCCAGTAACAGTATGGGGTCCTGCCGTGCACCTAGCGCTGACTCCATGTGTGCACTTCACCTAACTCTTCTGTACCTGTGTACAGGCTGAGGGCCCCGGCGGTGAAGATCTGCTTCTGTTGCTATGGGAGATGGATCGTGGCCAAAGGAGTGGCAACAACATTTCCCTCATCTGCCACATGTACACACTTAGCCACAAGCTACATGTGAAACCTTTGTTACCCTTGGTATCCACTGTATCTTCACACTGTATGAACTCCATGTACTGATGTCTTCATACCCCAATGTGTTTAGTGACTCAAGCTGCGGACTACATGTGCCAGCTACTTACATTGCACCCCTTTAATAACTTATGACCAGGCAAAGGCAAAGCTTCAAAAAGCTTTACTGAAGAATAAACTAACATGGTGACAATCACAGGTAATAGTTCGGGATAAAGTGCAAATATTCCCCTTACATCCATAGTCCTTTACTACCTGCTTGTGGCTGCCCCAGCATACCTGCTTATTTTAAGATTATAATTGCATGAATCCATAGTGGATTAAACTCAGATTCTGTCAATTCTCTGGTCTACCTGACTCTGATGTCCACATTCCATTCCCACATCTTTGTCCCATCCCTTTCTCCCCCCATGGGTATGGACCATCCGTTCCTTTTATATCACATGGAACAAGACCAGTGGGCCTGACCCAGCAAAACCCGCTAAACAGAAAACCCAGGAACACACTTAACTCCCGACTGGGCAGTGTTAAACGGACAGCCGGAACTTCAACCTGCCTACAGGCAGATCAGATGAGCAGTGTACGTGATTCACTTTATTATGCATCTATCTGGCTATTTTTAGAGGCACCCCCCTGCTTCTGACTTTTAGATATTCTATTTGTGGAATTTAAAAGCCAAATAATTGCAGGATTAATATGGTAGTAAAAGCTGCAAACAAAATGTCTTGTAATACAATCCCCTCCTTTTTCCCACGCTTTTGGTTCAGTCAACTTTGTTAAAGGTCTCTGTTCTTTCTCCTCAATCTTCACCAACAACTTGCAAAATTTGTTTCAAACTATAAAGACCACATCACCATTTTTTCTGCGTTTTTGGCCAGTAGAACATTTGAGATGAATGGCTTCTTAATCAACAAGATCCCCCGTACCATCTTAATACAAAATGCACCAATCCTATGTCGATTTAACCCACATCTGCCTTTTAAATACCCCATGATGGAGTATGTTAGCATAGTATCATGTCTCTTCTATTCAAGCACTGCTGCCCTTTTTCTAGACATTTATCCTCAAAGTTTGTTGTCTTTGGCATACCAGGAACTCTGTATACATCTCTGCCTTGCCTTATGTTCAGCGTGCGCAGTGTGTCGTATTAGGAATTTCAATCTAACGAACGTCTTTCTTGCACTGCCATAGCAACTGCAATGCAGATCCGGGCTCTAAGCTCTTAATTAGCACTTGCCAATAAATGAGATAGCTGCTTATATATGCGTGATATATATTCATGACAAGTGGAACAGTAAGTGTGTTTAATCTGTGTGTTCCTCGCTTCTACATGCAGGCAATAAAAATGTTAAACCACCCAAAATGTCAAATAATTGTGCTGTGTTGAGCTGCGTTAGGAAAATCATTGGAGGGAGGACCGTGTTTTTAGCACCATCTTCAGAAAGCGCAGGAACCGACCCCCACAGAGAGCAGATCATTCCTCTCTAGCATTTTAGAGGGAGAGAAAACGCTCACTTTTTCATCCAGAAAGGCTTTGTCAGAGCTCGGAAAGGATGGCCTTCAAAGGCGCATGTTTCACTTTAATAGCTTTGTGTCCTCTTGTGTTCGTTGTGCTGGACCTATGGACAAACAGTACATAAAAAGCTGTTGTTTGTAGCCAAGTTATTATTGCTATTTGTTTTGCTGTCTGTGTGGGGAATCTTTTTAATATATTTCTGAGAATGCACTGTGTAGCAATATGGGCTCCTGAAAACATTTTTCTTCTGAATACTGTAGTCTGTATTTACGCATAACGTCATGATATAAATACCAGCATCCATGTTAAAGGTGCTTTTTCTGTTAAAGAGACTTAAAAAAGAAGTAAATCAACATATATTTCTACAAAGACAACATAATACAACTCCATGGTAGGACACAGCCAGGGACAATGTGGGGCGTCTTGGTGATGATTATTCCATATAAATTGAACAAATAGCAGGAGAAGCGGGACTTTAAATCAGGCACAATCTACAAGGGAAGTGTGCCTCCATCCCTAATTGGATTGGTGAAGAGGGCTAGATTCTCAACTCACATGAAAATACGATCGGCCCAGGATCGTTCTCCTGAGATAGGCTTAGCAGCCTGAAACCCCAGTTATAAGACGTGGTATAACCGCTCCGGCTGAGTTCTGCCTTTTCTTATAATTCTCTTCTTGTTCCCACCAAAGTACAGTGACTTACTATACTAGTTAACTATTTTAACCATTTTTTCTCAGTTTTAAGGTGTATAAGTTAACCCTTTCTTACGTTTCCTCGAGACAAAGCCAGTCAGCCAACAACATTCCATCAGCACAACGTCAACAACACGGCCTCAGCAGCAAACCGTGAGTTAAACCAACACCCTTATTCTCACTATACACCATCAAGACCCACATACTCAAAACTCCTCACCTATCTTTGAAAGACTGCAATAAACAAACAAGTCATCATCATGCCTATCAAAATCTCATCTTTAAATGTGAAGGGTCTAAATCATTCAAGCAAAAGACACACCCTCTGGTCCGAAGCTCGCTCCCTACAATGTGATATATTGTGCCTCCAGGAGACACACTTATGCCAAGACAGAGCCCCAATCCTGTCACATAAGAACTTCCCTCATATCTACTACGCAAATTCCCTTACAAAAATGAAAGGGGCCCTGAGCTATCAAGGGCACAGTATCTTTCAAATTCTTATCCTCCATAATAGATCCTGAAGGAAGATACATTATCCTAACATGTGAAGATGGTGTCAAGCGTGTGTGGCGGCAACCAGGTGAGGAGTACAAAGACAAGTGTGTCTTGCCTATAGTCAAGCATGGTGGTGGGAGTGTCATGGTCTGGGGATGCATCAGTGCTGCCAGCACTGGGGAGCTACAGTTCATTGAGGGAACCATGAATGCCAACATGTACTGCAACATACAGAAGCAGAGCATGATCCCCTCCCTTCGGAGACTGGGCCGCAGGGCAGTATTCCAACATGATAACGACCCCAAACACACCTCCAAAACGACCACTGCCTTCCTAAAAGTGCTGAGGGTAAAGGTGATGGACTGGCCAAGCATGTCTCCAGATGTAAACTCTATTGAGCATCTGTGGGGCATCCTCAAATGGAAGGTGGAGGAGCGCGAGGTCTCTAACATTCACCAGCTCCGTGATGTCATCATGGAGGAGTGGAAGAGGATTAAGGCACTGCCGGAAAATAATAGTGGCCACCCAAAATATTGGCACTTTGGGTCCAATTTGGACATTTTCACTTAGGGGTGTACTCACTTTTGTTGCCAGCAGTTCAGATATTAATGGCTGTGTATTGAGTTATTTTGAGGGGACAGTAAATTTACACTGTTATACAAGCTGTACACTCTTTATTTTACATTGTAGCAAAGTGTAATTTCTTCAGTATTGTCACATGAAAAGATAGAATAAAATATTTCCAAAAATGTGAGGGGTGTACTCACTTTTGTGAGATACTGTACGCGATCCTGCGCTGCGCGGCCGCCCTGTAGCAGTAAATGTGCTATGGCGTTATCCTTTATATTTTACTATAGGGATAGTGAATATGGGTGATAGTGTGATGTGTTTTTGATGCCCATTGTTTTTACACTTTGTGTTTTTTTTTCCTTTTCAAATAATGCTGTAAACAAAGCTTACCAATAGAGGAGCTACAAGAAGTGACTGCTGTACTTCAATCACCCCGAAATTTTAAAAAAGGCCCTCTAAGCACAAAATATATTTGTTTGGACACTCACGTCCTTTTAATAGAACAAGATGAAGTGCGCGTTGCCTGTAACAACCAGTCAGATTAGACAATGACAAATGAAAGCTTTCTGGCCACAGCAGGCTCTATGTTATTTTCTTCCTACCGTTTTTTCCGAAATCACAACTGTTAGTATGTATCCCTCATCGCCTCTTATGCCCAACATATCCATGTGGCTGCGTTTTGCTAGAATAGTTTTAATGTGCTTTTCCACCATCCCCAAGATAATTTGGAGTATGAAATAATTGCTGCTGTAACAGACACGTTTCATTTTAACTGTTAATTTAAAGCTTAAAAGTGAAGAGCTTTTTCTGGGAACAAAATGACAGGAAACAGATCTTTAATAACATTGTTTTGGGTTGGCATCAGCAGAATTCCAGAGGCGTTTTGCAATATTCAGCACTTCCATCACCTTCTTATACCCAGGTGGTGCTCTGTACTGCTGTAAAGCTGAATGATGTTTGTAAACTGCAGGTTATAGGTCTCGTAGTTCAGCTTCTCCAGGCTGACAAAATTGCAAATAAAACCGCTTTCTGAAATGAGCAGGTAAAGCAAAGCTGGATAAATTTGTGTTGCTCATTATAGTTTTCCCGCTTGCCAGAACTAGAAAACGCTGTACAAGACAGACATAGCCAGGCTTGAAGTGGTTCAGAGGCAGTATCTCTCTACTGGCTAAAGGGTTACAGTGTTCATCCATACAAAAATACATGAACATAAACAGTGAAGATTTGCTATGTTATAGGGGACACTTTTTAAAATGTTATTTGTGCTTAAGCGCTAACCATCAAAATGTATCTTTTTGTCTAAAATACCTCCTAAAAATTGCAGTACACTTCCTGGTATGTAACTGTGCCTAGGCACTCCTTGCCTACAGCCTTAGGCCTCATACACACGGGCGTATCTAAAAAAATAAACAAAACGTCGGGTCCGACGTCAAGGAAAAAAGTCAACGTTTTTCGGCATTATGCATTGGCGTTTTTGAGCGTTAGTGAGTGTCGGCGTCAACAGGCGTTTTTAAAAAAAAATCATCCCTCTGCTATTTTTCAACCTAAAAACGTCGGCGTCAAAAAACACCGGTACAATATTAGGTGGCGTTTGTTGGCGTTTTTGGCGTTGGCGTCAAAAAACTTCAAAACGTTACAGCCTCAGAACGCGATGGCCGTGGGTTCCACTTTCTGCTCACTAACGTCGACGCCACCTACAGCTCAAAAACGCCGACGTCTTTTAAAAATTGGCGCGGGCTTCCCCTTAAAATTCAAACCAGACCCGAGGGGCCTGGTATGGACTGGGGGGGGGGGGGGGGGCACGCAAATTTTTCCAGTGATTTTTATATACAGAGCCGGCAATACATTACAGCCGCGATAATAAATTAAAATTTTTCCTTCACAAATGTCGTTTTGCTCTGGCTATGTTCTAAACATCACAGAGGTGCGCCCATTTACAGGCAGACTAAGGGGACCCCCCGGGCACGATATTTAAAGGAATATTTCATTTTTATTGTTTCACTTTAAGCATTATTAAAATCACTGCTCCTGAAAAAACTATCAATTTAAAAACTTTTTTTTGCATTGATACATGTCCCCTAGGGCAGGACCCGGGTCCCCATACACTTTTTAGGGCAATAACTTACATATAAGCCTTTTAAAATTAGCACTTTTGATTTTTCATGTTCGGGTCCCATAGACTTTAACAGTGTTCGAATGTTCGCACAAATTTTTTTCCTGTTCGCATGTCCTGGTGCGAACCGAACCAGGGGGGTGTTTGACCCATCCCTATATGCCACTGTTATGATTTCTTTCATCTCTTATTTCTCATCTCACCCACCTATGCACTTCCTTGTTATTCCTACTCGTCTTCCCTCCTCTCATGTCCACAGCACTGTGTACTTGCTCTGCAATATGCATCGACCCCTATTGTATACCCACTACTGCTTATTAGCTAGGTAGGGCGAGGGGAGGGGTGCGTTGACGTCACCGCTATCTGACTGTTTTACCCTTGAGATGGGAATGCCGGCTTTTTATTGCGCAATATTACAATGTTGAATGTGAGTATTATTTTAGCTACATATTAACCTGTTCCTTACCGAGTCATGTTAAAATGACGTCGGCAGGAACTGCTCGTCGATCCGGGCCGACGTCATATGACGTCGGCCGATTCTCGCGCTACTGCAGGCCTCTGGGGGTCCGCAGTGCGGCGATCACGGATTGATCGTGTGCCGGGGGGTCGTGTCCCCCCCCTGATCGGGGTAAAGAGCCAATAAAATTGGCTCTTTACCACGTGACCGGCTGTGTCCAATGTCACTACCGATCTCCACTTGCACGCCACTCGTGCGCACCCCCGGGGGCGCGCAGCGCGGTGATCGGGGGGGAGGCTTGTCCCTCGGACAAAGCCCAGCTCTGATCAGTGTAAAGAGCCAATAGAATTGGCTCTTTACCAAGTGACCGGCTGTGTCAATCACAGCCAGTCATGTGATGTAAACAAACGATCGTGTGTGACAGGGAGATTGCGGTAACAGCTTGTTACCGCCCCCTGTGTACACACCAAGCACACTGATCACCCCCCTTATAAAGAGGACCTGTCACCACCCCATCAAAGTACCTGTCCAAGCCCATCAGAGTACCTGTCACCTGTCCATCAGAGTACCTGTCACATGTCCATCAAAGTACCCGAGTACCTGTCACCTGCCCATCTGAGTACCCGAGTACCTGTTACCAACCCACCAGAGTACCCGAGTACCTGTCACTAACCCATCAAAGTACCCGAGTACCTGTCACCAGACCATCACAGTACCCGAGTACCTGTCACCAGACCATCACAGTACCCGAGTACCTGTCACCGGACCATCAGAGTACCCGAGTACCTGTCACCAGTCCATCAGAGCACCCAAGTACCTGTCACCAGCCCATCAGAGTACCTGAGTACCTGTCACCTGCCCACCAGAGTATCCAAGTACCTGTCACCAGACCATCAGAGTACCCGAGTACCTGTAACCAGCCCATCAGAGTACCAGAGTACCTGTCACCAGCCCATCTGAGTACCCAAGTACCTGTAACCAGCCCATCAGAGTACCCGAGTACCTGTCACCTGCACATAAAAGAGAACCCAAGTACCTGTAACCAGCCCATCAGAGTACCCGAGTACCTGTCACCTGCACATAAGAGAGCCTGAGTATCTGTCACCAGCCCAGCAAAGTACCCGAGAACCTGTTACCAGACCATTAGCGTACACGAGTACCTGTCACCAGACCATCAGCGTACCAGATTACCTGTCACCTGCCCATCTGAGTACCAAAGTACCTGTCACCAGCCCATCAGCGTACCCGAGTACCTGTCACCTGCCCACCTGAGTACCCGAGTACCTGTCACCAGCTCAAAGTACCCGAGTACCTGTCACCTGCCCTTCAGATTACACGAGTTCCTGTCACCAACCCATCTGAGTAACCGAGTACCTAACTGCAGCCCATCAGAGTACCCAAGTACCTTTTACCAGTCCATCAGATTACCCGAGTACCTGTCTCCAGCCCATGCCTCATAGAATATACCTCGGGTGTTTGCTTTCCAAAATGGGGTCGTTATGTGGGTAATTCCACTGTCCTGGTGCTCCGGGGCCTTCAAAAGTGTAATAGGTATGAATGACATTTTATGTGTAATTTATGCTCCTAGAACGCCTGATGGTGCTCCCTGCATGTTCGGCCTCGGTATGTGGCCAGAGTGTGAAAAAGTCTCACACACGTGGTATCGCCATACTCGGGATGAGTAGCAAAATATATTTTGGGGGGTACTTTTTGCTATGTTCATGCTATGTGTTAGAAATATCGTGGATGTTTTTTTGTGTGTGTGATTTTTTTGTATGCAACTGTGGTCCCGGGGGCAGTTCTGCCTTACAGGGAGTAAGTCGCAGTGCATGTATGACCTGCTGTGTGTCCGTTGATATAGGCGATTTGCTTGGAGCTAACCTATATTGAACTCGAGAAGAGACGTCTCTCGAAGTAAGGACAGGTAGAGGGGCCCCTGAGTATAGTACTGGACTGCTGGTACACAGTCGTATAAGTAGAAACTAGGGCTCTAAAGTCCCGGAGCTCTAACTGTTGTCATTTTGTAATAACGTAATTCAGGAATTTACAATTAAGGTATGAGAAAACTGAGTACTGTCCGTGATACTTTTTTTATTTGCACTAACATAAAATTTTTCAGGATAAGCTTTCGGGGTATCTCCCCTTCCCCCCCGAAAGCTTATCCTGAAAAATTTTATGTTAGTGCAAATAAAAAAAGTATCACGGACAGTACTCAGTTTTCTCTGGCACTATTGCACTAATACGGCTACAATCACTTCAAGCAATTAAGGTATAAAACTAACAACGGGAAACACGTGGAGAAAAGAAATTCTCCCTTTAATGACTAACCATGGTATTACAAGAACAAATGCTAAAAGATTAGTAAAAATAGCAAAGAAAACTGGATTGAATATTGCTAAATTACACAACGACGCTCCCATCCTTAGGATGATGGTAAATGGGGAGCCGGAAGCTTTAAGACTAGTGTTGAGCGAACCCGGACTGTAACGCTCGGGTCCGTACCGAACTTTCGGGTGTCCATGGCACGGACCCGGACCCGGACATTTCAAAAATCGTTCGGGTTCGGTCCGGGGTTCTGCTATTTTACTCCACGTGTTGAGAAG
>BLSH010518946.1:834088-876573 GCA_018402905.1 Glandirana rugosa | reverse complement strand
CTCTGCTGTATGGTATGTGCATGTCAGATCTCCTCTGTGCTGTATGGTATGTACATGTCAGATCTCTTCTCCACTGTATGGTATGTACATGTCAGATCTCTTCTCCACTGTATGGTATGTACATGTCACATCTCTTCTCCACTGTATGGTATGTACATGTCATATCTCTTCTCCACTGTATGGTATGTGCATGTCAGATCTTTTCTCCACTGTATGTACATGTCAGATCTCTTCTCCACTGTATGGTATGTACATGCCAGATCTCTTCCCCACTGTATGGTATGTGCATATCAGATCTCTTCTCCACTGTATGTACATGTCAGGTCTCTTCTCCACTGTATGGTATGTACATGTCAGATCTCTTCTCCACTGTATAGTATGTACATGTCAGATCTCTTCTCCACTGTATGGTATGTACATGTCAGATCTCTTCACTGTATGTACATGTCAGATCTCTTCTCCACTGTATGGTATGTACATGTCAGATCTCCTCTCCACTGTATGTACATGTCAGATCTCTTCTCCACTATATGTACATGTCAGATCTCTTCTGTGCTGTATGGTATGTGCATATCAGATCTCTTCTGTGCTGTATGGCATGTACATGCCAGATCTCTTCTTTACTGTATGGTATGTACATGTCAGATCTCTTCACCACTGTATGTACATGTCCGATCTCTTCTCCACTGTATGGTATGTACATGTCAGATCTCTTCTCTGCTGTATGGTATGTACATGTCAGATCTCTTCTCTGCTGTATGGTATGTACATGTCAGATCTCTTCTCTGCTGTATGGTATGTGCATGTCAGATCTCCTCTGTGCTGTATGGTATGTACATGTCAGATCTCTTCTCCACTGTATGGTATGTACATGTCAGATCTCTTCTCCACTGTATGTACATGTCAGATCTCCTCTCCACTGTATGTACATGTCAGATCTCTTCTCCACTGTATGTACATGTCAGATCTCTTCTGCACTGTATGGTATGTACATATCAGATCTCTTCTCCACTCTATGGTATGTACATGTCAGATTTCTTCTCCACTGTATGGTATGTACATGTCAGATCTCTTCTCCACTGCATGTGCATGTCAGATCTCTTCTCCGCTGTATGGTATGTGCATGTCAGATCTCTTCTCCGCTGTATGGTATGTGCATGTCAGATCTCCTCTCCACTGTATGTACATGTCAGATCTCTTCTCCACTGTATGTACATGTCAGATCTCTTCTGCACTGTATGGTATGTACATATCAGATCTCTTCTCCACTCTATGGTATGTACATGTCAGATTTCTTCTCCACTGTATGGTATGTACATGTCAGATCTCTTCTCCACTGTATGTGCATGTCAGATCTATTCTCCGCTGTATGGTATGTGCATGTCAGATCTCTTCTCCGCTGTATGGTATGTGCATGTCAGATCTCTTCTCCGCTGTATGGTAAGTATATGTCAGATCTCTTCTCTGCTGCATGGTATGTACATGTCAGATCTCTTTTCCACTGTATGGTGTATATACATTACATGTCAGATATCTTCTCCACTGTATGGTGTATATACAGTACATGTCAGATCTCTTCTCCACTGTATGGTTTATATACAGTACATGTCAGATCTCTTCTTCACTGTATGGTATGTACCTGTCAGAATCAGGAAAGGGTTGGGATGCAAAGTTGGGATCAGGATGCAAATTTAGGATCATAAAAGGGGTCAGAATGTATATTCACAATCAAACGAGATCAAGATGTAAAGTCAGGATCAAGATGGCATCAGGGTTATGATGTCAGGATCAAGAAAGTTACCAGGATATGAATTCAGGATCCAAATAAAGATCAAGAAGGGATCGGGATGTGAAGTCTGGATCAAGAAGGGATCAGGATATGCAGTCAGGATTAAGAAGGGTTCAAGATATGAAGTCAGGATCACAAAGAGATCAGTATATAAAGTCAGGATCTAGAAGGTATGCCAATTCAGGATCAGGAAGGGACCAGGATGGCAAGTCAGGATCAGGAAAGGGTTGGGATACAAAGTCAGAATCAGGAAGGGATCAGGATGTGAAGTCAATATCAAGAAGAGATAAGGCTATGAGGGTCAGGATCAAGAAGGAATCAGGATATGAGATCAGGATCAAGAAGGGATCAGAACATGAGGTCAAAATCAAGAAGGGATCAGGATTATGAAGTCAGGATTAAGAAGGGATCATGATATGAGGTCAGGATCAAGAATAAATCAGGATATGAAGTCAGGATCAAGAAGGGATCAGAATATGAGGTCAGGATCAGGAGATGAGGTCAGGATCAAGAAGGGATCAGGATATGAAGTACGGCTCTAGAGGGGATCAGGATATGAGGTCAGGATCACAAATGAATCGGGATATGAAGTCAGGATCAAGAAGGGATCAGGATATGAAGTCAAGATCAAGAAGGGATAAAGATATGAGGTCAGGATCAAGAAGGGATCAGGATATGAGGTCAGGATCAAGAATTAATCTGGATATGAAGTCTGCATCAAGAAGGGATTAGGATATGAAGTCAGGATCAAGAAGTGATCAATATATGAAGTCAGGATCAAGAAGGAATTAGAATATGAGGTCAGGAACAGGAAGGGATCAGGATATGAAGTTAGGATCAAGAAGGGATTAGGATGTGAAGTCAGGCGTAGGAAGGGATCAGCATATGAGGTCAGGCTCAAGAAGATATTAGGATTTGAAGTCAAGATCATCAAGAAGGGATCAGAATGTTGAGACAGTATCAGAAAAGGATCAGGAAAAATTGGGATGTAGAGCCAGGATCCGGTAGGGATCAAGATGTTAATCCAGGATCAGGAAGCCTTTAAAGGAGCATAGCACTGCACAAAATAGCTCAGAGTAGAAGTAACAACAGTGTACAGTGCTGCTAAAACAGCTAGGTGCAGGTTCTGGGTGACCCCCGAAAGGCATCAGAAATAGAAGACGTGGACATGTGTTTTTCAGAAAGCCTTTTTTAAAGGAAATCATGGGGGAAATTTGAAAGCTGCTATCGCTGAACTCTTCTTCTGAAAATGCTAATTTCCTGGCTGTCATGCTGACCCTCTGGCTTGGATGCTTCGTGTCACTGACCTGGTACAAGTATCCAGATAAGGAGTTCCTAATGACTTTCCTGATCTGCATACTTTTTCCAGGCCAGTATTTACACTCAAGAGGCAGCATAACAACTAGGCATCTAGCATTTTCATAAAAGGTCAGCAATGTCAAGCACCCTCACTTCTCACATGAAAACTTTACTTTTAGTAAGAAACTCCATTATTGTCTTTGCAGACAATCAGACTCCTAGCAGTCATATACTAATTGACAATTTGGTGAATCTGGTAGCTGTAAACTTCACAGGACATTCTATTCTAGACTAGACTTCTATGACTGAACCCCATGTTTCAAAGAATTCATATGGCTCTTTTCTTACTTCTCTGCCCTTTTTAGTTTAATGCCAAAAAGGCAGGGTATGGCTTGTGACTTTTAGGCCATATAGGACTTCATAAAGGGGCATTAAAGTAAATCTGTCATTAATGAAAACCTAGAAACCTGCCATAATTATGTGAAAGCGCCCTGCATGTGATCACACAATGGCAATGCAGTGAATCTCCAAAGGATCCCACCATTTGGTTTCATTGCCAAAATCCTAGTTCAGAAGAGGGAGCTTTTGGTGGAGTGTGAGTTTACAGGGGGAATTTAATTGTAGGGGTTAGATTAGGGTTTTAGGGGGTGGGGTCAATGGTAAATTGAAGGAAACTGTCAGCACAGAAAAAAAGTAAGTTGATAGTGTTAGTTAGTACCGAACAATGATGCAAATAATACAAATATAAACAAAAATATTATATATAATTATGAATTAAAGTGACATAGTGCAAACAGTCCTTAATGCAATGTTGAGTGCTCCGTGCCTCGTTCCCAGGATCCCCATGTGTGTTCCACCACCTGTAATAATAAGTACACACCGCACTCACCAGATGTCAGTGACTTCCTGGCAGTGTTGCCAACCTCCAGCAGCGTTTTTTACTGGCAAAACATAGAAAATTTACTGGCGGAGCACATTTTTTACTGGCAAATTGAAAAATAAAAAGGAAGACAATTAATATTTAAACACAACACGGAAACACTGACAATATCCATATCAAGTAATTTGCCTGATTTACACTTAAAAAGTCAGCACAGCATGACAAATTATCAGATCCTGATATTTATAGACAGTTGTAAAAATCACTGATTTTTACAAACTGTCAGTAAATTTACTGGCGGTTGGCAACCCTGCTTCCTGGCCCTATAGCAAGGAAAGTCAGCAAGGTCTTTAGAGGGACCTGTCCCATAGTTCCTGGTGTCTTGTTTCCACCAGTTCAGTGTTCTCCCTGTTGCAATCCATGGGGTTTTCCCAAACGGCTATTTGGCAGATGAGAAATAAATGGAGAGATGGTCTCCCACAGTATAAAATCCTTTGGTTTATTCTTGTAAAATTACAAGGTATGAAATCACAGTATAAAACCGTCACTTTATGAATACAAACAGCAGCCCTCTGATAGTGTGGAGAGATGGACTCTGCCTAGAGCCTGGTTTGCGTTCCACTCTGGGCCGAAAGTGACGCACGGGAGCATCATCTTGGCGCGTTTCGTCATCAACAGGCGGCGTTGTCAAAAGCAGCTGCTCCTTTTGACAACGTCGCCTGTTGGTGACGAAATGCGTCAAGATGATGCTTATTAATATTACACGTGGTGGAACACACAGGGGGCACCCTGGGAATGAGGCACTCAAGATTGCATTAACCACTTCGGCCCAGGAAGGATTTCCCACATTAGGACCAGAGCACTTTTTGCGATTCAGCACTGCATCGCTTTAACTGACAATTGCGCGGTCGTGCGGCATTGTACCCAAACTAAATTTGCGTCCTTTTTTTCCCCCACAATTAGAGCTTTCCTTTGGTGGTATTTGATCCCCTCTGCGTCCTTTCTGATCACCGCTATAAACAAAAAAGAGCGACAATTAAAATAAAAATAAAAAAAAACAATATTTCTTACTTTTTTGCTAAAATACAAATCCAAAAAAAAAAATATACAAAAACAAATTTATTCATCCGTTTTGGCCGATCTATATTCTTCCTCATATTTTTGGTAAAAAAAAAAAATCGCAATCGGAGTTTATTGATTGGTTTGTGCAAAAGTTTACAAACCATGAGAATTAATTTCTGGCGTTTTTTACTTTTTTTTTTTTTTTTATATGGCGGCGATCTGCGATTTGTATTGGGACTGTGATATTGGGGCAGACACTTTTTTGGGACCAATGACATTTACACAGCGATCTGGAAATTGAAATATCCACTAATCATTACTGTGTAAATGTCATTGGCAGGGAAGGGGTTAACCTGCAGGGAGAGATCTAGGGGTTAACTGTGTTCCCTAGGCGTGTTCTAACAGTGAGGGGGCTGGGCTACCAGGGGCATAAGAGATCTAACTGATCCCAGTGACAGGGATCAGTAGATCTCTCACATGCCACCTGTAAGAATGGGAAACCGCCGTGTTTACTTCGGCGGTTTCCCGTTCTTTCCCTTTAGTCGCTCATCGCGACTCGCTGGCGGACATCGGGTCCGCCCAAACCACGGGCACACTCACACAGAGTGCGGTGGGCACGAGAGTGCGCCGCCGCCGGCGCACTACCGCCCCCTAGCTGCGCGCCTGCGAATCGCTGCTTATTTATGGTGATTTGCGGAATGTGGCCACATTGCCCCAGTAAATATACTGTAGCCGGTCGGGAACCGGTTAACCACTTACCAACCAGAAGGTTTTCCAGCTTTAGGATCAGAGCCCTTTTTGCGATTTGGCTCTGTGTCGCTTTAACTGACAATTGCGCGGTCGTGCGACATTGCACCCAAACAAAATTTGCGTCCTTTTTTTCCCCACAAATAGAGCTTTCTTTTGGTGGTATTTGATCGCCTCTGCGTCATTTCTGATCGCCGCTATAAACAAAAGAAGAGTGACCATTTTGCAAAAAAACCCAAATTTCTTTCTTTTTGCTAAAATTCAAATCAAAAAAAAAATATAAAAAAACATTTTTTTCACCGGTTTTGGCCGATTTATATTCTTCCTCATATTTGTGATTAAAAAAAAATCACAATCTGCGTTTATTGATTGGTTTGTGCAAAAGTGGCCGCGTTTACGGATGATGAGAATTAATTTCTGGGGTTTTTATTTATTTTTTATTTTTTACTAGTAATGGCGGCGATCTGCGATTTTTTTTTTTTAGCGGTACTGCGATATTGCAGCGGACACTTTTGACACTTTTTTGGGACCAATGACATTTATTCAGCAATCAGAAATTTAAATGTCCACTGATTACTGTATAAATGTCATTGGCAGTGAAAAGGTTAACCTGGGGGGAGAGCTAGGGGTTAACTGTGTTCCCTGGGTGTGTTCTTACTGTGGGGGGGTTGGGCTACCATGGGCATGAGAGATCTAACTGATCCCAGTCACAGGGATCAGTAGATCTCCCATGCCTGCACTGTCAGAATGGGGAACCGCCGTGTTTACATCGGCGGTTCCCCGTTCTTTGCCTGTGGCCGCTCATCGCGGCTCGCCGGTGGACATCGGGTCCGCCCGAGCCACGGGCACACTCCTCAGGAGTGTGACGGGCGCACGTGCGCCCCCTAGCGGCCGTTCGCAGATCGCCGTCTTTTTACGGCGATTCGCGTACAGCAACCACACTGCCGCCGTGAAAACACGGCAGGCGGTCGGGAAGTGGTTAAATAACATGTTATACTTACCTTCTCTGTGTAATGGTTTTGTATAGAGCAGCCCCGATCCTCCTCTTCTCGGGTCCCTCACCGACGCTCCTGGCCCCTCGCTCCTGCCTAGTGCCCCCATAACAAGCAGCTTGCTTTGGGGCACCCGAGCAAGGTCGCTCCTGAGCCGCTGCTCCATGTGTCCATTCACACATTCATTCACGGGTCGGCCCCACCCTCGCTCTCTGCACAAAGAGATAGAATAGAATGCGTGAAGGTAAAAACCGTAAGCCTTTACAACCACTTTAATGTTATGTCAGCTTAAGAATCGTAGCTAGTGTGAGGTTAACGGTTAAGTGCTGCAAGTTAAATTAATGTAAGGGTTAGGTGTTAAGTTTTAGGGTAGAGGTTAAATATTAAGGGTTTATTTTCAGGCTTAGGTTATGTTATGGGTGGGGAAATGTGCGGAACTCTAATTTGTGTAATATATTACTTCCTATGATAGTTAGTTCTATCTAGTGGCCATAATTTGGTATTTTCCTGAAATCCCCTAATCGAGAAAATACTGCATTCTGACCACTAGATGGAGCTGACGATCATAAGAAGTAAACATATTACATAAATTCATGCATAGATTCCTGACAGCTGTGCGAATGCTTGAGACAATTGAAGAGCAATTTTTTTTTTTAAATAGACCCCTAATGCTGTGGGTTTCGTTTCAAGGTCAAGTTATAGGTTATATGTTAAGAGGTTAATTGTTAAGGGTTGCTTTTAGAAGTCTGCTTAGAGTGGAACACCAGACAAAATATATTTAGGATAGAATAGGGAAGGGTTGGAACCTCTCTTTTATTTGCTGTTCTGTGGATTTGACCCAAAGCGCCTCCTTGTGGCGCTTTTGTGTATTTGACGCAGTCTTGCCAGGAATATCATACCCTTGACCCCTAGAGTCTCTTCATCTAAAAGGATCAGAAGACCTTTATTGCCACCTGTTTGGGAGATTCACTCTTTTCTATCCAGGGGTCAGGGGTGAGAGTAAATCTAAAGTCTACAACTGCAGTTGTCATTGCTACAGAAGTAGAGGGAAAATCGTGGTCAAAGGTGAGATTTATTCTTAGGGTAAATTTTCTCTCTTTTCCTGTCACGTCTCTGGGATAGGAGATGAGGAGTAATCTCTGCAGTGGAGCAACAGACAGGAAAAAAAACTAGCAGACGTCCTGAACATTCCCCAATTCCATCTGTTACTATAAACAAAAAGGCTTTAGTTGGAGTTCCACTTTATGTTTTAGATGTGGTTAAGGTTAGGAATCTGGGACATGAAGGAAAAACTTTTTTTTTTTTAATCCTTTTTTTGTCTTTAACCACTGCAGCCCCGGAAGGATTTCCCCCTTTAGGACCAGAGCACTTTTTGCGATTCGGCACTGCGTCGTTTTAACTGACAATTGCACAGCCGTGCGACATTGTACATAAACAAAACGTGCGTCCTCCTTTTCCCACAAATAGAGATTTCTTTTGGTGGCATTTGATCACACCTGCGTCATTTCTGATCACCGCTATAAACAAAAGAAGAGCGCCAATTTTGCAAAAAAACCCAATATTTCTTACTTTTTGCTAAAATACAAATCCAAAAATGTAAAACAAAATAAAAAAACCTATTTTTTCATCAGTTTTGGCCGATTTATATTCTTCCTCATATTTTTGGTAAAAAGAAAACCCAATCGGCGTATATTGACTGGTTTGCGCAAAAGCTGCCTCGTTTACGAATGATGAGAATTCATTCTTGAGGTTTTTCTTTTTTACTAGTAATGGTGGCAATCTGCGATTTTTAGCGGGACTGCGACATTGCGGTGGACATGTCGAACCATTTTGACACTTTTTTGGGACCATTGGCATTTATACAGCGATCAGTGCTATGAAAATGCACTGATTACTGTGTAAATGTCACTGGCAGGGAAGGGGTTAACCTACAGTAGGCGATCTAAGGCCTCATACACACGGACGTTTCTAAAAAAATAAACAAAACGTCGGGCCCGACGTCAAGGAAAAAAAGTCGGCGTTTTTCGGCGTTATGCATCGGCGGTTTTGCACCTTGGAGGTGGTGGTTAGAGGCAGAGACGTTTGGGGCTCCCAGATCCCATCAGAGGCTATTCATTGAGTTGGGAACATACCCATACTGGAGGACAGCCTGCTATTTCTTATCAGCTTGTCTTACAGAATTTGAAACTGAACAGGTTAACTTTTTCCCATATTACTGTAGCACTGTCCCCGTAGGGCTTGTTGTGTGTTGACTTCTGAGGCCTCCCTCTGATTACCTGCAGACAGTTGCTAGGGGTTTTTCATATATTCCCCTTACTCTCGTTTGCTCGTTACTCAATAAACCATCCAGGGTATTTGGGTTTTTGATATTTTTTGTGAAACTTGGATGGGAGAAAGGAATAGTGGGATGCTCCAACTGAACTATTCACAGCAGATAAGGACAACTCTCACTTGGCCTCTCCAGAGTACTTGTGGAAGCAGACACACTGATTTTACCATACTGCCACTTGTATGGAAAAATTAAGTCTTCTTTCTCTCCCTAGCAGCAGACTTAATGTGACTACTTCATCTTCAGGACACTATCTAGCATCCCCTTGACTGACACCTGTCCACTGACTCTTCTAGCTGAAGGGACGCCCTCACAGGACAGGCCCCATGACACAGATCTGTACTCACAGTAAGCAGAATCAGGTCCTTGCTGGTGTCTCCCTCCCTTCCAGTCAGCTCTGCAGGACCTCTGGGTTCAGCTTCTCTCTAACTTCAGGCCCTGAGGTCAATTACCCAAGGCCGCATGGCAACTTATACAGAGGAGGGATAGCGTCCGGGAACCCGCTCTCCAGCCGAAGACCCAGAGCACATGTGCCCTTGGCATTTATACAGTCACCCAGGATGCAATGCAGAACTTTCCTCTGCCAATAGCCAGGGCTGTAACAATACCTGTGCCCTCACTTGTCAGGTTTTCTCCCACTGTCCAATATGCCTCCCTATTGGACCAGTGTGGGACATTCAGAGAAGCTGACCTGCACCTGAGCCCCATAAGCAGACCTCACTAATAGGCCCTGCTCCCTAGTAAGGAGAGCATTGTAAATTTACCTAATGATCCTCCTGTAAGGCAGAAAGACCCAAAAACTATGCTCTCTTCTAGTGCCTACCTAGGAGGGTGCTACATTAACATGAAATATTCAGCAATAATGCAATATTAAAAGGCACTCGCTTTGATGAGCATTTGGAGCACTCTTCACTCATCATCAGTGTGTATGCAAGCAGATCCATCCGTTTATCTGCAGAGAAAAGAGAATGCATATTTCTAATTAAATTATCACCATTCACCTGTCATAGAAGATGGAAAGCTCAGTGATGCTACCTGTCATTCCCATTGAGACCTCTCCCTGTCTATGACCAGCTATTTGCAGTGATTTTAGCTGGCTGATGTTCAGCACGATCAAGTTCATAGCCTCACTGATACAGAATAAAAATGTTATCAAAGCAATCATATAAAATATCCCAAGCTATAAATATTGGTCATTTCATCCAAATGTATTCTAATGCTCATAAACTGTGCTACCGCTATCCTTACACCCTTGTCTGTGTATGATGCAAGCAAGCCCTGTTGGCTGCTGTGCTCAGCTTGACTCAGAAACTGATTATGATGTCAGTGATGTCAATAGATCTCACCACTGGAATAGCTGCAGCAGTAATATGATGCAATGTGTGTTTATTCATACAAGATTCCACTCTATACTGTCTATAACACAGATCAATGGGCTCAGGTTTCTGCTACAATTGTGTGAATTTTCTGACTACACTCCTTTACTGTAATTCATGAAACTTTGTGCATATTCATTGTAATTGCCATATAACTGAAACTAATGATGTGTCCCCTAGGTTGGCCGCAACTAAAGGCACAAGGATTGTAAAGCGGGAATACCTGAAAGTAAATGTCATGAACACATGGTATGTAGAATTATATTATTGTGTAGTTAAACTGTCACATGTAAAGCTGGCCATATACCAGTAGAATTACATTTATAAAATTCTCTTTATCACAACATTCACAAAAGATACATTTATGCATTTGGTATCTCATTCAAGGTCTGGACAAAACTTTAAGGCCTCATACACACTGACGTTTTTTGATGCCGGCGTTTTCTGGCGTTTTTTGCAGCTCTCCATGTTAGTCAATGGCCCCATAAAAACGTTGGCGTTAGTGAGCTGAAACTAGAACCCACAGCCATCGCGTTCTGAGGCTGTAACGTTTTGGCATTTTTTGACGCCGACGCCACAATACGCCACAATATGCCAACAAACGCCACCTATTATTATACTGGCGTTTTCTGGCGTTTTTTGACGCCGACGTTTTTTAGGTTGAAAAATAGCAGAGGGATGATTTTTTTAAAAAAACGCCTATTGACGCCGACGCTCACTAACGTTCAAAAACGCCGATGCATAACGCCGAAAAACGCCAACTTTTTTTCCTTGACGTCGGGCCCGACGTTTTGTTTATTTTTTTAGAAACGTCCGTGTGTATGAGGCCTAAAGCTGAACCTTGGGAAAAGTAAAATTTCTCCCTTGCAGGGGAACTATGTCTAGTGAACTGGGTAAGAAATGTTTCCTTACCTTATCCTTTGCTCCTATAGGCTCTTATAGGCTCCCCTGCACTCCGATGCTGGAGTGCCACTGATGTGAGGACACCAAGAAACAATCCACTGCTGGAGTATAGGGGAGCACCTTTTACTGTCCTCTAGACATAAAAAAAACAGTTAACCCTTGCAGTAGGAGCATAGACCCTCTACAAGGGAGTACTTTTACTTTTCCCAGAATTGGGCTAGGGACTAACGAACAAAATTAGTTGACTCAATGATGGTAAGGGCAGACCGATGGGGTTCACCTGTCATTTCATGTTTTAGACGGACCCGATCGACCATCCATTGCCCTCTATGGAGTGGCAGATGTAAATAGACATGTGTCCGTTTATACCTGCCGACAATCGATCCGATCCTATCGGCTAATAACAGCTGGATAGAGGATCTGTTCACCATCCGCCTGGCAGATCGGATGACAGTTGGATCTAAATGGACAGCCAACAATTACATTTACAGCAAAATGGAGGCAGTGCTTGGTGTCCTAAAGAAAAGGAGAAAGAAGGCACAGAAATTACTCATTCTCAAGAATTTGCATATATACAGTATAAGTTTGAGCTGGCCCATTGAGTCAACTCCTCACATCCCTATTAATGCTGACAATAAGACCATTGAACCGGTATTAGGCCCCTTTCATGCGCTCGGACCAATGGGGTCCGCCTGTCCGTTTTTCAGGCGGAGCCGATTGGGCCACCCATTGTCCTCTATGGGGAGGTGGATGTCAGCGGAGATGTGTCCGTGCCTGTCATCCGATCTGAAAAATCCACTGAAAACAGACATATGGCGATAGGTCCAGCGGGTCTGATCAGATAACAATCGATTGGAAATGGACATGCAGTCCGTTTCCATCCGACCGCCCCATAGAAAGCAGAGGGTTGTGTCTGTGTCTACTCTGCATAGCGGAGCAAAAAGGACCTGCCACCCTCCTGCTCAGTGGGGATCAGCAGATAGATCCCCCGCTGAGCAGGCGGACTCTGCTCGGATGGATCCGCCCCGTGTGAAAAGGGCCTTAATCTAAAAACAAAAATGTAATAAATTGCAATTTACCAATCCTTATATGTGTTTGCTGCATTCGTCTTCTTTTTTAAGTCTTTTCTCCATTGTTTTTCACCTGGTAAAACAAATTTCTTGTCTTAACGCAGGGTGCTCAACCTGTGGCCCTCTGAGCCCTCTGATGTGGCCCTCGACCCAAAACTAAGGAAGCGCACTTCTATTATATCCTGTGGGTGACCTTTCTGAAAGCACACCAAAACTCTGCAATGTAGAAACTTTGGTGTGCTTTCAGAATGTGCACCACACATGCAAGATATAATAGAAGGGTAAACCACAGCACATCAATGTTAAATCAGCCTCATAGGGGGCTCAGGACAGTAAGGGCTTGTTTATATTTGCGTTTTAGGAGGTGGTAAAACCCCATAGTTGAGGCGTGTTTTTACCACACACCCCCCAACCCCTGGTGTAGCGTCAGTGGTTGCAATAGTGACCCCGCCCCATGCTCCAGGGGGCCTATGTAGCCTCCGTGTTACATTCTGTTTTATATTTGGACAGGGGGTTAGGCATATACAAGAACCAATCCTCAATTTTCTTCCTGCAACCGCTAAAAGCTGGCTTCTTCTTCTCTTCCTCCTGCCGGTATTTAGTTGTTGCAAGAGGAAAATGTTCATTTTTCTATTCAAAATAAAAAATTCAAAACTCTGAACCTTTTTTTGTGGCCTACGACCGGTTACCAAATCAATTAAGTGGGTCTTGCTCTTCAAAAAGATTGAGCACCCCTATTTTAGGGTGCCTACACTCTGGGTGAAGGAATAGTTGGAGACACCTTTGGACAGCAGCATTGTTAACTTGGGGAGAGGGAAGTGTTAGATGGACTAGCAAAATTAAATCAATTTAACTAACTAAATAGAGCTCACCTCCAGGATTTAGGGCTCATTTACACTTGCTTCGGCTTCAACATTAAAGCCCCTACTGCGTCAACAAGCTTTTATGTGTTTTTGAGGCTTCGGTGGTGCTTCAATGAGGCTCCTTTGAAGCTTTGTTGAAGCTTGGTAAACGCCCTGTGTGTTTGTTGATATCTCACACCTGTAATTTTCTCTAAAACAAAGTGAAGCTAAAGCTGAATTAAAGCCTCTGAAAAGCCGCAGGTGCTTCAAGCGAGCTTCAAATTAGCTTTTTCATAGACTTCTATGGAGGCATTGAAGAGGCTTTGAAACCTGACTAAAGCTACATGGGGTATAATTTTTGACTCAAAGCTGTAACGAAGCAAAGCCATGAGCTTTGACTGGCGTTTAGGGCTTGTTTACACTTGTTTCAAAACAGGGTGTCAGACAGGCTTTGTTAAAGCTCTGTTAATGCCAGTCAAAGCTCATGGCTCCAGCTCGAGGGCCATTGGTGAGACAGTAACCACTAGAGCACGGCGAGGTAAAAGCGCCTATGATCAGTCTGTGCAGATGGCAGCCGGTAATTCACTAGAAGGTAGCTAGGAGCAGCTGACAAAAGGCAGATGAGACAGCAGGGCGGCTGGATGCAGGCAGACTGGCTTGGGCCTTGGCTGGTGACAGACTGTGGATGCACAGCAGGAAGCAGGAGCCTGAAGATGATGAGCTGAACTGAAGGAGGCTGGAAGAGCTGGATGCAAGGTCAGATACTGGCTGGCAGATCAGGCATAGACAGCAGACAGCAGGATAGTCAGGTCACAAGCAATGTCAGCAATGGAGGATGGATCAAACAGGAGCAGCTGGCAGAGGCAGAATTCGGGGACAAGCCAGAGGTCAGGGCAAGTAGCAGACAGAGATAGTCAAGAGCAAGCCGGGTCAATATCAGAGGTCAAACACAGGAATCAGGAACATACACAGAATGCTGTAGACCAAACAGCAATTAGCCAGTTCAGAAGCTCTGTTTAAATAGGCCCTTTGGCGCCAGCATTGGTGACAGGTGCGCACATCTGTGCACATCTGCTTGGCCCATTCTCAACCAGCGCATGCTAATATGCGTGCATCTCGGAACTGCATCTGCACTATAGTGGAGCCTTTCCTGACACCCAATATGAACAACATCTACACTACAGTATATTGGAGCCTTTCCTGACACCCAATATGAACAACATCTGCACTATAGTGGGGCCTTTCCTGACACCCAATATGAACAACATCTGCACTATTGTGGAGCCTTTCCTGACACCCAATATGAACAACATCTGCACTATAGTGGAGCCTTTCCTAACACCCAATATGAACAACATCTGCACTATAGTGCAGCCTTTCCTAACACCCAATATGAACAACATCTGCACTATTGTGGAGCCTTTCCTAACACCCAATATGAACAACATCTGCACTATAGTGGAGCCTTTCCTAACACCCAATATGAACAACATCTGCACTATAGTGGAGCCTTTCCTGACACCCAATATGAACAACATCTGCACTATAGTGGAGCCTTTCCTAACACCCAATATGAACAACATCTGCACTATTGTGGAGCCTTTCCTGACACCCAATATGAACAACATCTGCACTATAGTGGAGCCTTTCCTAACACCCAATATGAACAACATCTGCACTATAGTGGAGCCTTTCCTGACACCCAATATGAACAACATCTGCACTATAGTGGAGCCTTTCCTGACACCCAATATGAACAACATCTGCACTATAGTGGAGCCTTTCCTGACACCCAATATAAACAATAGTTGAAAAGTAAGTAGGGTGGGGGGCAGAGGGCCACCAAGATTACATAGAGTTCAAGAAAATCTTTAATCACACTATGGTGTAGTAGTATAACATCTGATTTTAGTAATACTGTTTCAGTGACTTTTTTTTTTTTAAACAAAGTTTTTTTTTTAATATGTGCAACTGTGATAATAATATATATATATATATATATATATATATATATATATATATAATATTGGGTAAAACATCTTACACAAGGACGTATTTGTGAGTGTATTTTTTTGCCTTAAACCTGACCTTCATTTAAAATCATGCTGTCTGCACTTGCAGCCGAAAGATTATGCAGTACATTCTGCAGCAGGTCCCTCCACCATACCATGGCTGTCCCATCCCACGGCTGTCACTGTATCTGTCAGCGCAACTCAGCTATGGAGTAGTTTGTGTCTACCACCGCCAATGTGACCTGCTTATAGGTAAATGTGCATTGCAATGTGTACATAACAAATAAAGGAAGAATTACATGTTTGTAGAAGGAGGTATTATTTATGTCAGTCGTGATTCATGTTTTTCTTTTCAACCACTAAATTGAAAACGTGGACGTTTTTTTTTTTTGCACACTAAAGAGCTAGATTCATATAACAGGGTTAGCATACCTTTATTTTTTTTAAATGTTTACATAGAAAGCTTCTTAAAGCAGAACTTCACTTAAAAAGGGAGTTTCCCACTTTACCTCCCCCCTCCTCTCCCATTTTTGAAAGTTTGATTTATTTTCAGGGAGAAAGTTTTGACAGGTACCCACTCACCCTTTCTCCTAGGCAAGACAAGCAGAAGAACGCACACCCCCCCTCTCCCCTCCCTCCCTGCAACCTCCTCGGACACATCACAGGTCCCAAGAGGCTGCGGGTCCATTTAGGAAAAGTGGAGCACGACTTGCACATGTGTAGTGGGGAGCCGGCTGTGAGGCAGTAGGAAGTCACAGCCGGCTTCCCACACTCAAGATGGCAGTGCCGGGGACTTGAAGACTGGCGAAGTACAAGCCCAGGTGATGAAAGCACTGCATCTCTAGGCTGGTGAGTACCTGTTTATTTAAAGTCAGCAGCTACACTTCCTCATTGAGCTAATTTTAATAAACATGGACCCTCGAATGAATGTGCATGTGCAATAAATGCGATTAACAGGCACGGATCTAGCCTTTTTGAGCTGGGGTGCAGTAGAAAAAAGTCACAGGGCATAATGTCAGCACTGTGTGTGAGTCAAGATCCAGAAAGTATGTGTTAGGCCTCCTTTATATCAGGAGTCCTCATCAGAGTCCACCTTTACATCAGGGTCCCATCAGAGTAAAGCCTAATACACACGGGCCGAATATCAGGCAAATATTCAGCCTGTGTGTACTGCAGCCGGTCTGGCTTCTGTCGATGGGGCATGACCAAAAAAGGTCTGTTGATTGGCTCCCAGTCAGCGCTCTCAGCCAATGGCTGAGAGTGCTGAACTGAGTGTTCTGGTGGGGGGGTCATCCCCATGTCAGAACGCAATAGCAAAGCAGGGGAGATCGATGTACTAATATCACATGGTTAGTACAGCGGCTCCTCCGGAGCTGTCAGTTTTTTTTATTCAGCGCTGCTGGGTTGAACGGAAAAAAACCTAGTGTGTACTAGGCTTAACCTCTTACATCAGGTGTCCCCATCAGACTCTCTCCTTACATCGGATGTCCCCATCAGAGTCCCTCCTTACATCAGGTGTCCTCATCCGAGTCCCTCCTTACATCAGGTGTCCCCATCAGACTCCCTTCTTACATCAGGTGTCCTCATCCGATTCCCTCCTTACATCAGGTGTCCCCATCAGACTCCCTTCTTACATCAGGTGTCCCCAACAGAATCTTCTCTTACATCAGTAGTCTTCATCAGAGTGCCCCATTACATAACTTGTCCCTTTAGACTGGCTCATCAGTGGATGCACTCTCGGAAACATGGGGAGGGGGGTGTGC
The DNA here is from genome assembly GCA_018402905.1 of Glandirana rugosa. Taxonomy (NCBI): domain Eukaryota; kingdom Metazoa; phylum Chordata; class Amphibia; order Anura; family Ranidae; genus Glandirana; species Glandirana rugosa. The sequence goes on along the minus strand of BLSH010518946.1, from coordinate 859,509 downwards.
CCCCTAGATCCGTGCCTGGCGATTGGTAGTTAACATCATATAAAGTCAAGGATCAGACCCAGCCCTAAACCCTGAAGACAATCAGGAAAAGATGTATTAAAAGACAAACTACACCTCACAAACATTTTGATGTCTATGTGTTAGATCAGGGTTTCTCAACCAGGGTTCCTCCAGAGGTTGCTAGGGGTACCTTGAGCAATGGTCAATTTCTACCTCTCAGATAAATTCCCAATGACATCATTGATCTTTTTAGCTATCTGTAAGGGGTAAAGCTTCCCAATGACCACAAGTGTAAGGAGCATTCTTCCCATTGGCCATCACACTAATGTATCATGAGTTGTAGATTTTTAATTTTTAGCAGGGGTTCCCCGAGACCGGAGAATTATTTCAAGGGTTACTTGGTGTTGAAAAGGTTGAGAAAGGCTGTGTTAGATTGTAACCGGTGGTCATTCAGTGGGGAATAAACAAAGGAGTCTTCAGGAATATTCCAGAGAACTTGGTTCACTCCTTGCCCCTTTAGTTGCCATGGTTTTCCTATACATACAGATTCCATAGTATTGCTTAAATAATCATATCATAGAATATCATTATTCTTGTCCCCTAACCAGTGGGTTAGGTGGTGGCATATTTTTTGGGGGGCGGCAAACAATGCACCCACAGACACCCCCACAGGTCGCGATGGCAGTGGGCGGCAGCTTCCCCTGTGTTTCCTCCTCCTCGGCATCACAGCAGCTTCTTTCAGCGTGCGTCTCCTCCCTCCTCCTCCTATGCAGCCAATAGGATAGCTTCTACTCTCGGCCAGTCGGCTGACGGGTCTCAGGACCTGCTTTCTGATTGGCCGGGAGGAGAATCAGGAAGACAATAGCGAATATTAATTCGCTATTGTCACACAACTGGGTGGGCTCAGGGCGCAGTGCTCTGTGCCCCAAGCCTACCCTTTTTTGAAGCCAGAGTCTCAGGCTCCAACCTTGCGCTTCTAAAAGGAAAAAAAAAAAAAACACCATTGAAATCCATGCGTCTGGCACCCTTGATGTAGATTGGGGCCGGGCGCAAGTATTAGGGGGGTGGCGCCCCATATGGACAGGCCACCACTGAGCCCTAACACAACTATAGATTGTAGTCCATTCTCAAGCTGGCCATATAATGCTAATGATTTTGTAGGAATTGTGCTGAAATATCTGGACATGTGCTAGGAGAACTTGGTAATCCGGAGTTGCTGTTGCACTTAGGTTAAGTGTAGGTATAGGATAGTGTATATGGAGTGTGTGTGTGTGTTTTTTTTTCTGTGTTGGTTGAACTTGATGGTCTTTTTTCAACCAGTTTAACTATGTAATTTAGATGTCCAGGCAAATTATTTAATGACTTGCTGACACAGCAGTTAAGCAAGACCCTGCAGCACTGCCCCAAAGGTTTTGCCGGGGATAGCATGGGCGTAGCATAAGGGGTTGCAGGGGTCACAATTGCAGCCTCGTCCATAGCTCCAGGGGGGCCCTGCAGCCTCCCTGTCATATTATATCATATTATTGGCCCAGGTCAACTTTTGCATCGGGGCCCACAAGCTTCAAGCTACGCCTCTGGGGGATAGTGATCTTTATGAAGGTAACTGTAATTGGCTTGATGTTTGACTTTTCTTGAGTGATCAGAACCCCCTAAGTATTATACAAATATTCTTACAATTTTTGCTTTGCCTTTATCCCTGCTCTAACATCTCCCAATTGTTCAGATGAAATGAAGGTGACCCTGGAACGCCTGTACAGAGCTGAGAAACAGCTGAAAATTGATTTGCTGCAACCGGATCAGTACGTATCTCTCACAGTGCATATTTTACAGTTTGCACTGGATGTTGATGTTCCATTTTCTCACATTTATTTACAATAGTACAAGAAGAATATAAGTCAATATACAGGCTTGTAATACTATCTGGACAAACAAGTTTCAATCCATCAGTACAAAATGGGGGACCTTTCCTTATTTGCTCTATATATTTACCTGTGCAGTCTGGAGACAAGGCAAATGTTTATTGTGAATAATAACACAGAAAGACAAATATTTTTGCTCACGTATTAGTACATAGAGCTGAGCTATAATACATAGACCAAGAAGGTTCCCAGACAAAACCTAGCCCAATACATTTTCAGACTTAACACAGCAGAAAGCAAAATGGTGTGCAAAGTACAGTAACTTAAAACAACAAATTTTACCTCAGTTTACTTAAAGGAAAAAAATTCAATTTTATAGCAACTCTTTCAGGTTTATAAAACAAAAAGAAAAGGAAATCTGAACCAAAGGCCCCTGCATTTGAAGGGCTTTTATACTCACGTGTTCAGCAGCCCTTGTTGCCCACCATCCCTCCATTCTAATGCTGCGGCCTCTGTAAGACGCTTTGGCCTTTGACACTTCTGGGAACGTCAAATTCCTTAGTCCCCTGCAATGTGCTGTGATTCTATAATTTGACCCCTACATCTCTGCTAAGTGATAAAGGGTTTAGGGGATGGATCCACCGAGTGTTACAGAGGGACCAGGTCTTACACACCTGAAAGCGATGAAACAGGGAAAGGTAGGAGACATAGGCCACCAGCAGGGCTGCCTTTAGAGACCACAGGGCTTTCTCTGTAGCCTCAGTATCACTGAAGAGGAATGAACAGGACAGACTCACCAGCCCCTTCCCCCACTCTCCATCCGCCTGTGCGCCCGCAGCAGCCAACAGGAGAGGGAAGCTGGCGGCGCTGCGTGGGGGGGCCCGGGCACACCGGGGAAATCAGATGTTTGCAGCCGAGGGGGATTGGTTTGGCAAGACAGGAGGACAATTACAGAACAATGCACTGTGTCTGTGTCTCTCCCTCCAGCAGCTGAAAGCTGGTGGGTGGGAGAGGGGGAGAAACCAGCCTTCAGCTGCTGGAGGGAGAGACACAGTACATTGCATTGTAATTGTCCTCCCATCCCGCCATAATGATCCCCCTGCTGTCCGGTCCCCCCGTGTGCCTGGGCCCCCTACAGGAGGCTCAATGGTACACCCCCCCCCCCCATCAGGGGCCCTGGCCACTAGAGAGGTGAATATAAAAGTTCTTCTATTGAATAGACCTTTGAGATCAATATGTTTTATCCTCACATGGTGGTTTTAAGTCATTTTTTATTACTTTTATTTATTTTTTACAATTCGGCTCTTTTCCATTGTTACTCTCACTTTGGAGAGGAATTTAAGGGTAATCTAAAAGGACACATGTTTTGGTGACATCTGTCAAAAGGTGAGATTTCCTCCCATTTACTTTTGTTTCTCTGAGACTGAACTTAAGTGGAAACCCCCACTGGCAATACAGACAGCAGTAAAAATCCAATGAACTAACCCTTAAGCATTGTACACACTGCTAGTTTTCTTTGTTGGGTTGAACAAAAAAAAAACTGATAGCTCAGGTCTGAGCCTCTGTACTAACAATCCAATGTTGGACTGGCTGCCGTACACATGAGCAGAATGTCGGTTGGTTTCTATTGAACCGGCCGATGCCAGCCAACTAGGCTTTATCCACTATAACCAAAAGTAGAGTTTCACTGTAATATAGGGGTTGTAAATTGCTTGTAGTATTTCAGCCATCAGTACATCCCCATCATCGACATACAGTTGGAATGATGTAATTATGTAGGAAGACCAATTATGATAAACAAAAGGGGAGCAATCCAAAGCATGTAACCCCATTCATTCCCACTATTGAGATTTCCTCATTTATTAGTTTACAGTCATCACAAATAATAGTTGGCAAAAAAATATTTATTTTCAGCCATTGAGGGACACAGGAAGACTGTAACCTTTGGTTATACTGCCGCCTACAGGAGGTCATTTCGGTGGACTACCACTGGGTGGAGTGTCACATTTCATGTGTTCTACGCTCTCTTTTCTGCCAATGAGCGTTGAGGAAGCACCTCCCCGATGCTGCTTCTAAATTTCCAAGGGCCACATGGAACTCTGTGATCCATTTTTGCTGTCTGCCTACAGTGACTTGGTCACCTCTGGCCATCCCACCCTTCACTGCTACCTGCAGTTAGCTGCTGTGAGTACCTGAGGTCTTGTCTCGTACCCAGAACTATGTTACTCCACTGATATATCGTTGAAACATTTCTAACTCTAGAAACGGGACAGTCCCGCTGGTATGGGTGCCCCCAGCTAAAACTTCCCTAGGGGCTCTGGTGTTGCTTACAGAATGCCTACTGAAGTGGCCAATGTCTGCAGTCTTTAATTTTTGTGCCCTCTGCCCCTAGAACCTGCGTCATCTTCAGAATCTCTTCTAGCTTCATTGAGCTAGACCTCTTCCTCTGCTGGATATTTTTACTGCAGTCTTGCATGTGTTTATGGTTCAAATCATGCTGACTCTGAACGCAAAGGCCATAAGCACACACCAACATCTTTTCCCAGATTCTATATCTGATCTGCCCAAAGCCTTAGTGGACTCTGTGCCATCAGCCTTTGCACTTCTTTAGGTCTCCCTAATCCTTGCCGGGCAAACCTACCACTGAAGAGTCACAGTCTTCTGCCATCATTCCCAAACTGAAAAAGACCATTTCAGATCCTACTGATACAGTACCCCTTACTTTGAAGCTAGAGCATCAGACTGTTGCAACACACTAGCGCTGTTCCCAGTCTGGGGACATTTAGAGAGTCCTAGTCACAGCTCAAGCCAAAGTTTTTCTTCCTCAGGGAAAAGTCCAAACTTTCTGCTCTCAGACTCATAATCTTCAGTCTAGGAGTTGCCTGACACTTTTCTATGAGAGTTTTGGGGCTGGTGGAAGCCTCATTTGAGTAGGTCTTATTTGCCCAGTTTCACTCCCTATAACACAACACTCTGTTGTCATGAAACAAGTTGGTCCAGTACCTGGACAGACCAAATCTTCTGGCACTGAGAACTAGGCTGTCCTTAGCTTGGTGGCTCAGGAATCTAGCTCTTGGGTCCAGGAAGTGCTTCCTGCTCAGCTTTCAGAAGATCTTTACTATGGATGCCAGTCTGCTGAGCTGGAGAGGAGTCTAGGGCACTCTGTCAGTGCAGGAAACTTGGATGTCAGAAGAATCTCATCTCCTGATCAAGATCCTGGAGCTTTGAATGATTTGTCTTTCCCTGCAGCACTGGACTATCCAGCTGGAGGGTTTTCCAACCTTTATTCGGTTGAACACCACAGTAGCATACATCAACTATCAGGGAAGAAGTGTTGCCATGGCAAGAGATGTAGGGAGTATCATGTCCTGGGCAGAACTTTCTGCTGTTTGCATCCCAAGCATGGATGGTTGGCAGACAGACTTCCTCAGCCAGCAGCGTCTGGGCCAAATGAAGTGGTTCATATACCCAAAGGTGTTCCAGGACACAAGTGGGGGATGCTGGATGCAGACCTCATGGCCTCCAGGTTCAAAAACAAATTAGACAAATTTGTCTCCAGGTACAGGGATCCTGTAGTATTTAGCAGTGGATGCTCTTGTGGCTCTGTGGGATCCATACACAGAGGAAATACTCCGTTCCTCCCCTAAAAAATCCTTCATTATCTGTTTTTCATGATCAAGATGAAGAGCAGATGTGGTACTCTTAGATGATATGAATCCAGGTGGACACTCCATGGTTTCTAGATGTCACAAGCTTTTGTCTCAATTACTGATTTACCACACAGCTTCACGGTTGCTGGCTTTAACAGACTGTTGAATCCCAGGTTCTGAGGGACAGGGGCATCTCTGAATTGGTCATTGCCATAATGCTAAAAGCTAGGAAGTTTACGTCTCACATGGTCTATCACCGCATGTGGAAGACATACTTCACTTTGAGGCACAAGGCTTTTACCTTAGGAAAGTGGTCTCCAAAAATGGGGCATAATTCCTGCCACTGACACCAGTAATGGGGCACTATTCCTTCTACTGACCAAATGCGCTATGTAATTACTTTACTCCCACTGACCACAAAGCCTGAGACATTGTTTATTCTCACTGAATCCAGGATAGTTTTTACCCCCCACTGGCCACCATCCAGCCCCCCTTAAAGCTCGAAGGACAGTAAACTGGCCCTTCATTTATAAAGTTCGGGGACCTTTGCCCTAGGAGATTCTCGCTGGGACGAATCCTCTCATTTCTACATTGGTGTCTGTACCAGAATTTGGCCCTTAGCAATTGTAAGGGTCAGGTCTGTACTCATATCTTGTTCCGGAGACCATTGGCTTTCCATTTCTGATTAGGATTTGTTCAGGGTGTCTCCTATGAGGCCTCACCTCTTTGTTTCCCTGGGACTATGGTTCTCTCGGAACTTCAAAAACCACCCTTTGAATCCATCAGAAACATTTTTTTTTCATTCTTACCCATAAGTAAGTGTTTCTTGTAGCCATCACCTCTGCAGGGCAAATGTCTGAGCTGGAGGAAGCCTTATCCGATTAAAAAACCTGTCTGGTCTTCGACAAGAACAAGGTGGTGTTGAGGCCCAGAACGTCCTTCCTACCTAACTTAGTTTCAGCCTTTAACCACTTCCTTACTGGGCACTTAAACCCCCCTCCTGCCCAGACCAATTCTAGGCTTTCAGCGCTGTCACATTTTGAATGACAACTGCGCGGTCGTGTGACGTTGTACCCAAACAAAATTTTTATCATTTTTTTTTTCCCCACAAATAGAGCTTTCTTGTGGTGGTATTTGATCACCTCTGCGTTTTTTATTTTTTGCGCTATAAATAAAGAGCGATGATTTTGAAAAAAGAACAATATTTTATACTTTTTTGCTATATTAAATATCCAAAAAAAATATAAAAAAGAAAATTATTCATCAGTTTTGGCCGATATATCTTCTAATACATATTTTTGGTAAAAAAAAATCGCAATCGGCGTATGCGCAAAAGTTATCGCGTCTACAAACTATGGGAATTGATTTATGCCGTTTTTACTATTTTTTTTTTTTTTTACTAGTAATGTCGGCGATCTGCGATTTTTATCGGTACTGCGATATTGCAGCGGACATGTCGGACATTTTTGACACATTTTTGAGACCAATGACATTTATACAGCGATCAGAAATTTAAATGTCCGCTGATTACTGTATAAATGTCATTGGCAGTGAAGGGGTTAACCTGCAGGGGGTAGTGAAGGGGTTAACAATGTTCCCTGGGTGTGTTCTAACTGTGGGGGGGCGGGGCTGGTTGGGACATAACAGATCTAACTGATCCCAGAGACAGGGATCAGTAGATCTGCTATGTCCCATTCACAGAACGGAGAACCGCCGTGTTTACATCGGCGGTTCCCCGTTCTGAGGCTGCTACAGGTGATCGGCGGGTCTCGGGCGGACATCGAGTCCGCCCGACCCGCGGGCATGCCAACGCAGCGTGTGGCGGCCGCGGGAGCGCGCACGAGGCAGGACGTCCTGCGGGCATTTCAGAGCCGCGCTGTAGCCGTCTTTTGGCTATAGCGCGGATCTGAAATGGTTAACATTAACCAGGACATTGTTCTTCCATCCCTCTGTCCTGCTCCAGTTAATTAGATGGAGATGTCCCTCCATTGCCTGAATGTAGATAGGGCTGTTAAAATCTATTTCTCAGTCACTGCTTTCTCCAGAAAGACCAACCCTTTTGTCATTCCTGATCTTCCCAGTACAGGTGCACCAGCTTTTCATTCCACCATTTCTTGGTAGCTCAGACAGACCAATATTTCTTCAGTGTTGTCACATGAAAAGATAGAATAAAATATTTACAAAAATGTGAGGGGTGTACTTACTTTTGTGAGATACTGTGTATATATATATATATATATATATATTACAGACCAAAAGTTTGGACACACCTTCTCATTCAAGGAGTTTTCTCTGTTTTCATGACTATGAAAATTGTAGATTCACACTGAAGGCATCAAAACTATGAATTAACACATGTGGAATTATCTACATAACAAAAAAAGTGTGAAACAACTGAAAATACTGCATGTCATATTCTAGGTTCTTCAAAGTAGCCACCTTTTGCTTTGATTACTGCTTTGCACACTCTTGGCATTCTCTTGATGAGCTTCAAGAGGTAGTCACCTGAAATGGTTTTCACTTCACAGGTGTGCCCTGTCAGGTTTAATAAGTGTGATTTCTTGCCTTATAAATGTTGGGGATTTATTCAAAATTGAAGGCTTACTGAACCAGCATGGCTACCACAGCATCTTGCAGCGGCATGCTATTCCTTCCGGTTTGCGTTTAGTTGGACCATCATTTATTTTTTAACAGGACAATGACCCCAAACACACCTCCAGGCTGTGTAAGGGCTATTTGACCAAGAAGGAGAGTGATGGGGTGCTGCGCCAGATGACCTGGCCTCCACAGTCACTGGACCTGAACCCAATCGAGATGGTTTGGGGTGAGCTGGACTGCAGAGTGAAGGCAAAAAGGCCAACAAGTGCTAAGCATCTCTGGGAACTCCTTCAATACTGCTGGAAGACCATTTCAGGTGAAGCTCATCAAGAGAATGCCAAGAGTGTGCAAAGCAGTAATCAAAGCAAAAGGTGGCTACTTTGAAGAACCTAGAATATGACATATTTTCAGTTGTTTCACACTTTTTTGTTATGTAGATAATTCCACATGTGTTAATTCATAGTTTTGATGCCTTCAGTGTGAATCTACAATTTTCATAGTCATGAAAATAAAGAAAACTCTTTGAATGAGAAGGTGTGTCCAAACTTTTGGTCTGTACTGTATATATATTTATATTGTGGGCGATCAGTTTCAAGTGGAGGGGTTCCCCAAACAAGTAATCCAGCCATGTCAGGTTAAGGGCTTCCTGCTCATGTTTATTCATTCAGAAAATAATGTTAAAACAGAAAGGTCTCCCTCGCAGGGGTAGAGAAACAGTCCCACAACAAAAACGTCCATTAAATGAAAATAAGCCGCCTGACTAATGGACAGACCTCATGGTCTGCTTCAGACCTGCAGGCATGTTCCTTCACAGCCTTATTCCTTCTCTCTCAGCACCACACTGATTACACCTAGGTCAGTTAAAATTATACCCCAGCTGGGGGAGCAAGGTGTGACCAACCCCTTGCTGTCTACAGACCTTTTCCTGCCACCCATTTACCTTAGGAATCTCAGGATTCTATGTGGCAGATATACTCCATCCACAACTGACATGGGCTGTTTGTCACATACCTTCCCCCTCTGTTTGAACCCATGGGTTTGAGCACCATCCATTAAAAAGTGGGTTCTAGAAAGGGCATCTGCATTTTTGTGGTTGCAACCAGCCCTGTGTTCCACTTTAAATGAAAAATCTTGGAGTGCCAGAAACCAACGGCTAACCCTTGCATTATGGTCCTTAGCCTGGGCCATCCATTTCAAGGAAGCATGGTCTGTTATGAGTTGGAAGTGGCACCCCAGCAGGTAGTACCGTAGAGCCTCTAAGGCCCACTTAATGGCCAAGCACTCTCGTGCCACAATACTGTAATTTCCCTCCGCCAGGGTCAGCTTCTGACTCAAATAGACCATTGGGTGTTCTTCTCCGCCTACCAGTTGTGACAAAACATCGGTCTGGACCACAAACTCTTTGCTAAAGTCTGGGGCCACCAACACAGACTTGTTACACAGCACCTCCTTCGGGCTTTGGAAAGCTGCTTCAGCCTCAGGATTCCACTTTTTCCCTTTGTGAGGTCAGTTAAGGGTGCTGCCAGTGTGGCAAAGTTTGGGATGAACCTTCGATAATACCCAACCATGCCTAGGAAGGTTCTCACTTGTTTCTTGGTGGCAGGGGCAGGCCAGTCTTTAATGGCTTCTACCTTATGGACTTGGGGTTTGATTAGGCCCAATCCAATGGTGTATCCCAGATACCGGGCTTCTTCTAATCCTATGGCACACTTCTTTGGGTTTGCGGTTAAGCCAGCGTCTGTGATGGAGTTTATGACAGCCTGGACTTTGTGTAGATGACTTTCCAAATCTGTGCTCCAAATAACCACATTATCCAGATAGGCTGCAGAATAACCCTGATGCAGCCTAAGGATCTCACCCATCATTCGCTGGAATGTAGCGGGAGCTCCATTTAACCCAAAGGGCATCCGAACATACTGCCATAACCCCTCAGGTGTTGCAAAAGCGGTTTTCTCTTCTGCTTCCTCTGTCAGGGGAACCTGCCAATACCCTCTAGTGAGATCCAGAGTGGTTATGTACCTGGCGGGGCCCAACTTTTCCATTAATTCATCAACCCAGGCCATGGGATATGTATCAAACTTTGACACCTCCTTCAGCTTCTGGAAGTCGATACAAAATCTTAAGGACCCATCTGGTTTGGGATCCAAGACTATATGACTACACCATTCACTTTTAGACTTCTCTATCATCCCAAGGTCGAACATCCTCTGAACTTCCTTGGCTACTATCTGTCTATGGGCCTCTGGAATACGATAAGGTTTAAGGCGTACTCGAACCTTGGTGTCAGTGATAATGTCATGTTTAATTACATTTGTGCAGCCGGACAAGTCTGAGAAGAAGTCTTTATTACACTGTAAAAACTCCCTCACCTCCTACGATATACAGCGTCTTTCCTGAGGAAGAAGTATGAAATAATTGAAAAACTTCGAAACATGTTGGAGATGGAGCCAAACTCTACATATCAGGATGCACTATATGCCTGAGGGTCTTTTTGCTCCTACACTAGTATATGATATCATGTGGTTCATATAGTATTTTATTGTAACTGAGGGTTGTGTGTTATGACTTCAGAGTCACCTTTTCTATATGTTTTACTCTGGTCTAATAAATTGTATTTTTGTATTTACTTCCTTACTGAGTTGTTTTGGATATCAGTGTTGCGTCAAATCCCTATGGGCTTATTCCTTGGTACACCCCCTGCTGTTGGGACACTGACATGGACTCCGGTATCTGAACTTCAATTATGCCTCCCTCTTTTTTAAGTGGCAGATCACCCAGGGCTAGGAGAGCTTCCCTGTCTTTCCATGCTTTAATTAAATTTACATGATAGATCTGCTCTTTCTTCCACCTGTCTGGTTGGTATACTTACTTTCCACCGTAGGGACTAAAACAAGTATGCGATCCCCCTGATGGAAAGTCTGAGCCTTCGCCGACCTATTGTATACTTGTCTCTGGGCTTCCTGGCCTTGCTGCATGTGTTCTCGAACCAGGGGCATTACTGAGGCAATCCTATCCTGCATGGCTGAGATATGTTCAATGACTCTCCGGTAGGGAGTAGTTTCAATCTCCCAAGTTTCCTTAGCAATATCCAGCAACCCTCTGGGATGCCACCGATATAGGAGTTCAAAGGGTGAGAACCCCGTGGAAGACTGTGGAACCTCTCTAATGGCGAACAACAGATATGGCAGTAGACAATCCCAATCTCTCCCATCTTTAGCCTCCACCTTCTTGAGCATACTTTTGAGGGTTTTGATAAACCATCTGTCTGAGGGTGGTATACTGAAGTATGCAAATGCTTAATACTGAACAATTTGCAGAATTCTTTCATCACCTTTGATATGAAGGGAGTCCCTTGGTCGGTTAGGACCCCCTTTGGGATCCCTGTACGGGTAAACATGTGGAACAACTCATTGGCAATGGTCTTGGAGGAAGTGTTTCTTAAGGGGACAGCCTCGGGATACCGTGTGGCATAATCCATGACGACTAGGATGTACTGATGGCCTCTGGCAGACTTAACTACTGGCCCTATCAGATCCATGGCAATTCGGTCAAAAGGAATCTCAATCACAGGAAATTGTACCAATGGGCTACGGTAATGGGGCATAGGGGCTACCCTTGACACTCAGGACATGACTCACAATAGTTTTTCACGTCGGCATGTATCCCAGGCCACAGAAGAAGCGCTGTACGACACATTCTTTTGTCTTTTCATAGGCCAGATGGCCACCAAGGGGGTGTGTATGTGCCAGGTTCAGCACGGTCCTCCTATAGGGGCCAGGCACCACAAGTTGTTCCACAACCTCACCCCGAATTTTGCCAACCCAATACAACATGTCATGGTTAACCGCCATATGAAGAAACACATTTTCCGGCCCCGGGGCTACCAGGGTCCCATTGTTTACCTTTACATTTTTCCAGGCTTGTACAAAAGTTGGATCCTGTAACTGGGCGGTCCCGCAGTTGTCCCGAGAACCCTCTAGCTCTGGCACACCGGGCAACTCTAGGGTCTCAGGGGTCACCCCCGATTCACCCGCATAGACTGCTAGGGGAAAAGACACATTTTCATAAGGGGTCACCCCTACAGCATTTTCCTCAACCTTTGGTTCAAAGGGGTTGGGGTCCCGCCCCCTCAGTCCCACTAGGAAGTCCAGGCTCAAGGCCCTTTCTTTCACACTGCAAAGTTCCTGGAACATTGGAAAGTCTCTCCCCAATATTACACTGTGCAACAGGATAGGGGACACAGCCACTTCATGGCAAACAGATCCTGAGCTGGTTTCAACAGTCACCAGCACTGTGGGGTACTTCTTACAGTCACCATGCACACATACCACTCCAACCTGATGCTGGGTCAGCTGTTCAGGGTCCACCAGCCGGATATGATCCAGGGTGACCAGACTTCCAGAGTCCAGGAGGGCACGTACACTTTTCCCCCTTATTTTTACCACAGAGTTTGGCATGTCCGGATTAGCGACCAGACCCGGGCGAGCAAAGAGGAACCCCACGGGTTCCTCTGGGGCTTCCCAGACAGGGTCTTTCAAAAATGGGTGATGCTCTGATCATTCTCGCCAGCCTTTCAGGACTTCCTCTTTTTGGCTTTACCAACTGTGTTACTGGGGTTGACTGGGCGGCCACAGGAGGGGGTCTTTTGACCATCAGGGATCGTGAAGCAACCAGGTCCTCTGCTGCCATGTAGCGTTTCACAAGCTCAACCAGACCATCCTTTGAATTTGGATCAGATTGCCTCACCCACCTCTGTAACTCAGGAGGTAGCGCTCTCAGGAACCGATCCATTGCAACTCTTTCCACTATTTGCGACTCTGTGACTATCTCAGGCTGCAGCAACCATTTGACCAGGTTAATTAGGTCATACATTTGGAAGCAGGGGGATCCATCTGCCTTGAAACTCCAGCTGTGTACTCGCTGTGCTTTTACTGCCACGGTGACTCTCAGACGCCGCAAGATCTCAGCTTTTAGTTTGTCAGAATCTCGGGCATCCTCAGCGGACAAGTCAAAGTATGCCTTTTGGGAGTCACCTGCTAGCAGTGGGGCCACCAGCGCAGCCCAGCGGTCTTTAGGCCAGACCTGCCCCTCAGCGGCTCTCTCAAATGTACATAGAAAGGCCTCTACATCATCCTGCAATGTCATTTTTTGTAGAAGGTGTCTTTTGGCACCTGGCAGGGTGTCAGCAAGGGACCCAGTGGAGACATTTGCAGTCTGGCTGGCATCCGCTGCAGTATTTCAGCTAAGGCCTGTCTGTCTTTCTCAGCTGCCTGAGCCAAAGCAGCCACTTGAGCCCCAGTTGACTAAGCCAGGGCAGCCATAGCTTGCTGGTTGGCTGCTTGGGCTTGTTGCTGCTGAGCAGCCAACAGTCTATTAGCCTCTTGTGCAGCAGTAGCTTGCTTATAAGCCTGTTGTTCTGCGGCATTACTCTGGAACAAGGCCTTTAACAAGTCCTCCATGCTGCGAATTCACACTTATACTGTAGTACACGGTGCCTTTAAGTGGTATATACACACTGCTGTCCTTTTAACACCACTGACACAACATTCACACAGCTTATTTCACTGCAGTATTTTAACACCAAGTACACAGTGTAGCCAGTACTTGCCTTTCAGTGTGGATCAGTAGCAGGCTTGCACGCATCCGTTTTCACCAATTGTGGGAGATCAGCTTCAAGTGGAGGGGTTCTCCAAACAAGTAATCCAGCCGAATGTCAGGTTAAGGGTTTCCTGCCCATGTTTATTCATTCAGAAAATAATGATAAAACAAAAAGGTGTCCCTCGCAGGGGTAGAAAAACAGTCCTACAACAAAAATGTCCATTGAATGAAAATAAGCCTCCTGGCTAACGGACAGACCTCACAGGGTCTGCTTCAGACCTGCAGGCATGTTCATTCACAACCTATTCCTTCTCTCTCAGCACCACACTAATTACACCCAGGTCAGGCAAAATTATACACCAGCTTGGGAGCAAGGTGTGACCAATACTTAACCCCTACAGACCTTTTCCTGCCACCCATTTATCTTAGGAATCTCAGGATTCTATGTGGCACATATACTCCATCCACAACTGACATGGGCTGTTTGTCACAATACATATATATATATATATATATATATATATATATATATATATATATATATATATTTTATTAATGCTGAGGTAACAATCAAAAAACTGTAAAATCCCTTTCTTTTAGTCCATTGAGGGACACAAATCCCATCTTTCGTGTTTATGATCATGCCCTTGGTACTGCTTGCTACAAACTGAGGAAGGAAGGGTTATCCTACACTGGCCTACAATTAAAAAAATCTGAAGTTACAGTTTAGCTGTGTCCCTTAATGGACACCAAGAAAAGTTACAGTGAGTACAAATTCCTATTATTCCTTAAAGTAAGAAGAGTTTTCTGATTGAATGTCTCCTGAAGCCCTTAAAGCACCTGTTATGGGATATTAAACGCTGATTATAATGGGAATACTGCCTGTTTTAGTAAGCTTCAGCTGTCACACTGTACAATCAACTGACTCCAGAGATTTTCATAACTTTTGCATTTGTCATCTGAAATATATAAATATTTTTTCAGGCAGTTGCTACTCCCTGACAGTCTGATGCTCATGCAGATGCTGGAAGATGCTCCTGATCCTTTTTTTGGGATGATGGACATTCCCCCAGAACTACCAGATCCATATATGATCCCACAGGTAAAATTTTGGCTTTCTCAACACTGTCGATTATTATAGGGAAATGTCAGCTTGACATGAGAGGTTTTAATCTGCACAAATACATTCATTGTGTAGGTAGTGTGGTGTGGTGGCAAAAGTTCAGAGAGGGTTGCAATAAAGGGCTTGTACTGAAGTATGCAGAAACTGTTCACAACAGAACCTGGAAGGCAGATCGCCCAATTGAGTGCACTCATGGTTTTCAGCAAAGTAAATGGAGCAATGCGTAACCAGACTAACAGCTCCCGTTAAGAGGGCAGAATGTGGCCTGGTCATCTGGTGCCCCATCGGGAAGATGCCCAGAGGAGTCACAGACGCTATGCTTTCCCTCCTCATTAGGAACCTTTCCCTACCGTTAACACTGTCCCTAACAGGCGGGTTACCTTTTTACCCCACACTGCCCACTCGCAAAATGCACACCAAACCCTGTCAGTCAGTGCCTTAAATAGGCTTTGCCTGTATCAAGATGGCCACCAGCGTGACATGGGGCAGAAGCATCCAATAGGATGGCTTCCCTAGTGACCCAGGAAACCATAGAGGAACCCTGTTCCTCTTGACTTCCTCTCCAACAGTGCTGCTGTGGAGAGCACCACCTGCAGTGGAGAAAGTAGACTACACCTGCCTACATTTGCACTCCTCTGAAATGTACATACTAAGGAAATAGTTCTGTATTGTGAAAAAAACAAAATTCAACTGTCAAAAATTATTCTATACATAGCTACTTAATGCTAATTTGTTTACAACAGATCCGCACGCTTTTGGAGACTTCAGGTCCTGAACTTGTCAGATATGAAAGAACCCCATCAAGACACCGCAGAACAAGCCGCAAAGAAGGTGAGAGAGGGTAGCAGGATGACATGCTGTAAGTGATCAGCATTTAAGGCCTTCACTAAATATCAGGCATCTGTTATGGACTTGTTTGTCAAATACATGCCATGCCTTGCATTATCACTCCTCTGCATTGTATTGTTATGAATTAAACTACATTAATTAGAATATTACTTTACTGTATCCAATTTGAAAACTGATAGAATTTCAAAGATAATTAGAAGAAATCTCTCCCCAAGTTAAAGTATTTCTAAATTCAAAACTTTACACTGAAGTTGCTAGAACAGGAATAGAAGGGGGAACTTCTAATGTGGAAGCCTGTTCCATTGACAAATATATACTGTAAGTGGAGATTCCTATTACTTCCTGCTTGTCTCTGGGACAGGAATCTTCCCAGCAAGTCAAATGCAGAAAAAAACCTAGGTGTTCCAACCTTCCCTTTACTCTATTAAATCGAACAAACAAAAAATGAGATTAGATTTAGATACACTGTCAAACCCTATGTATTTTTCCTGTGGGACCTTAGCAAAATAAAAGGGTTATACTTTACAATTTATTTTACTGAACGCAAGCGTAAGTGGAAGTGAAAAATAGGGATGCTATAGACCAGGGATATGCAATTAGCGGACCTCCAGCTGTTGCAAAACTACAAGTCCCATCATGCTTCTGCCTCTGGGTGTCATGCTTGTGGCTGTCAGAGTCTTGCTATGCCTCATGGGACTTGTAGTTCTGCAACAGCTGGAGATCCGCTAATTGCATATCCCTGCTATAGACTAACTGCAGTGCATACAGTCAGAATCCAGGATATAGGATAGAATTAGGGAAATATTTATCAGTCATTGCATGGCCATGCACAAAGCAATCTGTTTTGGAGACTATAGGGCGGCACTCAGAAGATCCTCCTTCAATCAGTATACGCTTGCTCTTGGTGAGCCATTTCCTCATTACTGCCTGTGAGACAGTGATTCGTGCAAGGGCCTGTGTGATTGAATACAAAACGACTTAATAGCTTAGATAGCATCTTATATTACATAGGTTTGAAAAATCTTAAAGATGAATTGCAAGTATGGATATTTTATACATAGTTACATTAGTCCAGCTTGGACCACTATAACTTTGTTAATACCTGGCCGATGTCCCTGGAAGCTTGAAATTACTGATGTAGACACCACTACTACTGAACACAGGCGGTCAGCCGCTCAGCACGGGTACCATTTAGAGAATGCTTTGCATTTTCTGAATGAATGTAAAGCATTCTCTTTTTGGAGGAGTTGAAGAGGCAGGGAGGTAATCTCAAGCTCTCCGCCTCCTCCAATCAAAAAACATTTTGCTTTTAACTCAGTAAACGCAAAGCATCCTCTAAATGGTGCCCGAGCTGAGCGGCCAACTTCCTGTGTTCGGAAAGCAGCAGGCCAGTTGCTCAGCATGGAGATCATGGGAGTAGCAGTGTCTACTTCAGTGATTTACAGCTTCCAGGGGCATTGGCCGGTATGGTATATATATACATAGTTACATTGGTCCAAGCTGGAACAATGTAACTACATTTAAAATTTCCATACCTGGAATTCCTCTTTAAGGATGTTGTATAATGATTGTACAGTCAGTCACATTTTAAGGTGTATGGTTAACTTTCTGCCTGCCCATTGTAGTTTCACTGCGGGGGGGGGGGGGGCAGGCGGCAGCTGCAGGACAGGCAACGTACCTGTATGACGCCTGGCACATGCACACTGGCGCACCCCTCCCCCGACTGCAGCGACCAGGGGATCACGTAATCACTTTCTGATCCCATTGTAAACACAAATGGTATGAATGGGTTTCATTCATAGCAGCTGTGCTTAGTATTTTAATCCTGGGATTGGCCCACAGTTATCACTTGGTACCTGTGCCAATTACAGCACCCTGTACCGTGTGATTAGCTGTAGCCAATCACAGATCACAATAGCAATCACAGCTGTTATGAATGAAACCCATTCATGACAATTCAAAACATTGCTGCGACAGTGATAATCACTGTCTCAGCAATCAAAGTGTAAAAAAAAAAAAAAAATCCCTGATCAACTCCGCCCTCCCCAGTGTCACTTTGGTATTTCTGGCAAGATCAAGAGGCATTTTTCCTTGCACATATAGAACAAAACATATATTTATCAGACCAAAAGGGACCAAATAAGAAAAGGTCGTTGTTAGCGTTTACATTAAAGAATCACCTTTAATGGTGCCGAATTATTGGTTCAATTATTCACATACCAAAATAATTTTATTATTTTTCAGTGTGTCTATCTGTACCGCAAGGTTTTCAAATGCATACAGAACAGAGGAACCTGAATAACATTCTTCTTAAAGTGTTTTGTTATTTTTGGGTCCTGTGGTATAAGTCCTACGTATTAGGAGGGTGGAGACCAAGCAATAGAAGCAGTTCTTGGTCTAACCTAGTATTTGTAAGAGATAGATTCCATTCACTCAGATTCGTTTTGGAACTCCAAATGGAGCAGGTTTCCTTGTCAGAGTGCAGATGAGGTTCCATGGGAAGAAACTCTGCAGACTTCTTAAATAGTATTTTGTTTTTGTTTCTTCCTTCTTGGAGAGCGATCACCTGGCATCTCCAGTATATAACTACACGAACATTTAGAATAGCAAACCAGCAACCAAAGGGATTTACTTAGCATGGCAGGAAGGTGCAAAAGATTAATCCAAGAAACAAAATTAGACTAATAATGATCAGCAAACTATTATGGGTTTTCAATGTCTGAGTGCAATCTTTTGGTCTTTTTGGCTTCTTTGGTCTATCCTAGTGTTTGTAGGAGGTAGATTCTGTCTACTCAGAGATTCCTTTTGGAACTCCAAATGGAGCAGGTTCCCTTGTCAGAGCTTACATGAGGTTCCCAAGGGAAGAAACACAGCAGACTTCTTAACTAGCATCTTTTTATTTCCTTTTTAGAGAGTGATCACCTGGCATCTCCAGAAGCTATAACTATGCGAGAAGAGGAGCCCATTCTATTGCCACCAGTAGAGGTAAACTGTGTAAAATACACCAAAAGGAAAGGAGCACCTGCACTGTGCTCCTCACAAATTTCTTTGTCAGTAAAGTCTAGATACTCAATAATTTATCCTAGAATTATAGGCAGCCGATTAGAAAACAGAGTTACATTCTTTCTATTGTCTTCCCAGTACAAGGTGCTGTATGTCTTGTGCTCCACCATTTGCCAAATTTGTCATTTTTTTGTGACAAACTATTCTCCAACATATAGGGATTGTATGACTCTGTACAATTAATAATTAGTCTTGGGACAAAGTGTTACACAGGTATCTGCAGTCAGAGTGTATGCTACTCTAAGACCCCATACACACTATTCGATTTTCTGCAGATTTTTGTCTTCAGATTTACCAAAACCATATAATATGAGGTCAAATCTTAAGGCTGGGTTCACACCTATGTGTATTGGATGCGGCTTAAACCGCATCCAATTCGCAGGACACTTGAAAACACATTGTTTTCAATGTGTCCGGTTCACATATGTGCGGTGCATTCGCACTCCGCATTGCACAAAAAACGCGTGCGTTTTTTGTGCAATGCGGTGCGAATTCCCTGCCCGTTGAGTTCAATGGGAGCGCATCTAACACGGAGATGCACTCCGCACTGAACGGGGATATTTCTCCTGCTCATGGCCCCTCCCCCATCTCTCCCCGCGCAGCTGCTGCGCTGTGGGAATGGATAGGAGCTGCCGAACGGCGGCTCCGCCCCTCCCCGGCAGCAGACAGGCTGGAATTTGCATCGGACAGGTGTGAATCCAGCCTTAGAGTTTCATTTGTATGCAATCAGGCAGGCCCTTGAACTACATGGTTTTAGTAAATCTGAAGACAAAAATCTGCAGAAAATCTAATAGTGTGTATGGGATCTAAGACTTGATGCCATAAACCTATATTTTGCCTTTAAAGAGCAATGCCAGTCATCAAGTAAAATTCATAAGTGACCTGTTAATACTGTTACGGAAAATTGTATAGTTGAAAGTATATTCAGTTTATATACCTCCATATTTATGGGGCTTTGTCCTGATATCCTGGTTAGTATTCCAAGATCTTATTGCATTATGCTGTGTAGTGTATCATCCTTCTGACAGTCCAAAACTGGCTGCAACCACTGAACACTTACATTTTTACAGGCTCAGATATAAGAACATTCAGAAGATTAGGAGACCAACAACCAAAGGGATTTATCTAGTATGGCAGAATGGTGCAAATGATTAATCAAAGAAACAAAATTAGACTGAGAAAGCTCAACTTACTGTGATGACTTTTCAAAATTAAACGAAAGGCAAAAAACTGCATATGATAGAAATATGTATGTTAAAACAGAAGATCCTATTTTATTTTTATTACTCCTGACAGTTAATCCCTTTAGAAATTCTTCAACCCAACCTTCTGTACCTCCAGAAGTTTGCACCACAAATCCTTCCACAAGCAACTGTTCAGTGTCTATAATTTCCCTTCAGGCCATCCATACCAAATGTACTTGTAACTCATTAGACGCCAGCTTTTTAACAGCTCAGTAACTTCTCTATTCTAGTGATTCTATAGGTCACTATTCTGACCTATCAAATCTTTAGCTCTTGCCCATTAGTTGTAGCAGGCTAAGACTGAGCCTATGGAAAGTAAACCTGTCATGAGATAAATCCTGTAACTGCTCCTGATGCATCATCCCGAGGAACATTAATCTACATATGGTGATCAGGAACCAATTTAAAAAGACCTATAATGAAAAAAATACAGTGGCTGGCATAGCTGACGTTCTTGTGAAAATGCTAGTTGCTTAGCTGTTATGTTGACCTACTTGCCTAAATACGCATTGAGTCACTAACCAAAAGCAGATATGTGGCTCAGAAAGGTGAAAAAAAGTTGTCCTTATCTGCATACTTGTTCTGGTATGAGTTGGCACAACAGTCAGCAATTTCAGAAGCTGAATTCAGCAGTGGCAGTCTCCATATTTTTCATATGGCAAGTTTCCTTTAAATAACCTCATTCGGGTTTGATTTTGGTCTTCAGCTGGCCAAAAGTGCATAGACCTGTAAATGAAGGACTTGATTCTCTCAAAGTGTCAGCAAATGCCAATGTGCAGAAGCCTTCCGGGGCTTGAGTAGTGAAATACTTTAGAATGCTGGTGACCAGATGTGCTGTGTGCACTATTCCAAGGGTTGTTTTGGCTCCCTATGAACAGATGTGTGTTCACAAACAAATGTAAACTGCAGAGGGAACACAGATCAGCAGGTATGAGAAATATTCATGTTTGCCCAGCACATTTTATTTGATTAGTATTCATGAACTCATTGGGCGAGTGGGAAAAAAAAGTAGGCATAAGGCTGTAGATAAGATGTAAATAAGATCCTAAATAAGTGAGGGAGAATGCTGAAGCATTTGGTAGATGTTTTTTTTTTTTTTTACATAGATATGTATGTACAGCAGTGGTCTGCAAACTGCGGCCCTTTGCTTGCCTTTTTCTAGCCCTTGAGGCACTATTCCTTCCACTGACACCAACACTGGTATATAATTCCTTCCACTGACAACAGAAATGGGGCACTATTCTCCCCCTAATACCAAAGATCAGGCATTGTTAATCCTACTGGACACAGTTTGGCGCCCCCCCAAAAGACAGTAAACTGGCATTTTCATTCAAAAGTTTGGAGACCCCTGATGTACAGTATATTCATATTGCTCTATTAGTTCGGGCTTTTAGTTCTTATCTGCAGCCTAGCAAACCTACATTACAATAAATTATAGATTAGAAATTGAGGTTTTCATTAGCTGTCATACTCATGTCTGTTTGTCATTTCCTTACTGGAGTCTCCTTTCCTTGTAGATTGGCCAAGACCTCCCAGAGCTGAGTGCCCTTGATTTGGAGTTACTTGCATCCGATCTTCCTGCATTTCCTGAAGCTGAAACCTTACCAGAGCCTCGTAAGAGAGGCAAACGAGAACCAAAAGACAATGGTGTGCCAGAAACAGGAAAACCCAAAAAGCCCCGGACGGAACGGGAAGTCCGGAAAGATGACAGAGAAACAAGCCTGGAGATGGAGAGGGAAAAGCAACGCCAACTTGAAAGAGAGAGGTACGAGGCTGTAATGAAGAAAAGAAGAAAAGAGCTTCAGGAAATCGAAAGACACATAGAACTTCTAAGGGAAGAGCAAAGACGAAGGGAGCTCCAAAGAGAATCTGAAAGACAGCAAGAGAGACAAATGAGAAAAGAAAGAGAAAGAGAAGTCCTACAAAAGATGGAAAGGGAAATGGAGCATCTAAGAGAAGCTAGAGAGGAGCTGGACTATCTTCAAAACACTGGCGCAGCAGAAGAGCTCCAGCTGGATCAACTTAAAGAAATAAAGCATCTGGAAGAGTTAGCGAAAGAGAGAGCAAGGCAGTGGGAGGCAGAAAAGTTACTGCAGCTTCAACTAGAAAAAGAAAAGGAGAGCGAGCGTTTGAAGGAACGTGAGAGAGAGAGGAAACATATAAAAGAGGCTGAACAGGAAATTAAAGCCCTGAAGAAATCTCTGGTGGACATAGAAGAGGAGAGAAGAAGAACAGAGGGAGGTAGGAGGCTCTCAATTATACAGAATAATACTCGCTGGAATTGACCATTCTATTTGATTGGATGGCTAAAATTATAATTTTACAGCCCAAACTGAATTCTGTATTAAAATTGATCAACTTCAATGTCAAAAACTATTTTTTTTAAAAAAAGTAAACAAAACCTAATCCGTACACCTGAGAATAAGCTTGAAATTAGCCAGAAAAGCCAGTCAACACCAATTGAACTGGTATTGAAATATAATCTGTTATTTTGATCAAATGCAATTATGAAATGATCAGACCAATACATGAATGGCCACTGTAAAACAGAATTGTGAAAGACTTAATTAAGGTGAACCTGTGCTTTACCAATGCAAGGCTAAGCAAAATCTTCACTTTAATGCTTTCTCCACAACAGCACACAATCACCTTTCCTTCACATAGAAGAAAAGGAGTTGTGTGTAAGCTTGGAGCTTCCAAAATGCTGAGGGCTTTGCCTACTACCATGTGACAGTGCTCAGCCAATTACCAAGCATCAGTGCCATCACATGGATCAAGTCACATGCTCCTCCATACACTAAAAAAAAAAAAAGAAAGTATTTTCTTTGCCCCCAGTGGCTGAACAGAGCACTGCAGATCTGCAGCTTCCTGTGTGGCCTGCTTACTTGTTGGCTTGTGAATGTGCATCCTCCCAGCACCGGATTCTTAGTAAATAACGAACTGCACTGAAGGTTTTTTATGGTTAATATTTGCTAGTCAATATGATCATTTTGCTTCCTAGGTCCCAAACTGGGTGGTAGTGGACTAGCCATGCCTGCTGATGGGTTTTTGTTGGAGTAAGATCCTTTATCTGGATGGGGCTGAACATTTCTTTGATATAGATGTATCACAACTATAACTTTCCTCACAAAAAGCACATACATTAATAGAAAACATATTAATATGTTTGTGTATGTAAACCGTCACCTTGTAAAACAGCTTATTCAGTTTCAAATAGAAATGAAAAGCAAAGCATTATAAATACCTTTTTCCTCTTTTTTTTTGTAAGTTATCACGATCCCTCTGTTCTCAGCTACATAAGAGCTGGGGGGGGGGGGGTCAAGAAACAGCAGTACACTGGACTTCCCAATGAAAGTCTGTGCAGGGGAAGTGGGTGTGTCACGACAAGTCTGATTATTAGAGGAGAGCACACTGAGTTCCCATCATAGCTAGAGAACTGACCACACTGTGCTATCATGTCTAGTCTAGTCAGTTTTTTAATAGGAGAGCTGAGGGACTGACAGGAACACCAAGGATTTCACATAAAGGAAGTAACACAAACATGGTACAGCAGGCACATATCAGGAATATGAAATACTGGGCTTACATATCCTTTAATTTGCCATAACATTTCTACCCCAATGCATATTGTAGCGTTTAACCACTTCATCTCTCACACCTGTACACCCTTTATGGACCAGAGCAATTATTACATTTCTGCTTTGGGCCTGTAACTTTGTCAGTACATAAAGCAGAACTATAGGGAAAACTTTTTTTCATTTTGGATAGAGTAAGGGTTATAACCCCGTCAGATTTTTTTCTTTTGCCATCTGTGTCCTACTGCGGAGATTTCCCTTCACTTCCTGTCCAATAGCCAAACAGGAAGTGAGAGGAAATCCCTGCAAATTAAGGGAATTCCTTGGGGATCCCCAGGTCTCCTCTATTACTTTTCTGGGGACAACCCAAAATTTGGGATTTTCTTTTTTTTTTTTTATATAATCAAAGTTTATTAAAGTTTTCAGAGTACAAATCAAAGGAATAGTAATTTGACATACTACCAAAAGGTAGATAAACAAAACATAGAGTGATACTATACATTAATCGTAATAAGAAAGAGAAAAAAAAAATATATAAGGTTATCCAGGTATTTATATCAATATTTCAAAATAAAAGAAAACTGAGTTGGCAAAAATAAAATAGTATAGCTTGCATGTTCAATGATATACTGTCAAATAAGCCTACTTCCCAATCCAGGGGGGTCCGGCTGGAGCAAGTTCTCAGGTGGACTGGCCTGTCCCCTCCTCCCCCCGCCCCGATGCCTTCAGCAAGTTGGGCACCCAGTGGCGAGGTGGCGGGACCAGGACCGCCACACCCCTTTCCATTATTTCTCAGATATCTATATATGCGGTAGGCAATAATAAACAACAAGCAGTACTCATGTCAAGCAGTATCATGTGTATGATAATCAGTTCTTCCAATACACTATCATGAGACCTGGATAGGGCATAGGTAGAATTCCATAAAAAATAAAACAGAAAAGAAAGAAAAGAAATATATAATGGAAAAGAAAAAAGAGTGGATAGTAAAGAGATTCACCAGTATCGAAACTTAACTGAAAAGTGAACAGGTAACTCTTATAAGGAACAAGTGGGGATCCCCACTGTACTCTCAGGTGGTCCGTGTGGTGTGGCCTCGGAGGAGACATACATCAGACCCGGGTAACAGTTCAGTCGTTCAAAGAGATCTCTTGTGAGTAGTACTGCCAACACATCCATGTATCTCTAAATTTATCATAGTTGTCCCTTACCTCGGATAACCACCGTTCCGCCTCCATAATGGAGTCTACTTCCCTTTTCCAGTCCTGGAGGGTCGGGCATTTGGTCTGTTTCCAAAACCTAGGAATCAAAGCTTTCGCTGCATTCAAGAGGTGGGGGATTACACTGCGTTTGTATAATTTGGCGGAGACCGGCATCCCATGGAACAGAAAGTGGAGTGGCGTACATTCCATCCTCCTCAGGGTTAGTCTCTGAATCCACGGGGTAATCGCCTCCCAAAATTCCCTGATCTTGGGGCAGGTCCACCAAATGTGTAGGAAGAAAACCCTCCGCTAATGGGGCACCTAAGTCTCTGATTGGGACTCCTCCTACCTTACATGCGGTGAGGTGAAAGACAAGGTACCCTACGGCCAGAGGCGGTTTAATATGTTTGCGTCACATTAGGGGGTGGAGAACTTACGTCGCTTTCGAAACTAAGGATCCAAAACCTTTGTCTGGTTTACGGGCTGGGAGGTCCTGACCTTTTCCCTTCATCTGAGGTAATACCTCCGCCTTGCCACCAATAGGCTCCATTCCCTGTTGATACTATTTAAATCTCTATGTACCTACACAACCGTCATGATGAGTGTTCTCTAGAGAAACTTGCTGACTTGACAATGGGCCCAGACTACATACAGAGGAGG
>BLSH010518946.1:809563-828815 GCA_018402905.1 Glandirana rugosa | reverse complement strand
CAAAGCCAACTTGATGGCCAGCAATTCCCTATCACAGACATCATAGTTCCAGCAAGATGGTGCACCACCACATTATGGGTGTCAGGTCCGAGCATTCCTAGATGAACAGTTTCCTGGAAAGTGGATTGGTCGTCGTGGGCCAGTTGAATGGCCCCCAAGGTCTCCCGATCTGACCCCCCTTAGACTTTTATCTTTGGGGTCATCTGAAGGCAATTGTCTATGCTGTGAAGATACGAGATGTGCAGCACCTGAAACTACGGATACTGGAAGCCTGTGCTAGCATTTCTCCTGCGGTGTTGCTATCAGTGTGTGAAGAGTGGGAGAAGAGGGTTGCATTGACAATCCAACACAATGGGCAGCACATTGAACACATTTTATAAGTGGTCAGAAACTTGTAAATAACTCATGAAAGAATAAAGTTACGTTAAAACCAAGCACACCATTGTTTTTCTTCGGAAATTCCCAATAAGTTTGATGTGTCACATGACCCTCTTCCTATTGAAAAAAACAAACGCTGGATTCAAAATGGCCAACATCTAAATGGCCGCCATGGTCACCACCCATCTTGAAAAGTTTACCCCCTCACATATACTAATGTGCCACAAACAGGAAGTTAATATCACCAACCATTCCCATTTTATTAAGGTGTATCCATATAAATGGCCCACCCTGTATATGCTTTATGCTGTAACTTGCCCCATTAATAATTATTTGTCTGATACAATGCATTGTAAAGGTAATAACAAATGAAATAAGAACTTTTTTGTTCAATTTTGCACACTTTTAAACTCAACAGTAAACAAATTAATGAACAGAACAAAAAAGTTTAAAGCTGAACTCCGGGCAAATATTTTATTTTTTCCCATGCAATGGGGCTGTGCCCACACTGCACAGGTTAACTGCTCGTTTTGTGTAGGGGTGATCAGAAAACGTATACTCACCCGATCCTTCGATCCTCCAGAAAACAGCGCTCCCCCACAATCCAGTGTTGGACTTTTCCTGGGCTATGGAGCCTGCTCTGGCCATGCAGTCTTGTGCACGGACCAGTCTTGTGCTCGGAGGATTGGGGGATCAGGTAAGTATATCTCCGTTTTCCTCTCCCGTAGACAAAAACGAGCAGCTAACTCATACAGTGTGGGCGCAGCCCCACTACATGGGAAAAATTGATTGCCCGGAGTTCGGCTTTAAATATCAATGCTAAAAAATAAGAGACAAGGTAAACAAAGGGTTAAAAAGGAATCAATAGGTACACATTTTATTACTGATGAGTTTGCTTTAACTGACCTTACATGCAGATCAAAGTTCACCCCTTTGATCTGCAGATCAATGAAAATGAGTAAATACAAAGTAACAATAATGTTACTTGTACCTCTGAACCATTCTTCAGAAAGACCATTTTTTTTTACAGCAGTGGTCATAATAGCTGCTGTATTCTACGGCAGGTTCTGGCTTGACAGATAGAAATTGCTGGCAAGCATTGTGGGTAACCAACGTGCCCAGCGTCCACAACTGGTTAAATCGCTGTTGTGTTTTTACATTGATTTTGATGTACTTTTGGATTGCTTCTTTGCATTTTAGCATGCTTTATGTGTTTTTCCCCTGCTTTTTAAAGCCAGTTTGGCTGTAAAAACATTGCAGGCGAATCAGAACAAAATATGTTACAAGCGTTACACGGTGTTTTCTTTAGAAAGCAACAACAACCTGAGTAGAAAAGTCTGTTTCCTGTCAGCATGCTGAGAAGGGGTCCTTGCTCTCTGAGGGCAAGCAGTAGTTTTTCTGTAGAGCTCTCCAATGAGCAGAGAGCATGAGCTTTGCTGATTGCAGAGCCATAAGGTCCGACTCAGTAGAGGTCATGTTAGACCTCTGCAGAGAGACCACTGCTTCCCTAAAAAAGAGCAAGTGTTTTCCAATCAGCAGAGAGCATGAGCTTTGCTAATTGCAGAGCCATAACGTCAGACTGAGTAGGGGGTCGTGTTAGACTTCTGCAGAGAGATCACTGCTTCTCTAAAAAGAGTGAGTGTTCTTTCAATCAGCAGAGAGCATGAGCTTTGCCGATTGCAGAGCCATAAGGTCAGTCTGAGTAGGGGTCATCTTAGACCTCTGCAGAGACCACTGCTTCCCCACAGAAAGCAAGAGTTTTTCCAATCAGCAGAGACCATGAGCTTTGCTGATTGGAGAGCCATAAGGTCAGACTGAGTAGGGGTCATAGAGATCACTGCTTCCCTAAAAAGAGTGAGTGTTCTTTCAATCAGCAGAGAGCATGAGCTTTGCTGATTGCAGATCCATAAGGTCAGACTGAGTAGGGGTCATCTTAGACCTTTGCAGGGACCACTGCTTCCCCACAGAATTCAATGGTTCTTCCAATCAGCAGAGAGCATGAGCTTTGCTGATTGGAGAGCCATAAGGTCTGACTTAGTAGGAATGTGTTAGATCCTTGCATAGAGACCACTGCTTCCCCTTAGAGCGCAAGGATCCATCTTTGCAGCATGCTGCCAGTGTACTGGCTTTTCTACTCAGCCTGTGGCTGCTTTCTAAAGAAATCAAATGGTGTAGGACAATGAACACCTTTTATTTTGATGAAGCTGAAATGTATTAATCCTCCACACTGAAGTACAGCACTGTAAATGATCTATGGTTGTGATGCTATGTGGGACACGTATAAGGGAACAATCCCATGAACTTGTTTTTATCCTATTTTTTTTTTCAGCGCAAGTGGATGAAACACATAGAAGCGTAACAGAAGTTAAAGGTTCCCCAATTCCAGGGTGAAGTAACATCAGACACGTTTACTGATTATTCAGTTATTTTATTAAAATAAGAAGAAAGTTAAATAGTGCAACAAGTTTTTATTCCCAGTGTTTGTGAACAAATGCTTCAACAGTAAATTAGTAACCCATGAATGGCTAAGTGACAAATACCTCAAATTGTAATTGACTGCCAATGGTATCAAATATACCTAATCTGTATTCCCAAAATACATTGGCAATTTGCTACCTAATGTAGGTGCTGAAAGCCCCACAGCAGGATATCCCTCCCTTCAACCCTTTTTACTTTCAATAGGTCTTTAATAAAGTTTTTAAAAATACATAGTATGATCCGTACAAAGATCAAATGTAACCAATATTAAAAAAAAAAAAAAATCAGACTGCATCTGTAAGTCATAGAAAACAATACTGGTTATGATAATAAGGATCAATAAGTATGGCATAGTACAAGTTGGATAAGAGTAGCAATACACACATTATGAACTACAAGGATAGGTAGGAAAGGAGAGGTGGTGAGGAGAAGGAGGGAAAATGTGTATTAACCGTAAACCGACAGACTGACTTGGAGGAGATAAAGTTTTGCTCATAAGTTTACATACCCTGGCAGAATTTATGATTTCTTGGCCATTTTTCAGAGAATATGAATGAGAACACAAAAACTTTTCTTTCACTCATGGTTAGTGTTTGGCTGAAGCCATTTATTATCAATCAACTGTGTTTACTCTTTTTAAATCATAATGACAACAGAAACTACCCAAATGACCCTGATCAAAAGTTTACATACCCCAGTTCTTAAAGAGGAAGTAAACCTAGATTGGGTTTACTTCATCAATATACCCCTGTAAAGTAGAAGCATAATGGGCTATTATAGTAGCCCATAGTAGCCCATTATGTGCCACTTACCTGCTAACAAAGCCTGCGATGTCCAGCGCTGTCCCCTGTGCTGGCCGCGTCCATCTTCAGCCCCTCATCCTTCCGGGACCGCGACTCCGGTGCTGTGACTGGCCAGAGTCGCGTGATCTCATTCCCGCGCGGGAGCCGCCAGTCACGGCACGATCGCAGTGGAGTAACGGGACGGAGGCCGTCTCTTCACTGCGCATGTGCCGACACGACGTCGGCACAGCACATACACTGCATATCTCCTGAACTGTATAGGTTTAGGAGATATGCAAGGCATCTACAGGTAAGCCTTATTATAGGCTTACCTGTAGGTTAAAGTGGTTGTCACGAGTTGACAACCACTTTAATACCGTGTATTGCCCCCTTTAACATCAATGACAGCTTGAAGTCTTTTGTGGTATTTGTGGATGAGGCTCTTTATCTTCTCAGGTGGTAAAGCTGCCCATTCCTCTTGGCAAAAAGCCTCCAGTTCCTGGTAATTCTTGGGCTGTCTTGCATGAACTGCATGTTTGAGATCTTCCCAGAGAGGCTCAATGATATTGAGGTCAGGAGACTGAGATGGTCACTACAGAACCTTCACTTTATTCTGCTGTAGCCAATGACAGGTCGACTTGGCCTTGTGTTCTAGATCATTGTCATGTTGGAATGTCCAAGTACGTCCCATGAGCAGCTTCCTGGCTGATGAATGCAAATGTTCCTCCAGTATTTTTTGATCACATACTGCATTAATCTTGCCATCAATTTTGACCAAATTCCCTGTGTCTTTGTAGCGCATTCATCCCCAAAACATCAGCGATCCACCTCCGTGTTTCACAGGCCTTGTTGACTCCACTCAGAATGTAGTGTTTATGGTTGTGGCCAAAAAGCTCAATTATGGTCTTATCACTCCAAATGACTGTGCCAGAAGGTTTGGGGCTTGTCTCTGTGCTGTTTGGCATATTGTAAGCGGGATACGTTTTGGCATTTGCATAGTAATGGCTTTCTTATGGCGACTCAACCATGCAGCCCATCTTTCTTCAAGTGCCTCCTTATTGTGCATCTTAAAACAGCCACACCACATGTTTTCAGAGAGTCCTGTATTTCACCTGAAGTTATTTGTGGGTTTTTCTTTGCATCCCAAACAATTTTCCTGGCCATTGTGGCTGAAATATTAGTTGGTCTACCTGACCGTGGTTTGGTTTCAACAGAACCCCTCATTTTCCACTTCTTGATTAGAGTTTGAACACTGCTGACTGGCATTCTCAATTCCTTGGATATCTTTTTATATCCTTTTCCTGTTTTTTACAGTTCAACTAACTTTTCCCGCAGATCCTTTGACAATTCTTTTGCTTCCCCATGAATCAAAATCCAGAAATGTCAGTGCAGCACTGGATGAAAGATGCAAGGGTCTGTCAGGAGTCCAGAAACTCATTGACCTTTTATACACACACACTAATTACAAGCAAACAGATCACACCCAGGTGAGGATGGTTACCTTTAATAGCCATTCAAACCCCTTTGTGTCAACTTGTGTGCATGTTATCAGGCCAAAATCACCAGGGTATGTAAACTTTTGTTCAGGGTCATTTGGGTATTTTCTGTTGTCGTTATGATTTAAAAAGAGTAAACACAGTTGATTGATAATAAATGGCTTCAGCCAAACACTAACCATGAGTGAAAGAAATGTTTTTGTGTTATCATTCGTATTCTCTGAAAAATGGCCAAGAAATCATAAATTCTGCCAGGGTATGTAAACTTATGAGTTGTTTTATTTTCCTTGCATGTGATTGGATATTCTTTGCCAAGTGAAGCTTTACCCCATTTACTAAGCTCCAGGGCAACTGCACATACAGTGCACAGTATATTTGCCTTTAGTAAATCAACCACACTGTGTTCGAGCATGGTAAAAATAAAGAAAACAGCAAAAGGGTGAAGTATTCCAAGCTAACTCCTGTCTTGAAGAGGTTATTGCATTCACTATACCTGGAGTGCCATAAAGGTAAAATACATCTGACAAAATTCTGAATGGCTCCATATGCACTCATCTGGAACACAGACTCTGCCTAATAAATATAGACGGAAATGCAAAAGTATTAGAGAGAATAGACATCGCTGTACACATGCCACGGCCGCAGTGCTTTACTTTGTGGCCATGGCAATTTTACATTGGGCTGCAGTTTGTCAAACTTGCTCTGTCAGGTTAATAAGGCTGCACCGCAGCCACAGCCCAAACACTTGCTGTTTGGCAATTAAAAAAAGTAAAACAAAAAAAAAGTACTGAAGGTCTGCTATCCAATGCTATACTGCCCCTTGAAAATCAATCCACCATGGACTGCTTTTCATAGGATGGTAAGCGTTACTGCCTCACTAAAAGAGCCCTACAAGAATCATCCTGATTCTGGAATAATCAATTTGGTGTCCGTTTGTTAAACCAAGATAAGCTGTGATAGTAACTATACAGCATATTTAATTTTCACTTCTCACTTCCACAATACATCACAGTCATTCACTACATATACCAATCACTTCTCTTATCAAAAGTACAATTGTTATTAAACATGCTCTCCCCTGAGAACATTATACACTGTAAATAGTCATGATGTGTAAAGGCAGGCCAGATCACCTCTTATTAAATGGACATCTGAGTAAACCAATGACCTGGAAAAAATTTGTAACATCTGATTTGCAAGAGGTTTACAGTCCCAGGGTTTGCACTTTTAGATAATAATCAGTCATGGAATTACCCATGGTCTGCCTTACTCAGGCAGGATTTTTTTATTTGGTGTTACTGAAATGATATATGGGGCCACTTCACCTTATTTTCACGGAATGCTCTGGCATCATTTGCTCAGTACTTTCCTTCTTTCTTCCTTCAGTGTCCCTTCAGAAATGGTTTCAGAGCCTGATGCTCCAATGCAGCTGGAGGAAGTACCAGTAGAACCAATCGCTATGCCTTCCGGTAAGATATCTCAATAAGATTTCATGTAATTAGTCAAATATAACATATACTGTATACACACACACATCTCATTTTATTAAATAAATTGAAAAATATTTTCATTAGAAGCAAATGGATAGTAGCTAATTCTGTGCTGCTACAGTATAATTTGGCTATGATTCATCTAGCTGCATTTGAATAGCCTAAACCTACCTAAGAAAGAAACACACTCTAAGAATGGAGGATGGGCGTATGATTGAAAGTTTCAGCCCCTTTATTCATAGATTACATTACATTCATAGATGCTGTAGTACATCTTCTATGAATGGAGGAGCTGGGCCGAAAAGGTGGGCACAGTTGGGCTTTCTTGATAAGTGGCTGTGACAGTTCCTCAGTTCTATTAACCCCTTGTCACACCAGAGGATTACGGGGTTGGGAGGAGGAGGATTTATACTAAATAAAAAGACAAAAGCAAAAGGGACACATCACATTGAAGGCAAACTTAGGCATTAAAGTGGTTGTAAATGCACAAGGTATTTTACCCTCATGCATTCTATGCATGAAGGTAAAAAACCTTCTGTGTGCAGCAGCCCCCCAAGACTTACCTGAGCCCCTTCTTGATCCAGTGATGTCCACGAGAGCCTCGCACGCCTGATTTGCTTTTGGCAGCAGCGGGAGCCTTGTTGCTATCAATCACAGCTAGTAAACCATGCAGGAGAAGGAGGGGACAGGGCCGAGCTTCGGCTCCGTGTGTGAACTGACACACAGAGCCATGGCTCTGGAGTGCGCCTGCTTGGGTGCCCCCAGAGCCAAGCTGCTTGCTGTGGGGGGACCCAGCAGGAAGGAGAGGACAGGAGCACCGACGAGGGAGGATCAGGGTTGCTCTGTGCAAAACCATTGCACAGACCAGGTAAGTATAACATGTTTATTTATTGAAAAAAATAACAAGATTTTACTATTGCTTTAAAGCATCGGTAGGCAACCAGTAGCCCTCCAGCTGTTGTGGAACTACATTTCCCATGAAGCATTGCAAGGCTGGCAGTTACAATTACTCCCAGAGGCATGATGGAATTTGTAGTTCTGCAACAGCTGGAGGGCCCCAGGTTGCCTATGCCTGCTTTAAAGTATACTATAGTGCCCACTTAGTCGGTATCACGTTTAGCATGCCCTAAAATGAAACTTTAGCGTTAAAAAAAAATTTGCTAACAGGAAGTTTTTTTTATTGCAGAAGAGACTCTGTATGTCTCTTCTGCAATAAGTGTTTTATCGGTTTGTTAGCAATTTCCTAAAGATTGTAAACTGAGCTGTGCCCCTCAGTGTACGATTCTGGCATAATTGTACATAATTTCAGGGTGAATTAACTTTGTGCACATGTGCAGGAGTTACATCATCTTGGTCTGGCCAATCAAGATGGCTGAAGATGCCAAACCTGGAAGACGACTGGGTAAAGGTGATGGCGGCGACAAGGAAGTCACATCGCTGGAGATGGCACAGATTCCCAAAAGTAGTTCCTGCACTACTTTTGGCGACTTCGGAGGCGATTTGAATCGACATTTGTGCATGACCCAGCACAGATGTCTGTCCAATCGCCCTCAAAGTCGGACTGCATTGCCGGTTTGAAACCGAACTTGCATGATTTCTAACCCGCATCAGTGTGAACCTGGACTAAGTGCCACTTTAAGCACTGTTTAGGATGCCTCAGACTAGCCAAACATGGATTCATTTTTTACAATCAGCCAGCCAATCAGAAAAAAACTGAACACATTCCACCATCCACACGAGAGAGGTGGATGGAAAAATCCTCCCCAATGTGTTATTGGATTCTGTCTGACAGCAGGCATTCCTCCACTGTCAGATTACACTGATCGGCACTGCTGCCGATTGGCTGCAGCGCTGAACGAAGGAGCATTTTCCGACAAGCTGGTTCGAGAGTAATCAGTCATTAGACTGACTTCTTTGGAACGGGAGCAGCCATTTAGCTGGTCCCTGCTGAACTGTCCAAATTTTGATCCATCTATGGCCAGCTTTAAAGTGCTGTTGCAGCTTGAAGATTTAGGACCTTTGTGACAGTCCATGGGTTTACACACTCACAGCCAGTAAGGTAAACTTACTACTTTTTCATATATGTTTATGTATGATTTATGTTGTATGTGATGACATCATATGAAACATCAAACCATCAAAATATAACACCACTGGATTGTAATTAAAAATAACGTGTTTAGAAATAGGCAAGGTGCTTTATAAACATGAGCTCTATTACTAGAGTCTTACCACACATAAACCACATAACTGAAATGGTTGCTGCAGTTTACAGATAAAAAAAGGGGAAATAAAACATGTTACATAAGAGCGTAACCGCTGTGACATATTACGATGGATTGTTTTATAACTTCAGGCAGATAAACAGACATACTTTCTGCGACAATACATTTATACTGAGTTCTTCAAAATTAAACAAGGTACTTCTGTGCACAGGTTACAGGTCCTTCTAAAATAAGCATACCACGCTTTAACAAAAGGTAAAGTATACAAACATATCGCATGTGGAAATATCATACTAAACTATGAGAGAATATACACTTAAACTTGGCAAGAACCCATGTGCCCAGGCTTATGGACCCACTGATCTACTTAAAACGACACAAGTGCCAAGCTTCAGAGCTTATCAGATAGTGAGTAATGTGTTGTCAAAGTTTGGAGACACACAGGAATTGATTTATTAAAATTGGAGAGTGCAAAATCTGGTGCAGCTGTGCATGGTAGCCAATCAGCTTCTAACTTTAGCTTTCTTAATTAAGCTTTGACAAAACAACTGGAAGCTGATTTTGCACTTTCCAGTTTTAGTAAATCAACCCCATAGTGTTATCCATGGTGTCCAGGCCTTTTGAAATGTAGACATTGAGGTTGATTTACTAAAGACAAATATACTGTGCACTAGACGTACACTCAGTTGCTCTAGATCTAAGGGGAAGCTCTGAAATGAGGGGAAGCTCTGCTGATTTCTATCAGCAAAGCTTCTATGCATTTTTTTTTATTTTTCTTGCATGCTCCCCTAAGATCTAGAGCAACTGCACTTGCAGTGCACAGACTATTTACCTCTAGTAAATCAACACTATAGAGCCATGTAATATTGCAGAAACTCCCTCATACATCAGGTACCAAGACGTTCAATTTTCACTTAATTAGTCGTACCGTTGGAATAGCCATTTTTGATGCTTTTGCTAAGGTTTGCCCAGCGGCTGTGAAAGCAAATATTAAAAATTTGAGAGCCAAGGCATCCTCTTGTTTTAGGCTAGCAGAGCCTTCCAAGAATCCTTCCAGATGTTTGTCCCCAAAATCATATATCATAATTGATAGACATCTATCGAATAGCATTTGATTGTTGTACAATCTAACCAATCACAGAGGAGCGTGCCAACAGACATATGTTCAACAAGTTACATAGATGGTAACAGCGCTATGAGATTGTAAGCCTGACAAGGTCCTGCATTTAACACTGGTGACAAATATAATGACAAGGATAGCGGATTAGGTTATTGTGTACACATTACGGCGTACAACTGTGAGAAACATTTTTTAAATCTCTTCGCCAATTGGTCATACTAAGAAAGAGCCATGTAAAATGTTCTATCCTACCCTGTAACAAAATAAGTGTGTTGCGATACAGTGATTGATATTAAAAATACTGAAAAAAATATATAGATAAATAAACAGTCTAGAAAAATCAGTCTCTCAAATGGACCATAATGGTCCAATGGCAAACTCCATGATGCAACTGTGGATAAGTTTATCCAATTCCTTCACCAAGTGAACACACCACCACCATAATAGGTTGGACTCTTAGCAGAGAGCCTGGACCATTTATTACGAAGGGTCAAACAGGCTTGATGAATATGTCTCGGTAGGGGTCATCAGCAAGGGTTGTACAAAGGAACCACGTCAGGAAAAGCTACATAGTATGCAGGGGACTCCACCCAAAGACGATCATGTAGTCAGATCCAAATAGAACATAAAACGCTGCATAGTGTAAAACCTCTTAAGGGTTGCATTTAATATAAAGTATTGCACTTACATGTATCCATAGTAAAAACAGCATTGCATGGTAAAAAAGGAAGGCGGACACAGAGCATCCAAACATGTAAAATGCGCGATAACAGGAACATATAGCTCAGCCCAAGTCCAAGCTATTGTGGTGGTGGTGACGTGTTCACTTGGTGAAGCGATTGGATAACCTTATCCACAGTTTCATCATGGAGTTTGCCATTTGACCATAATCGTCCATTTGAGAGAATTATTTTTCTGGACTGTTTATTTATCTATAAATTTTTTCAGTATGTTTAATATATATCACTGTAGCGCAACACCCATTTTTTTGGTTTGTTGTTTTTTGTGGTGCAGCTTTTTTTCACACTGATCAATCTTTTCACATGCGCAGTATTATTTTTGTATTTACTATCCTACCCTGTGTTTGGTAATTATAAAATGCTCTGCTTTGTTGCCAATGAGAAAAGCCCTTCTACATCACCCGAGTAATGGGGTTGATTTACTAAAACTGGAGAGTCCAAAATCTGGTGCAGCTGTGCAATGATCAGCTTCTAACTTCAGCTTGTTCAATTGACAAAAAAAATCTGGACGCTGATTGGTTTCTATGCAGAGCTGCACCAGATTTTGCACTCTCCAGTTTTAGTAAATCAACCACTCAGTGTTACTTTCTATGATCAACAATACAGTGGAACCTCGGATTGCGAGTAGCACGGTATACGAGCGTTTCGCAATACAAGCTATTTTTTTTTTTTTAAATCCTGACTTGCTTTGCGAGCAGTCTTGCAAGACGAGCAGAATTCAAGCCTCTGTTGTATACAATACCGCATGTGGCCAGAGTTCCGGGGGCGCTGGTGGCTCCCAGCGCTTCGTGGAGAACTTGGAGACACTCCAACCTGCTTCGAAGCACCCAAAAGTGTCAACTGTCTCCAAGCCTCACCAGCGCCCCGCACCTCTGGCCACATACAGTACTGTAACTGCATACACCAGCGCCCCCACACCTCTGGCCACATACAGTATTGCATACACCAGCAGTGGTTGTGGAACAAATTATCTGAGTTTCCATGGTTTCTCATGGGGAAACTTGCTTTAATATACGAGTGCTTTGAATTACAAGTATGCTTCTGGAATGAATTATGCTCGTAATCCAAGGTATTACTGTATAGCGTTGTACCATTAATTCCTACAGTAAGGTGAGTTTGTAATAAGTATTAAAGATAGCAGCCAATCAAGGAAAAGCTACAGTATGAATATTGGTTGCTCACTTTATAGTGAGAAGGTTTCTCACATTATAAAGCTGTCTCTGGATTCTCCTATGTATAGTTTGTAGTACTGAAACCTAGCCAACTTTCTTTCTAGAAGGGGGTCCAGAAATGCCGTCACCCCAACAAGTGTCTCCACAGCTGCGTTCTCCACAGGTAGTGTGTCATAATCTTACATCTGTCGTCTGCTCTGTTCTTTTCTCTACACTTCTGCTGTTATTTTTATGGTTAGTCGCTCTGTATAGTTTTCAGGTGTGTCCTGCCGTTACTCAATAAATGTTTAATGATGGCCTCCTGGACTGCTCTCTATTGTACACAGTAAATTGACCATGGCATCACAACACTTGTACTGAAAAAGCCAATTCTTTTGCAGGATGTGTAATCTTCTCAAGCCACATGCTACACCATGCCAGCACACTCTCTGCACTCAGTAAAGAG
Organism: Glandirana rugosa; assembly: GCA_018402905.1. Classification (NCBI taxonomy): domain Eukaryota; kingdom Metazoa; phylum Chordata; class Amphibia; order Anura; family Ranidae; genus Glandirana; species Glandirana rugosa. The sequence continues at coordinate 816,489 of BLSH010518946.1, read as the reverse complement.
AAAACTTTCCCAGATAGTTAATACATTCAAACTTCAGAATTCATTTTTCAGAGTTGTATAAAAACACTGTATCATATCAGACTGTAGTAAAGATAGGTATATTGTTATGTGTTACCACTTTACAGTTTAAGTACATCTACAAGATATACAGGTGACCAGTGTTAATTTCGGCAACTAAAATATTTGTCGAAATTTTCATCAGCTGCATGTTTTCAGTGAAAAAAAACTAAATGAAAATAAAAATTGAATTAAGTTAATTGCCAAAAGCTATGACGTACCTCATGAAGCCTGACTGGAAAACTCCTAGGATGTTGCTATGTGAGGCCTAGCTGTGACTGTTCAAGTTCACCATCATAGTAGTGAGCTCTTTCTCTGAATCAAACCCCCCACATGCATTTTCTCTCCCCTGATGCAGTAGCTCTGAGCTCAGTGTTTGAGAGCTTACTCACCGTAATGGTGAAGGCAGTGGCGGCTGGTGTTTTGTTTTTGGGGGGGGGGCAGCAAACAGCCAACCCCCTGGGTGGCTGGGCACAACCCCCCCATCTGCTGGTTAGTCCGGCACTTACCCCATCTAGGTGGCGGGCTGCGGCTCGGGTGTCCTCCAGCGCGGCGGGCGGCAGTGTAGCGGGCTGCGCATCCGGTGTCCTCTTTTCCAGCGGCTTCCTTCTCCTCCTCCTAGTGTGTCTCCTTTTTCCTAGGTGCTAGGTGTCCAATAGGATCGCCAGACATTTTGGCCAATCGGGAAACGGGTCTCACGACCCGCTTCCTGATTGACAGGAAGGAGATTTAGTGTGAAAATAGCAAATATTACTTTGCTATGGTCACACAACTGGGTGGGATCAGGGCACCCTGAGCCCACCCTTTTTTAAACCTATTAGAGCCTCAGGCTCTAATCACGTGCTTCAAAAAAAACACCCCCCACATTGGAGTCCATAGTCTGGCGTCATGTATGTAGATAACGGGGCCGGACGCATGGATGGGGGACGGCGCCATGCGCTCCCCATGGATGGGCTGGGTGAAGGTGAACAGTGACAGCTAGGCTTCTCTTCGCAAGATCCTGGGAGTTTCCCAGTCAAGCTTGATGAGGTACGTAAATGGTCTGCACCTATAGCAAAGACATTATTCAACTTTGATCAAAGCTGCACAGATTGTTTTTCTCTACAGACGTCCCTTATCTGCATAGGCAGTGTTTTGGTAAAGGTGAACGAACCATCTAAGCTGCATATACATGGACAAATGCAGGGTAGCTCTAGCAGGCTCCAGCTGTGTAGAATTATAAATCACTACCCTGCCAGAAGAAATCTCAGCTTGATATAGCATAACGTTTTTTTTTTTTAAATATTATTATGGTCTCTAACATGACAATAATAAATCATCTTAAACACACTTGAAAATTCAGGGGCTGAAGAAAACACTTGATTCCCCCATCTAAGCTCAACAGCATGGATGGATAAATCTCCACTGGCAGCTATTGTATTCAGACAGCTGGCAGTTTTACCTGAATGTTCTGCCCAACTATTGACAAAAGAGTGAAAAATATAATTTTTCAGAATAATCAAGACATTGCTCCATCAATAGGCACAGAGAAACTAATGGCTTCCATATTTAATTAGAAGCAAATTTTTGCCTATGGAAACTTTGACCCCTTTTATTATATCCACCCCATCAATCCCTGTCCTTGCTACCTTATTGTGTGCTGAGATACCCCAATAAACACCCCAGACCGTTGTGTAGGACATAGTACCCCGTTATGTACTTACCCTCAGGCTGGTTTCACACTATTGTGAATTGGATTTGGATTCTCCACATCCAATTCGCAATAGCAGGAGATTTTGACCAGCTCTCTATGGAGCTGGTTCGCTTATCTCTGCTGCGGCTCCGGGGCGAATTACACAGGAGCCCTGTGCGTCTTCTGGTCTGTTTCAGGTCCGAATTCAGCCAAAAATTAGGGCTGGCATCGGACCGAAAACGGTGAACCAGGACGCATCGAACCCCTGCTGTGAGCCGCATGCAAATATAGTGTGAACCCAGCCTTAGTGTGCTCTCTTTGTGTTCCTAGTTTATCAATGTAATGATAATTTTTCTTTAGCTTTTTATAATTTCACCACTACTTACAATCTTTTATATTGGCTGGGCTGCACATGTTTGGACGGTTCCTGCTGAACTGGCCAATTTTTGGTATGTGTATACCCAACTTAACACTAGTCAGTTTCCCAGTATCGTGCAGCAAATGAACCATTGTTATTTCTATCACCTGCTATGATGATTATCTAGCTGCCTGAATTTTCTACTTCTCTCCAGTTACATCTGCTTGCTCCTTCCTTTGACACACTTGCAGTCTCAATACAATGCCTGCCTTCTACAAAAAAAAAAGTGCAGAATCTTTTTCAACCTTTGGTCTGTTTTACATGCATTATTTGCCAATAAATATTTTAATATGAAGTAAAACTATACAAGCTGATTTGTATGCATTGCCTAATATGAGCACACACATCTTACAAGGTAAAAATCTAGCCATTTTCACCTAGAGTGAGGGGGAAAAAAAGTATTTGATCCACTGCTGATTTTGTACGTTTGCCCACTGACAAAACCCTTGTGGGCAATCAGAGGTCAGACGTTTCTTGTAGTTGGCCACCAGGTTTGCACACATCTCGGGAGGGATTTTGTCCCACTCCTCTATGCAGATCGTCTCCAAGTCATTAAAGTGGATGTAAACCAAACGAGATGACACAAACCTCCCTATAGAAGTCTTACATCTTCTGTCTACCCTTTGATATACTGTTTAGGCCTCATACACACGGACATTTCTTAAAAAATAAACAAAACGTCGGGCCCGATGTCAAGGAAAAAAAAAAAATCGGCGTTATGCATCGGCGTTAGTAAGTGTCGGCGTCAATAGGCATTTTTTTTTTTTTTTTTTAAATCATCCCTCTGCTATTTTTCAACCTAAAAATGCCGGTTAATGCCAGTACAGCGTTAGTGAGCATTTTGCGGCGTCGGCGTCAAAAAACGCCAAAACGTTACAGCCTCAGAACGTGCTGGCTGTGGGTTCTAGTTTCAGCTCACTAACACCGATGCCATCTACAGCTCAAAAACGTCGGCGTTTTTATGGGGCCATTGACTAACATGGAGAGCTGCAAAAAACGCCAGAAAACGCCGGCGTCAAAAAACGTTTGTGTGTATGAGGCCTTAGAAAGTGCACATTCTGTTAGATTTTCCATTTCCTCCTTTCTATGTAGGAGGAGATGATCCCTGGACACTGTGAGAAAGCTGATTGGAGGAAAGGCACACTCCCCCTTCCCACACATGCAGAGCTCTGACTTTGTTTTGTTTAGCAGCCTGCTAATCTATTTTTAGCAACCTCCTAATTTCTATGTCCCGACTACCAGAACGACTGGGAACTTATCAGGCTGATAACAGAGCTACAGAAGAGAGACAGCTACGGGACATAGCTTTTTGAAGAGAGATAACAAAACACTACAGACAGATATGCCCAGCTCAGATTTCATGAATCGGGTTTATATCCACTTTCAGGTTTGGAGGCTGACGTTTGGTAACTCGAACCTTCAGCTCCCTCCACATATTTTTTACGGGATTAAGGTCTGGCTAGGCCACTCCAGGACGTTAATGTGCTTCTTCTTGAGCCACTCCTTTGTTGCCTTAGTCATGTGTTTTGGGTCATTGTCATGCTGGAATACCCATCCACGATCCACTTGTAGTGCCCTGGCTAAAGGGAGGGAAAAACTGACGATACATGGCCCTGTCCATCGCCCCTTTGATGCGGTGAAGTTGTCCTGTCCCCATAGCAGAAAAACACCCCCAAAGCATAATGTTTCCACCTCCATGATGGTAGGGATGATGTTCTTGGGATCATAGGCAGCATTTCTCCTCCTCCAAACACGGCAAGTTGAGTTGATGCCAAAGAGCTTGATTTTGGTCTCATCTGACCACAACACTTTCACCCAGTTCTCCTCTGAATCATTCAGATGTTCATTAGCAAACTTCAGACGGGCCTGTATATGTGCTGCAGGATTTCAGTCCTTCACGGCGTAGTGTGTTACCAATTGTTTTCTTTTCTGTTCACTCCACGAGGTGAGATCTTGCATGGAGCCCCAAACTGAAGGAGACTGACAGTTATTTTGTGTTTCTTCCATTTACAAATAATCGCACCAACTGTTGTCACCCTCTCACTAAGCTGCTTGGCGATGGTCTTGTAGCCCATTCCAGTCTTGTGTAGGTCTACAATCTTGTCCCTGACATCCTTGGACAGCTCTTTGGTCTTGGCCATGGTGGAGAGATTGGAATCTGATTGATTGATTGCTTCTGTGGACAGGTGTCTTTTATACAGGTAACAAGCTGAGATTAGGAGCACTCCCTTTAAGAGAGTTCTCCTAATCTCAGCTCATTACCTGTATAGAAGACATCTGGGAGCCAGAAATCTTGCTGATAGGGGATCAAATACTTATTTCACTCATTAAAATGCAAATCAATTTATAACTTTTTTGAAATGTGTTTTTCTGGATATTTTTGTTGTTATTCTGTCTCTCTTATAGACTGATCATTTCTTTGTCAGTGGGCAAACGTACAAAATGAGCAGGGGATCAAATACTTTTTTCCCTCATTGTATATACTCATTGTATTGCTATTTCTCACTACATCTTTTTCTTGTATTAATATAGCTCGTAGTGCCTGAGCTGGCTGACCAACCCATCAGGCGAACTGCGAGAGGAAGCAGACTAATAATTGACAAAAATACACAGATTCAGAGCAAGATAATGCAAAAGCAAACAAGTGATCCCCATGTATCCACACAGCCAGTGGTATGTTAACAAAACAAATGCCAAGGACAAAAGAACAATCCTCAGCTGTCTGTATTATCATTTTGATTCATTGATACATTTGAGTAATAAAAAGGCTGACTAGTTAAGTGTATTACTATTTCAGGGCCCTGTAATACTTCCTCATATGAAGCCTAGAACAGCGGCTTCTCTCATCGAATCCCCAACCTATGGTGAGTACAGGCACTGATCTGCAGGTTATTCTTTCCGATCTCAATTGGCCCTTCTCTGTAAACTGTCATACACCAGATTAACACTCCACTAAAGAGAACCTTTCAGCTTTGTTTATAGGGTCTTGATAACTGCCATACTCTGTAAAATGGGAATGTCACAGTGACCAATAAGGGCACTCTCATCGGATAGTGAAACTGAAGTCAAGCCCCTAGCAACACAATGGGGTAGATTTACTAAACAGCAGAGTGCAAAATCTTGTGCAGCTGTGCATGGTAGCCAATCAGCTTGTTCAGTTAACCAGTTCCTGACTGGCTTGCGTACACTTACTGCGGCAATGCGGCTCGATAGCACGAATCACCGTTTATAAATGGCGACTCGCGCACGCGCAGCTAGGGGACGAGCGTGCTGTAGTGCCCGCCGCGTGCTCCCTGATCGCCTGCTACTGAAGAAAAGCGAGGAACCGCCGATGTACACACGGCGATTCCCCGCTCTGTCAGGCAGCATGACAGTGATCTACTGATCCCTATCTTCGGGATCAGTTAGATCTGTCATGCCCCTGCCAGCCCAGCCAGGGCCATAGATAATTTTTTGTCTTGGAGGGGGTTCAGCAGCAGGTACCAAGTGGTGAAGCGGGGGGGGAGAACCAACTCCTCTACTATGGAGACTCAATAGACCCACACGGCACAGAAACATGCACTGTGTGTCCCCGTAGCAAGCAGCTTTCTATTCTATTGTGCCACATAGAGAAGAGGAGGATCAGGGCCACTCTGTGCAAAACCATTGCACAGAGCAGGTGAATATAACATGTTATTTTAATTTAAAATGCGTTTTTTTAATTTAAAATGTGGTTTCTCTGCGGCTGTGTTTTTAGAAAAGGTGCAAGGACCTTTTCCCTGCATTTCCCACAGGGACAGCAGTCCATTTCCACGCAAACGCAGGCCACACCGCCTGCATAGGTGTGAACTACCCTTAGCCTTGGTTAACGCTATGAGTCGCACAGTAACTACATCACATTTCTGTGCAATTCACATGCGATTCAGTGTAGTGCGATTTGAGCCCATTCATTTTGAATGGGCTTAGATTGCACTGCATTACAACAGTCGTGCATGCACCAATTTTAGGAACGCGTTGAAACTGGATCACATGGTCATTTTGTATCATCGGTTCTGGGGCAGGCAAACACACTACATTCTTGATCCCCCAACTGGCATAGGGGGACTACAACTCTGGCCTGAGAAGAAAGGCTTTAGAGCATGTGGGAAATGCCGTGCCTGTACCCTCACAGGAAATGAAGTAAGAACCAGGACCAGCTTTAACTCCACAAGCACTGGCAAACTACATACTATTGATCAGTTTATTACATGTGACAGTACACATGTAGTATACGTTCTAAAGTGCCCATATGAATTAATGTATGTAGGGAGTACCAAATGACCACTAAAGGTTAGAATAGGGGAACATGTGTCCAACATTATTAAAGGTTTCAAGGACCACAGTGTATCAGCACATTTTAGAAAGGCCCACAACAGAGACCCCTCAGTTTTACAATTTTGGGGTGTAAAAAAACTGATACCCAATTGGAGGGGGTCCAATAAAATAAGGGACATTTCGAAAAAGGAAACTCGGTGGATACATCTCTTGAGAACTTTTAATCCGGATGGACTAAACATTGAATTGGACTTGAACTGTTTTTTAAATAATTCTTAAAAAGTATGTGGTTGGTAGATATATTGATTGCTATGTTGGAGGGATGGTGGAACCCTCTGTTGAACTTGGCGAATCACTTTAAATAGCGATCTTCAATTATCTTTACCACTACTTTTTGCAGGAATATTTATATACAATTTTTAGAGATTCTATATATATATATATATATATATATATATATATAATACACATACACAGGAAATACCA
>BLSH010518946.1:768246-779190 GCA_018402905.1 Glandirana rugosa | reverse complement strand
TAACTGTTCTATATGAAGGGGGAAAAAAAAATTGGCCTAACATATCGGCCCCAAAAAAAAAAAAAAAATCGGCATCCAATATTGGCCATCGGCCACCCCAATTTCTAAATATCAGCATCGGCCATAGAAAAACCCATATCGTTCTACCTCTACCCTGTATTGCCCACTTTAACACCAATGACAGCTTGAAGTCTTTTGTGGCATTTGTGGATGAGGCTCTTTATCTTCTCAGATGGAAAGCTGCCCATTCCTCTTGGCAAAAAGTCTCCAGTTCCTGGAAATTCTTGGGCTGTCTTGCATGAACTGCACATTTGAGATCTCCCCAGAGTGGCTCAATGTTATTGAGGTCAGGAGACTGTGATGGCCACTCCAGAACCACCACTTTATTCTGCTGTAGCCAATGACAGGTCGACTTGGCCTTGTGTTTTGGATCATTTTCATTTTGAAATGTCCAAGTACGTTCCATGCGCAGTTTCCTGGCTGATAATTGCAAATGTTCTCCAGGATTTTTTGTTAACATACTGTATTCATCTTGCCATCAATTATGACCAAATTTCCTGTGCCTTTGTAGCTCACACCAAAACATCAATGATCCACCTCCGTATTTCACAGGCCTTGCTGACTCCTCACCAAATGTAGGGTTTATGGTTGTGGCCAAAAAGATAAATTTTGGTCTCATCACTCCAAATGACTTTGTGCCAGAAGGTTTGAGGCTGGTCTCTGTGCTGTTTGGCGTATTCTAAGTGGGATACTTTGAAGCCTTTGCGTAGTAATGGCTTTCTTCTGGCGACTCGACCATGCAGCCCATCTTTCTTCAAATGCCTCCTTATTGTGCATCTTGAAACAGCCACACCACGTGTTTTGAGAAAGTCCTGTTAGAGTAGGTGGAATGGTAGCCATGTATGACTTAGTGTTTTTTTGAGAGCAAGGATCTGCATGAGTTTCTTGCAGGCACAACATATGCGGATTGTGAAGTTTAAGAAAACCAAATAAAGAGGCCCTTTTAAATTTGCAGTTTAACCCCAGCACATTCCAGGAGATAAATGTGACAGTAGACATGTTGATAAGAGACACGGTAACCTAAGCAAAAGGGAGACATGGGTAATTCCCCTTAAAATATTCCGGATTATTAATACAATGTTTAGGTTCCATATATGGATAGACTGACCCCCAAGAATTAAGTTGGAGCAACTGCAAAAACCAAAGGAGGCAGGGGGGTGGCATTACCAAACCCCTGGCTGTACTATATAGCAGGCCAGCTGCAACATATTACCAGGGTGATGGCTGGGAGGGAGGAGGTGCCGTCAGAGAACAGACCCTGCTGCCTTGCTACTTTGCTGGGTTGCAGGTGTCAAGGACATAGCACAAGGACTAGAATTATGCACTGATGCATAAGGTATGGAATAGAACAAGACAGCTGCAGGATGTTGAGGGCTTCACCAGTTTTAGTCCCATCTGGGATAATGGCCGATATACGGAACTTAAAACTTTTACAAACGGGACCAAGGTGGAGGTCTCATGGGGTCATATACTTGAGCCACATTTTCTCCCAAGGCAAACTACGCTCTTTCACTGAATTACAGCGCAAATTTGGATTGCCGGAGACTATGTGGTTGGATTACGCACAGTTGAGGCATGCTGTTGGACGGCAGGAGGGGGGTTGAGCCGAGGGTTCTCTCTCCCTCGCCTGTCTTTCACCTGATGGCTGAGACCTCCTTACTCAAGGGTTTCATATCAAACTGTTCTAGTATGCTGGCCTCTATTTACCTGAAGGGCTTCCCCATGGGAGTGATGAGTAAATGGGAAAGCGATGTAGACCCATTTGAGGACACGCAGTATACACATGCTCCCTTAGTGTTACCCAACGTCTGTCTCAGCTGTGTATAGTGCTACGAGCACATTACACACCTGCTAGACTATACAAAATGGGGTGAGGGAAGACCCATTATGCACTAGATGCTCCAGGAACCGGGGGGGGACATCATCCATCTCCTTTGGAGATGTCCGAAGTTGCACCGATACTGGACGGGGGTGGTGAGCACCATTAACAGTGTGTTTCAGGTTGACATTCAAGTGGACCCCAGACTGTGTGTACTGGGCATGCTGGATGACATACTTACTGATGAAAAACACAAACAGGTCATAGCTAGGGCACGGTTTCAGGTCCAAAAACGTATTCTAAAACATTGGAAGTCGGTGGAACCCCCCACACTTAAGGAATGGATCGGTCAGATAGGCGATACCCTGAGACTGGAGAAATAAATTTTTTCAACACAGGGGCAGGCCCCATAAATTGAATGACCTGTGGGACCCATGGTTGGGTACTCCGGGGCTTTCCCTGGCGGACTTAATAATGCATAGACTACTGCTGTAGCTTGGAGGTGCCACTACATAAATAGAAGTATGCACGGAACTGGGGTGTGGACGGGTAGTGAGCGAGAAAATAGAGGTGCTGGTCTGAGGGGCGGTGTACTCTACATGGCAATTATGTACAACGCATGTATGATGACTATGTTTTTGTCTATACAAACATTGTTCTCTGAGATTTTAGTTTGTATGTTTCAATAAACTTCTTTCTGATTAAAATAAAAAGGGAGACACGGGCGCTCAGCCCCATGAGCGGATCGTAGGCCCCTGCGCGGCTGCAATCCCAGAGAGGGGAGGAGGTAAGACAGAAAACATTCACACACAAACACTCCACATTCAGAAGGATAACAAGTGCAAAATTGTACTTGGGTGGTAAAAAAACAGTCTGTAAATTATCCCTGCCCAGCTACAAGTACAAGGAGCGGGCTTTGACCGTAAACAGAAAACATATAATGGAAACAATATAATGGGCCAATACAGCCAAAGTCAGTAAATAAACAGTCTTTGGATCAGTGAGTGATCAAAACGTTAACCAGCAATTGCAGCATAGTCTCCAATAAGGAGATCTTAATCCTCTTGTCAAGGCAAAGAACAGTAGTAGATACCTACCCCAGTAAAGTGTTGCAATAAATTTCAATGGCAAGTGTAGATCATACTATCAGAAAAAGTGCCCAGGTCAGGTATCTGGGGATCGGGCAGACAATCGACCAGGCTACCGCAGGGATTCAAATCAGGAGAGAGCATTCGCAGGGGTTTGAAAAAATTGTACTTGACCTTGGCAGACGACCCGCAGGGTGGATGGAAAAAGCATGTAGTACTGGATGGCTTTCTCCCTCATTTTCATCTTGATGTGCTGGAATTTGGCCCTCTGGATTCAGAAAGCAGGGGAGTAATCAGGGAAGAGGGATACAGATGCGTTGTTGATCTTGAGGCTGAGTTTCAAGCGAGCAGATTGAAGGATAGAGTCCCTGTTACGGTAGTTGAGCAGACGGATCACCATAGTGTGGGGAGGGCTACCCTCAGAGAGGTCGACCTGGGACTCTGTGGGCTCTTTCCAGCACAAAACATGGAGATAGACAGTCCTTGCCAAATTCCTGTGTGAACCAGCTCTCTAGAAAGGACACCGGGTCAGAGCCCTCCACCCACTCAGACAGACTCACCAACCGCTCTGTATCAGAGACCCAGTCCCGGATCTTGTGCATATCCTGGCGCATTATGGTTATATCCAGCTTAAGTTCCTCCACCTTCCCCATAAGATCAGAATGGTTTACCTTAATGATTTTTAAAACATCCAGCAGGGTGGGTTCCGGGTCATCCTCCATGCCGTCCACACTAGGAGAGGTCTGAGACAGCAGCACCGGTGGAGCAGATGCACCTGGAGAGGGAGGTGGAGAGGGCTCCGGCTCTTCACCAAACAATTCCGACATGGATGCCAGGGAGGAGAGAGGAACGGTGGAGTGGCGGCCATCTTGGCCTGAGCACCTGGTGACACTCATTGTGGCCGGGGGCTGCTTTTTTTGCCACGTTCCCATCCATCAAAACACCCCAGGAGTGATGTAGGGGTCTTTTCAAGGGTCCTGGTGTAAAATCAGCGTGAACAAAGGAGCAAGTAAGCAGGATTATGCAGAGGAGATCCGGAGCTGCTGAGAAAGACGTCCGCTCACAAGCTGCATTAGGCCACGCCCCTAGGAATTTAATTTCTACCATTGTATATTATCATAGCTCTTGCTGCTGTGTCTCAGCCAATAAGGAGAGAGAAACCCGAGACAGCTGAGGCTCCCGTGCACATCACTGGATAGAGATGGGACTCAGGTGAGTAATAGGAGGGCTGTGGGGGGAGCAGCACACAGAAGGTTTTTTTACCTTCATGCATAGAATGCATGAAGATAACAACCTTCAGCCTTTCCCGACACTTTAAAATCAGTTTTTATGTCTGCTTGGACGTCGGCCTTAATATAATTGGCCTTATCCACTAGTATGCACCTATAATTATCATACATTCATCATACATTATATTACTTGCCACTGAGTGTAGATTTCACCAAAGTGACAATTGATCGCTATGACGCGTACTCTGTAGATTGTTTTAAATATTGCAGATGCACTGTAGCCCAGTAACAGCAATTTCATGTATTACATATATGACTAAATGCATCACTTATGACTATAGTAACACATTTTGTCTTCTGGAGGCAGTAAATAGAGAACTGACGTTAATCCAGTAATAACCCTTAGTATGAGCTGTAATAAAATGCACAAGATGGAAGCAAAGTATACTATACACAAAGTTGAGTTCTTAACCTTGTATACCTGGTTGGATCTCCTTTGTCCCCAAGACATGACCACATATTCTTGCAATGTCATTGATGTGTTTGACAACCTACAAGAAAGAAACACGTTGGAGTGAACCGGTCATCAGACAAATATATATTAAAGCGAACCTGTCATCATTAAAGAAGATAAACAAAAGATCCTGGAACCAAAAAGTTTATAGATGCATTTGAATTGTATGAACCTTGACACGAGCAACATGCAATTATATGCTCTGGCTTATCAAGCTCCAACTCACACACAGGAGAATATGTGTTGGGGCATGTAACACCCTAAATACGGGTGTAACATGTAACACGCTCCAAAAGGTGAACTTATTCTTTTGATTCAGCTAGGAGATGGTCTGGGATCAGTGCAATATTTAATGAAAGTTGGAGGTCCCTGGATGAAGACTTCACTAAGCTTTTGAATAAGTGTTTTTAACTACTGGGTAAAGAATTTGTTCTCAAGAGAATCCACCTGCAGACTGCTACCTTCGGATCTACAAAATGATAGGAACATTTTCATTTGCAGGTAAGGGCCGGATCACACCAGAATGCTGTGTGGTAGAGGTGTGTTCCCCGGCCGTTTCCTGTGTTCAAAATGCACTGCCTTTCCTATCTGCTGTGGATGCCAATACATTGTTAACGGCACCCTATACGCACTGCAGTATTGCAGTACCATGCGATTTGGTGCTGCACATTTTTCAAAATGAATGCATGCACTTTTTGTGAATTCCGGTGCAATTTCAAGCCAAATCGCACTACAGGGGATAGCACAACTGCGTTCCTGTGCAATTTTGTTGTGAACTGGCAATTTAAGTGTTACTAAACCCAGGGCCCTGCATTCACTATATCTGCTCTCCCACAGAACATAGAATGCAATTATTTTAGTAAATATAAAGTTCTAAATACCTTTTCTCATTAGCAGTATATAGCAGTCTTGTGACTTCTATCAGTGTTCAGCAGAGAACTGGTTGAAGCTTGTAAGAGAAGTTTTCATTCTCCCCTGATTGTCCTATTAGGCTGCATGACCCCTGGCCCTCTGTCTGGGCCCTGTGCTGCAGCCTCCCAAGAATAAAACAACTCTCTAGCAACACACACCAAACTGAGCATGTGCAGCTTGCCCCCAAGGCTCTGTTCAAACAGCAGATAGTGAGGGGGTGGTGGAAGAAGGGGAGGACCAAACAGCCTTTTTACACAATGCGGAGGATTAACCCCTTGTGTTTCACAGCATGCTTTACTGCATATACACAGACTCATTTTACTGTTGTGAGTTTAGTAACACTTTCAAGATAAATGCTGGGGATGCCTACATTTCTATTGTATAACAAATTGTGATGAAGACTTTTCGTTAAATACAAACAGTCCTAAGCACATTTAAAACTCCTGTAACTGAAAATAAATTCCATGTGTATTTAGGATTGCACATATGCACATACTGTTGTTAGTAACAAATAAGGGTGTATTTCATATTCTGAACAAACAACCCTTGGCACCAATCAGATGTTTACATGTTGGAAATAGCTGCCAAGTAAAAACTAACTGCTTACATTAGGGCACTGCACTGCTATTTAGGACATTTTCACTTAGGGGTGTACTCACTTTTGTTGCCAGTGGTTTAGACATTAATGGTTGTGCGTTGAGTTATTTTGGGGGGACAGCAAATTTACACTGTTATACAAGCTGTACACTCACTACTTTACATTGTAGGAAAGTGTCATTTCTCCAGTGTTGTCACATGAAAAGATAGAATAAAATATTTACAAAAATCTGAGGGGGTGTACTCACTTTTGTGAAATACTGTATATGTATGTATGTATATATATATATATATATATATATATATATATATATATAGCCGTGGTTTGCATCTATTAGCATATTTAAATACTGTAAAAACCTCACATTGGTCAATTTATGACAAACATAAGTACATTTTCTAGTTTTATAAACAATTTTCTGTATTGTAAAATTTTGAAGACTGCTTAGAGCTTATCAAATCTATATTTCATTTACATCACAATCACAATAAGTTTAATTAAGAGACAGCTTTGTACACAATCATGCCTGAAATGGGTATGCGCCATACCAAGTAAAAGTGTGGTCTCCGTTAGTCTCCCTTCTTAGCATATGATTTTGAAACGGAAGACAAAAAGGACTTTCGTTTGTGGAGTGCCTTGTGCTGCTGTAAATTGGCAGAATACCTTTGTTTAACTGGTCCAACAAGCTCCATTGTTTATAGTTAATGCAGGGAGGATTCGCGTATTTGCAAGGATTGGTTAAAAAGCTTAACCGGTATGACTTGAATTTCAGGGCACTGCATATTTTCTACTACCAATGTAGTAATAAAGATCAATTACAGGGAGTAGACATAATAACAGAAACTCTACACTAAAAATGTGTACCACTTTGGTAGCTGATGTACACTCACAAAACAAAGCTGGAAATTGGAGTTATATCATGATTTCCTACATCTGGACAGGTTTATAGTCAGGGAACATCAAAGACCTAATGAAGTTCCTTTACTAAAGGCAAATAAAGTGGGGAAAAAAGGGATTTTATTAAAACTTACCGTAAAATCCTTTTCTCTGAGTTCACTGACAGACGCAGCCCTCTTTGACATGTGGGGTTATATGCACATCCTACTAGGAGTTAACTAGGCAAAAAGAAAGAAAGCAAGCTGGCCCCTCCCAGGGGGCCATCCTCTCTCTCCCATATAACCCCCCTGCTCTGCTTAGCATATCAGTTCGTAACAAGCCGTACAAACACAACGCAGAGGGGCGGGTGCTGCGTCTGTCAGTGAACTCAGAGAAAAGGATTTTAGGGTAAGTTTTAATAAAATCCATTTTTCTCTTACGTTCACTGACAGACGCAGCCCTCTTTGACATGTGGGGATGTCCCAAAGCTGTGTCAGAAAAGAGGGGTGGGTAAACGACAACAACTGTACCCAACAGAAACCTCTCAGGAGGCGCTAGCCACGCCTACACTGCCGCCTGTAAAACTTTACGGCCAAAAGCAGCATCCGAAGATGCTGACACATCAACTTTATAAAACTTAGTAAATGTGTGCACCGAGGCCCAAGTAGCCGCCTTGCACACCTGTGACACCGAGGCCTGGTGTCTGAAATCCCAGGAAGTGCTAACAGCCCTGGTGGAATGAGCCGTGACTGGAAAAGGGGGTACCTTGCCCCGAACAGAATACGCATGAGTCACGGTCTGTCTGATCAAACGGGAAACAGTAGCCGACAAGGCCGCCAATGCTTTGCGCGGACTGTCCGTCAGTACAAACGCGTCAGACCTCCGAAAAGGGTCTGTAGCCGCCAAATACACCCGCAAAGCCCTCACGACATCTAATGAATGTAACTCAAATTCCTTAGGATGTGAAGGATGCAGACACAACGAAGAAAGAACAATATCTTCATTAATGTGAAAAGAAGAAACCACCTTCGGTAAAAACGAAGGAGACAGGCACAAGACCGCCTTGTCCTTGTGAAGGACCAAGGAGACTTGCAGGAAAACGCTGCCAACTCAGACACCCGCCTAGCGGATGTAATGTCCACCAAGAAAGCCACTTTCTGCGACAGCAATTGTAAGGGAATATCCCCGATCTTCTCATATGGTGCCTTCTGCAGCACAGAAAGCACCAAATTCAAATCCCACGGTGCCATAGGCGACCGTACCTGAGAAGCCACATGGCGCACACCTTGTACAAATGTACGAATCAACGAATGAGACGCCAAAGGTCGCTGAAAAAGAATCGCCAGAGCCGAAATCTGACCCTTGAGAGTACTCAAGGTCAATTTTTTATCCAGGCCCTGCTGCAAAAAGGCCAGGACCGTGGACAACACGTAAGAGCGGGGGTTCCAACCCCCCGCCTCACACTAAGCATTATAGGCCTTCCAGGTGCGATGAGAAATCTTGCGCAAAGTACACTTGCGCGCTTTCAGCATGGTAAGAATCACGGAGTCAGCGACACCCCTATCACTCAGCACCTGGGACTCAATAGCCAAGCCGTCAAAGCCAGCGAGGGTAAAGCAGGGTGCAAGATGGGTCCCTGAGACAACGGATCTTTGCACAGCGGAAGGCGCCAGGGAACATCTGCCACCATTCGTACCACAGACGCGGACGCCAATCCGAAGCCACCAGGATAAATCGGAATCCCCTCCGCTTCCACCCTGCGCAGTAGCCACGGTAGAAGCTTGATGGGAGGATAGGCGTACAGAAGACGATACCGACCCCAAGGCGCTACCAGCACGTCCGTGGCGACCGCCAACGGGTCTCTCGTCCTGCACACAAAAGTTCATCTGGCGTGCCCCACTTGTGGCAAATCTGGTTGAACACTTCTGGATGGAGGGACCATTCCCCCTGATCCAGCGTCTGGCGACTGAGGAAGTCCGCCTGCCAATTCTCTACACCCGGAATGTAGATGGGGGAGATCGCCGGCACATGAAGTTCTGCCCAGTGCAGAATGAGAGCCGCTTCCTCAGCTGCTGCAGAGCCCCTCGTTCTGCTCTGATGATTCACATATGCCACTGCCGTGGCATTGTCCGATTGAACCCAAACCGGGAGGTCGTGCAACCTTTCCATCCAGTGGGCGAGACAGAGCCTGATTGCCCTCAGCTCCAGCACATTGATCGGAAGGCGAGATTCCTGCACCGACCAGCGGCCCGGCGCAGACAACTGCCCCAGGACCCCCCAGCCGATAGGCTGGTGTCCGTCGTGACTATCGACCAATTCAGGGGAAGAAAAGACTTCCCCAACGTTAAGGCCGGGGCCCGAAGCCACCATGTCAACGACCCTCTGGTCTGAGAATCCAATCTGATCAACTGGTCTAGGGACAGTGGGGACTTGTCCCACTGAGACAGAATCGCTCGATGAAGGAGCCAAGTGTGATGTAGGGCACCACCTCGAAGGCTGAAACCAGGAGCCTCAACAGCACCTTCGCCTGCTCCGTGTCCAGAATCAGACCCAGATATTCCAGGCGACAGGACGGCGACACCGTCGACTTCTGCAGATTGATAAGCCAGCCGAAGTCCTTTAACGAGGTCATGGTGATAGCCACATTCTCCTCCAGAGCCAAAGCGGACTCCGCTCTCAGGAGCAGGTCGTCGAGGTATGCTACCACCGCAATGCCTCTCTGCCTCAGTAGCGCCAGCACCGGGGCCACCAGCTTGGTGAACACCCGAGGAGCCGAGGCCAGTCCAAAGGGAAGTGCCACGAATTGGTAGTGAAGATCTCCCACCGCAAAGAGCAGAAAGCGCTGGTGCCGGAGACAAATGGGGACGTGGAGATACGCATCCCTGATATCCAAGGACGCCATGACCGGACGGATTCCATCCGAAATTTTCGCGCTCTCACAAAGTGGTTTAGCGCCTTTAGGTCCAGAACTGGCCTGACCCACCCCCCTTTTTTGGGGACCACGAATAGGTTTGAGTAAAAACTGTGAGACCTCTCCAACTGAGGTACTGGCACGATCACCCCCTGGTCGGAGAGTGCCTGAACAGCCCTCAAGAGGGCCTCCCGACGCCCCTGAGGGAGTCTCAAGTTTGATGGGAAGAACCTGTCTGGGGGTAGAGTGCTGAACTCTATCCTGTACCCGGAGGACACCACTTCCTGCACCAAACAGTCGGAAATGCGGGCAGTCCACCTGTCTGCGAACCCCAGAAGACGTCCCCCCCCCCGAAGGTCGGGTGGGGGTAACCCATCATGCAGAGGGTTTGTCCTCTGTCTTTTCGTTCTTGCGCTGCCAGGGACGCTTCCCAACCCCTGCGGCAGGCTTGCCGGGCCTCGACCCTTTGCCCGCTGCGCCAGGGGCACGAAAAAACCTCTTCTGACCCGAAGGAAAAGTACTCTTCCCACCAGTGAAATCCTTGATGACCAACTGTGGCCCAAAGAGATGGCCACCCTGAAAGGGAAGGTCCGCAAGACCTTTTTTAGATGCGTGGTCACCCGACCACGACCGGAACCAGAGAACTCGTCTGAGACGTTTGACTAAACATGACGTCTTCCTGCGACCTTCGTAGTGTTTTCCGTCTTGTAAACAAAGTCCCAAAAGCCATGAACGCACTACATCGAGACCTGGACGAAGGGTACAACAGATTCTACAGACAAAAACGTCAGTAAAAGTCTGCTCAAGAGACCAAGGCCAGCACCAGCCCACTGGTGCGTAGATTTTTTCCAGAACGCCTGGAAGGGAAAGTCCCACCGGTAGAGAAACCCGGTGTCAACCAGTAGTTCCTAAAGTGACCACCCTTCTCATGAAAAGG
>BLSH010518946.1:718943-745720 GCA_018402905.1 Glandirana rugosa | reverse complement strand
GTGGAACTGGACAAAACGTACTGCCTTGAAGGAAAAGTAAATAATAGAGAAAAATAATAAACTAGTGAAGCTGATTTTTCTGAGAAAGAGAAGAGATCAATCACCTACAGACAGTAACAAGAAACTGAGGATTCCCTGGCGGGGGATTGGGGGGGGGGGTCCTCAAAAGTTTACCAGTGTTTACTCACGTAAAGGTACAAGCCTATAACTCAAGGTGTATGAATAAGTTACCTGTGTCCTGTATTGTATGATTAAGATATAGAACTTCCTGAAAGCAAATACTTTCCTCACCTGCTGCCTGCACTGCAAAACATCAATCCAATGTGGATGAATTGTCCCTTGAAGTCTCTTCAGTGACCGACAATTCTGGGAGAATCTATATCCTAGTCCCCTGCTGCAATTACTGGTTACTCCCGTTGATCCCTACCTACCCAATCTGCCCTGTAGCTATGTAGGGTCAGCTGGAGGAATCAGTGAGCACAGAGGGGGACCAGGAAAGCGACCCTCTCGGAAGTGACACTTTCTGAAGATACTTCAAGGGATGATATCTCTGCACTAGAGTGGTGTTCATGGAAGCAGGCAACAGAAGGATGTATTTACTTTCTTATTTGCCGAGATCTTTTTGGGAAATTTATGTTTAGCAATAGAATTTATTTAAATATACATTTATTTATTTACTAAAGAGCATATAACTGCACTCATTGGTGCTGTATATGTTTAGTTCTTCTGTAAACTCCTAAAGCAGGATCCAGGCAGAGCCCACAGGGTCAACTGGGAGTCCATTTTTGAAGTCGGTGCTGAATAACTTAGTCTTTCTCTCCACTTCTTGCGCCACCTGTTAGGGTTCCCAGATCGCCATATTACTGTCAAAAGCAAGTGGAGTTGAACTAAACCATTTTGTGAACTGGAACAATACCTGACTGAAAAACATATGTATTAAGCAGGTGTGCTTTATCTAAATGTTTATCATTTTAATTATGACTTGAGTGTGCCTATAAGAGCCAGTCCATCCAAAACTGATATTACAGTTGTGGGCTGATGGGCTAAATAACCTAGTAGCGGCAACCCCTTGATCGTGATCTACCTATCACTTGCAATGGGTAGATCACATCCTTGTAATGCTGACCTTCCTAAAGAATCGTTTTCCCTCCTTGCAGAACAGCTCAGGGAAGAGGCTGCAAGATTGTATTGTAGCTTGTTCTGGCACTGCTCCATGATCCTCCTCAGGTCTGTGTAACCGACGGGTACCTGGAGCTGAGAAAGAGGAGACTTGTGGGAAGCAAAGCAAGTAGTAGTAATATCTAGAGAATGCTTCCCTTTGCCACTCTGCAAATGAGGGAAAGCACTTCTGAGGGGGGTTGGCACTGCAGGCGTTCCGCAGATGAATGGAGTGTGTTTTTTATGTCCATTGCATTACTACCTACTGACCTTTGCACTCTACATTACTACCTCCTGACCTTTGCACTCTACATTATCACCTACTGACTCCTGCACTACTTATTACTGCCCTACTGATCTGTGCATTGCTTCTTCGTGACCTCTGCATTGTGAATTACTTTCTCCTGACCTCTGCTCTCCACATAACCTATTACTGACCTGTGCACTACTTCCTAATAAACTGTACATTACTTATTACTGACCTCTGCATTACTTCACACTGACCCCTGCACTGTCCTAATCATATTATATATGGCTCTGATAGGGCAATCCTAGCCAACCAGGCCACAACTCAGCCCAGCCAGGTCAGAATCATTCAGGTAAACAAGGTTAAAAAGGAAGAATTAGCTTGCATATTTTTTAATGGGGCCTTGATAGGTTACACTCGGGTGATCTTTGATCACTTCCATGTTGTTGAGGTGGATTCCCACCTCTCCAAAGTTCTCTATTCATGTCCTAGGGGTTCTTGTGGTCCCTGCTGGGTTACTAGTTCTATTCTGTCCATGCAGTCTCACTAATTTTGCTGCATCCTGGGCTTATTGCAGGATTTTCTGCAGTGTAAAATCGATAAAAAACAATCCAGCCAGGATCACCTGCAAATACCCTGTCATAATGATCCCAGCAGGTGGACAGACAAAGCAAATGAGGTACATATATTGTGCCACTAAAGGCTTGACATGTGATCATGAAATACATTGATCATGAAATACATAATCCACGCAAAACTGAAACATTAACTCTAAGGCTCCTTTCACACCGGAGCCGTCCGAGCGCTTACCGCTCGTTATAGCGGCGCTCGGGCGGCGGTGTGCTTTTAACCCCCCACAAGGGGTTAAAAGTGCCGGTTTGCGGCGCTCCTGAAGCGGTGTTCAGGTGCTTCAGGAGCGCTGCCCCATTGTTTTCAATGGGCAGGGGCGGTATAGGAGCGGTGAATACACCGCTCCCACACCGATGTAAAGATGTGGCTTGCAGGACTTTTTTTTAACCGTCCCGCAAGCGCACCACCCCAGTGTGAAAGCACTCTGGCTTTCACACTGGGGTGTATTGGGAGGTGTTTTTCAGGTGCTTTTTAGGCGCTATTTTTTGTGCAAAAGCGCCTGAAAAACGCCTTGGTGTGAAAGGGATCTTTGTAGGGTAACCAAGGTCAATCCTAGAAAGTGGCTATTTTATATAGATTTTTCCAGCATTGACCAATGCAATGCAAAAAGAACTGTGCATAGACTCTTACCTGCTCCAATGGCACTCCCCCTGGGTGACTTAACACCATCCGACTCACTGCCCCACACACATTGTCCAGAGCTCGATCATTCTTCTCACAGCTGATTATAGCCGATAATACTGAAAGCAACTTAGGGTAATGTCTGTATACATGTTAAGGACAAGAGTGGCATTTTACAAGGAGATACAAAACTTTCACATCAAAGTTTGAAAGGCAGAAAAACAAGAAATATACAACATTCTTGAGTAATTGAAATGGAGCAAATGTCATATAGGCAAGTGTTGTGCATATCACAAAGGAAATGAATTTGAATAATGAATGACTCCAGTGTCACAACAGAGAGATGCAAAGTATTGCAGTATAAGGGAGAGGTAAGAAATGTATACTATTTCTGTAGGATACTTGTGCATTGAGGACCCTCCATGCTCTGCCAGAACCCCGAGTCCGAACACAGAATTACTGCGAACTTCATCATCTTTGTCCTGTGCTCCAGAGATCAGTGCAGGAAGTAACTGGGGCACAAACTGTACGACTGCCTCACTCAAGCTTATTACTGATTCCGCCAGAATACCTCCTCCAAATGACTTTTCTGCAGGGGAACAGCTTGGCTTCTGTGTAAAAAAATAAAGCATGGACACATTTGCGTACACAATACAGGAAACAACAGGTGAAACATTTTTTAAAAAATTGTTAATCTATTAAGCCTGAGGCTAATTATACAGTAGTATCACCTCTCAGTGATAGTTACTGTCTACAAAAATTTTGATTACGTTATCAGAATAGTCAAGTAATACAGTTGCCAGAATATTCAAAGCTAGGTTAGGGCCAGGAAAAAAGTAAATGTTATTTATGTAAAAGAACTGATCCTAGTAAAGGGTAGGGCTTGTTTACATATGCGGTTGGGGGTGGTAAAATTAGGTGGTTGAGCCAACCACCCAATCACCTATCTTAAGCTGCAAGGGCAGCTGGACAGGAGTATAAAAATTGCCAAAGCTGCATTGCTTTACCACGTATGGCAGGTAGTACCGCCGCCGGACATGACCCGCTGAAGTGAATAGGGTCGTGCCGAAATAGCCATAAAACCACATGTAATGCATGCGTTTGACACACGGTGGTGCAGCATTTGCATTAATCACTTCCTCACCGCCTGACAAAGACCTCAGAAAAGTGATCCACCATGGATCGCTTTTCAGAGGTGCTTCAGTGATAGGTACACATTTAAACCTAGCTTTACTTAGGTTGCCTACAAGCTCCAGTGATTGAAATAAGGCCCATGATAGTTGTGTGTGCCACTGATCAACTCTTTCAGACCAGAAAGGTTAGCTTAGGGTCAGCCTTTAAGGCCTCCACGTTTAGGTCTCCTGTCTGAGCTCAGGGTTGAAAATGGACTTATTCTCTGGGCTGTTGAAGGACAAAAAATGGTTAACTTAACAAAGCTTTTAAAGTGTAACTGCAGCTTTATACATATCCCCTGTGCACATCCTCTGTACAATCCCCTGCTGGCATTTCTCTGAAAGAGAATACAAGTGAATAACAGCACACGCAACTTTCTCTAAACAGTTGCACTATTAGTCAAAGTTGCCGCTCTGCTTTAAATTTATTTAATGTTATCCCGACGACAACACCTTTTTTATGTGTCAGTTTTAACACTGCCTCAAGAGAGAGGGCCACCTCACATTGTGAGGGAGCAAGAGTATAAACTTATATAAAATAAAGTGAATATCTCAAGCGTACAGCTGAACTTCACTTATTTTTAGCAAGTTACAACAACAAATACCCAATTGTAACCTTATCTCTTTTCATTTTACTATCATTAAGGCTAATTGTGTATATTGCATATATTATGGGATAGATAATAAAGAAAAAAATACAGGAGCTCAAGCTAAAGCTCAAATCTGTACGTTCCCAAAAGTCAGAAACACTGTTTGGGGGAAACACTTTCACTGCCATCTGTGTGGATGAGAAGGGATGCTCTTGCATACTAAAAGTGAATTGATGTGAATTGGTAAGGTTAGCATACTCTCTATGTGCAATGCTTACTGGATCTCTTAGAAATAGCATAGTATAATACTATATAAAATCACGGCTCTCACCATTTTACTTAGCAGTAATGGAAGAAAAACAGCAAAATATGGAGCAAACGTTGCGCCTCCAACTGCAGCAGCAATCAGTGGAATCCCGTCTCCTGCACATTCCACCAGCATGGCATCCAGTTCTGCCTGTTCATTCAAAAAAAAAAAAAAAGATTGTAATTTCTGATGTCTCTTATCTAAGGAAATGTGCCTCTATTGACTGCAAGTCTCACAAGATTTTGAGTTGGTTGCAAGTTGGTAATACTGGCTCTGGAATTTATGGTTATATCTGTGCTATACAACAGCGGTTCTGGATGCACTGATGGCTAAAAGGGGCAAAAGGGAATGGTTTGATTTGAAGGACTCTGTCCACTTACCCATAAGCAGGGACAGAACTTCTTGTTTAAGGCTGGAAGTGAGGACGTCAACATACTTACTGTGATAAGATGACAATACTGCAGCTCACAGTAGTTTTGTACTGCCACAATGTGACCTTGATGCGTGTACTACTTCTCAAACATGTAGATACAATGGTATGCTCAGTTTACTCCATCAACTGTTTCAAACACAATCCAAACATACAGTCTAAACAATCCTGGATTGGATATGAAAACACTGACTTTTTGTCTAAAGTCAATAGTTAAAGTATAACTAAAGGCAAAACTATTTTTAGTTTTTGATAGATTGTAGAGGGATTAGAATGCTTGTAAGTTTTTATTGCTGTCTGCGCCCCCTTTAGGAAGATTCTCCTCTCGTTTTGTCCTGTTTACCATTATCATTGAAAGTAAAAGAAAATCCCCAAATTTTGGGTTGTCCTCAGAAAAGTAATAGAGGGGAGACCTTCCAATGGGGACATTTCCTTAATTTGCAGGGATTTTCTGCAGGCCAGAGTTATACACATCTCTATCATTGTGTGTGTAGCTGGCAGAAGCACCTTCTAGATCTGCCAGCTGAGTCATTTATGGCTAGAGGCTGGAGTCGCAGGGAAGAGATTCATACTGAGAACCGAACTAGAGAAGTTCCTGATTACCAAGCATCCAAGTCAGAGTCTGCCATGCACACAGTGCTGGTTAGCAGCCGCTTGCTGTGCTTGTATTACAATTGATAGCAAACGAGGACTGAAATATACTAAGGAGCATTACCCCTGCATGCAGAACCTGAACGGGATGGTAATTAAGTGCACCACTGTACAGACTGGCCCCACCCAATAGTCGGCAGAAGTTTGGAGCAAAGAAGAGACCAGTTAACTACTGACTGTCCCATGGTGATCACCCCCTGGGTTTGCCCATAGCGAGCAGCGTTTCCTCACACTTCCTGTTTGGCTATAGGACAGGAAGTGAAGGGAAATCTCTGCAATGGGACACAGATGGCAAAAATAAAATAAAAAATCAGATGGGTTAAAACCCTCCCTTGCTCTATCCAAAAAAAAAAAAAAAAAAAAAAAGTTTTGCCTATATTTCTACTTTAAGCTTTAATTTCTATCTCTAACAATTACCTGGCTGCCTACATATTCAGAGTTTTTTGACATGCAGCTTGTAAGAATAGGCTACTTACCTTCTCTGTGATGTACAAGTAACATGGTCACACCCAACAGAATAATAGTCTGCAGGGACAATCTGAAGCAGAAATTTGGTTTACTGAATTTGCACCAGTGAGTTACTTGTAGTAGCTTCTCTAAATATTGGCTGTGAAAAGACTGCTTTAACCATAATGAATTATGAAGAAAGAAGCAAGCTGTCACTTAAGATGCCTGCCGGGGTAAATGTATAGCTTTGCCTTAGTGCCACAGATCAATAGGAAAACAAAAAAAATGTGCAAATGATGGAGGCATAATATTAGAACCATTCAGCGATGATAGTGATGAGAAATGTTCGACAATAAAACTTTATAGCATCACTAAAACAAAGGAACAAATCATGAGAGATAGTTCTGTGGGTGTGTCAGCATCAGACAATCTCTGATTTGTAGGCGTTTCTCTGGGAAGCCCTGGGCTGTGAGACAACCCTTACCTGGTTTAGCTGATCTACCTGCTCTACAGGTTAATTACCTCAAAAGCAAATATACAAACAGAAAAGAAGAGAAAGCTTGCAGTGAAGGCACAGTTAGAAGAGCTCCTTCAAGCAAACAGGCTATGTGACTGATCAGAGTTCATCCATCTTCCAGAGGCTCCTAAATCATTGATCACATTTCCAAACGTCTAAAGGTGAGAAAGGAAAACAAGACAAGCAATTCTATTTAAAAAAAAAAAAAAAAGAAGAAAAGTTTGAAGTGACTAAACTGATGAGAGCGCCTGCTGCCGTTAACGATGTCCATGAAGTAATGACAGATTGCCAAATGCTGTGCAATAACATAACAGATAGAGCACATGAGAGATGAATGCACACTTCACAAATATGGGTATTGTAGAGACTATCCTGTGTCTGCAGGCTGCAAAATGCTTCTTTAATTTTCTACCATTCCTGTGTCTACGAGAAGTTCGCAACCAAGCATCTGTCATCTCGCTGCTCATCCTCATGGTAACCGACACAGTGATCACAGGTGAGACTTTCACATGTCGTCCCCTTTGTCAACGGATTATTCATACTTGCAGTGCAAGAAAAACTAATCTCTCTACTTGAGCTATAATGAAAAATACAGCTCTCATTTTAGGCCATTATATTACCTGTCCTAAACTTTTAAAGCGCTTACAGAACTTGCTATGTATTTTACTGTTCATGAGTGTTCTGAAATGTCAGCCTGAAGTTAGGGAAAAAATTGTTTCCATACAACGGATACGTGAATAGAGAATTATAAACTAACAGCAAAGACATATGAAGTAGGTGAAAAATGTTATTGTCACATGAAAAAAATAAAATGCCTTCTTACAGACCTTGCACACTTGTGATACTTGGGACTGCAAAGTCGCATGACAAGTCGTACCCCATGATTTCCAGTACCGTATATGTCTCTGTGACTGTGACTTCAAAGTAGTCCCTGCACTACTTTGGTCTGACTTTGATACAACTTGAGGTCCATAGACCTCAAAATGACACAGGCATTGCTTCAAGTTGCATCAAAGTCGCATGGCAAAGTGGTGCGCCTTTCGGCTGCATGCACACAGGACTTTAAAAAAACGTCAGTAGCTTATCAGGGATATTTTTCTGCGTTTTTAAAGGACCAGCATTTTTTTTTCTTTTCCAATTGATCTAAAACGTCCAAAAACGTTGGTATTTTACAGCTGAAAAACATCTCTCAGAACTCACTGGTCTTGGGTTTTTTTTACAGCTCAAAAACGTCACTGCTAAAAACAGCTGATAACAGCCTATGTGTGCATGAACACATAGGATAACATGATGGAGGGTTTATTGACTGTAGGAAAAAACGTCTGCAGCTGAAAACAGCTGCTGTAAAAACATCAAAAAACGTCATGTGCATGAGGCCTTCAGGTTGTACAAGTGTGTAAGGGGCCTAAGGCTTCATGCAAACAGGACTTTAAAAAAACGTCCAAAAAACTTATCAGGGATGTTTTCAGCTTTTACCAGCGTTTTTAGGATAGGATAACATGATGGAGGGTTTATTGACTGTAGAAAAAAACATCTGCAGCTAAAAACTGTCAAAAAACGTCCTGTGTGCATGAGGCCTTAGGCTTCATGCACACAGGACTTTAAAAAAACATCCAAAAAACGTCAGTAGCTTAGCAGTGATTTTTTCAGCTTTCAGACCTCATACACACAGGTGTATGTTTAAAAATAAGCAAAACGTTGGGTCCGACGTCAGGGAAAAATCAGCGTTTTTTTTTCCGGCGTTTTGCATCTGCGTTAATGAGCGTTGTCCGTGTCAATAGGCGTTTTTTAAAAAAAATCATTCCTCTGCTATTTTTTAACCAGAAAACGTTGGCGTCAAAAGCGGCAGTTAACGCCGGTACAGCGTTAGTGAGAGCTTTGCGGTGTCGGCGTCAAAAATGCTAAAACATTACAGCCTCGGAACGCGCTGGTTCTAGTTACAGCTCACCAACGCCAACACCCTCTACTGCTCAAAAACGTCTTCGTTTTTAGGGGGCCATAGAATAACATGGAGAGCTGTAAAAAACGCCCGTGTGTATGAGGGCTTACCAGCGTTATATTACTGCAGTTTTTTTGCATTTTTTCATGTTTTTAAAGGGCTAGAGTTGTTTTTTTCCCAATTGATCTAAAACGTCCAAAACATTTTTACAGCTGAAAAACGTCTCTCAGAACCCTCTGGTCTTGGGTTTTTTACAGCTCAAAAACGTCACTGCTAAAAACCGCTGATAACAGCCTATGTGTGCATGAACAGAGCAGTTGTAATAACGTCCTGTGTGCATGAGGCCTAAGGCTTGACGCACACAGGACTTAAAAAAAATGTACAAAAAACCACAGTAGCTTATCGGGGATGTTTTCAGCTTTTTCCAGCATTATATTACCACCATTTTTTTATGTTTTTAAAGGGCCAGCGGTTTTTTTTTTTTCAATTAGTCTAAAACATCCAAAAAACATTGGGGATCAACGTTTTTGAGCATTTGAACGTTTTTACAGCTGAAAAATGTCTCTCATTACCCTCTGGTCTTGGGTTTTTTTTACAGCTCAAAAACGTCACTGCTAAAAACAGCTGATAACAGCCTATGTGTGCATGAACACATAGGATAACATGATGGAGGGTTTATTGACTGTAGAAAAAACTTCTGCAGCTAAAAACAGCTGCTGAAAAACTGTCAAAAAACATCCTGTGTGCATGAGGCCTTAGGCTCCATGCACACTGTATCTCAAAAAACGACAGTTTTTGGTAATTTTGGCGTTTTTTTTTAACAGCCCAAAAACGCCACTTTATTTTATCCTATGTGTCCATGCACACATGGTCGTTTATTGTCTTTTATCAGCAGTGGCGTTTTTGGGCTGTTATCTGAACGCCCTGAATTGGCGTTCTCCTAACCACAAAAAACGCCAGACGTTGGTAAACGCCGGTATATCGGCGTCTGGCGTTTTTTGCAGTCAATGGAAGCCAATGAAGAAAAAAAACGCAGACGCCAAAAAACGCCGGTAAACGCCGCTAAACACCGGTTTATCTGCGTCTGGCGTTTTTTGCAGTCCTCAGTGGAAGCCAATGAAGAAAAAAAAAAAAAAACGCCGAAAAACGCAGATGCCGAAAAACGCCGCTAAACAAAACACTGCAAATAGAAAGTTTTGTAAGCAGCGTCTCCTGCCCGACGCTGAAAGAGCCCTATAGCGTCCAGTGTGCATGGAGCCTTATAAAGTATAGCTACCACTGGCTTACTTAAAACAAGTGTTATGAAACATTTAAATCAATGATAATACAACTACTAATTTCAGTGGTATTATTTTCTGATAAAATACAAATAGCAATCATAACTTGAATAAGATTAGTTGGAGAATACCAGCCAGCTAACTAAATTATTCTTTAGTTTACATTATTTTTTTTGTGATTACCTACTTCAGTATACCTAGTCCCTTAGCAACACATCACTTTGGACTTTGACTGTATATTTATTGACCAAATCTTAGCATTTCTGCTGACTTCCTCTAAACTATCTGCTGCTCTTTATACAATTGTTAGAAATCCGTAATTAAAGAGAGACTATGATCACTGTACACCGATCAGCCATAACTTTATGACCACCCATCTAATATTAACCACTTGACCACAGGGCACTTAAACCCCCTTAACAACCAGACCAATTTTCAGCTTTCTGTGCTCTCACATTTTGAATGACAATTACTCAGGCATGCAACATTGTACCCATATTAATTTTTTTGTCCTTTTTTTCACACAAATAGAGCTTTCTTTTGGTGGTATTTAATCACTGCTGGGATTTTTATTTTTTGTGCTATAATTAAAAAAAGACTGAACATTTTGTAAAAGAAATAATTTTTCTTTGTTTCTGTTATAAAATTTTGCAAATTAGTAATTTTTCTTCATAAATTTTGGCCAAAATTTATACTGCTACATATCTTTGGTAAAAAAAAAAATACAAATTAGTATATATTATTTGTGAAAGTTATAGAGTCTACAAGCTATGGTGCCAATCCCTGAATATTGATCACACCTGATGTACTGATGGCCTCATTTCTTGAGATGCTAACAAGCCAGGAAAGTACAAATACCCCCCAAATGACCCCTTTTTGGAAAGTGGACATCCCAAGGTATTTAGTAAGAGGCATTGTGAATTTTTTGAAGTTGTAATTTTTTCCCACAATTCTTTGCAAAATGAAGATTTTTTTTTTCTTTTTTTCCCCCACAAAATTGTCATATAACAGGTTATTTCTCACACCCAGCATATGCACACCACAAATTACACCCAACAACTCCTCCTGAGTACGGCAATACCAAGTGTGTGAGACTTTTACACAGCCTGGCCACATACAGAAGCCCAACATGCAGGGAGCGCCATCAGGCGTTCTAGGAGCAGAAATTACACAGATAATTTCTTTACTACCTCTTGCATTTTTGAAGGTCCTGGAGCACCAGGACAATTGAAACACAAACACCACAATGTATATTCTAGGAGGCATAATGAGTCTTTTGAACGTCATTTTTTTCACAAGTTTTTGGAAAATGTGGAAAGGAAATGAAAACGCATTTTTTTTTTTTTTACATAAAGTTGTCCATTTATACAATATTTCTAACACAAAGCATGTACCTAGCAAAAATGACACCCCAAAAAATATTCTGCTACTCCTCCTGAGTATGGTGATACCACATGTGTGAGACTTTTACACAGCCTGGCCACACACAGAGGCCCAACATGCTAGGAGCACCGTCAGGTGTTCTAGGGGCATAAATTTCAAATCTAATTTGACTACCGTTTACACTATTGTGAGGCACTGTGGTGGCATGGATGGGCACTGTAGTGGCACGGATGTGTCGCGGATGAGAACTAATGTGGTATGGATGAGCATGAATGAGGCACAAATGAGCCATGGATGGGGATGGATGAGCCGTGGATGGGGATGGATGAGCACAGATGGGACTAGGCACAGATGGGGATGACTGAGCATGAATGGGGATGACTGAGCATGGATGGATGAGCACGGATGGGGATGGATGAGCAAGGATGGGGATGGATGAGCACGGATGGAGATGGATGAGCAGGGATGAGGATGACTGAGCATGGATGGGTGGCTGGGTGAGCATGGATGGATGGCCGGATGGGTGAGCATGTATTGGGTGAGGATGGCTGGATGGGCGAGCATGGATGGGTGGGTGAAGATGGGTGGCCGCCTGGGTGAGGATGCCTGGCTGGATGGATAGTGGGGGTGCAGCCTGTCACATAGCAGCGCCGTGGGCACTTCACATCCTGCCCACAGCACTGCTGCATCTGCTCTCTCCCCCTCTCCTCACACACTGCACCGATTGGTGCGGAGAGGTGAGAGAAAAGCCGGAACTTCCGCCGGCCTGTTTACATGTGATCGCTCCTTCATTTGACTGAGCGATCACGTGGTAAAAGGCTGCTGTGAGCGGCCATTCACTACGATCTGTGAAGCCCCGGGTCCCCTGGACTCGGCGGTCACGGATGTTCCAGGATGCGCACCCCCGGGGGGCGCGCGGGAAGCGTGTTAATGGGAGGACGTCATAGTACGTTGTTAACTGGTTAAAGAGTATCTTCACCCTGTAAAAACAAATTTAA
Organism: Glandirana rugosa; assembly: GCA_018402905.1. NCBI lineage: Eukaryota > Metazoa > Chordata > Amphibia > Anura > Ranidae > Glandirana > Glandirana rugosa. Next base: position 733,353 of record BLSH010518946.1, on the reverse strand, counting down.
AAGTCAGCAGCTATAAATACTGTAAAAGATCCAGGCCCCCGGCATCTTAACTGTGGGTAGCTGAATGGGACTCCTTGCAGTTCCACAGCCAGCTGCCTCTTGCGCTGCACCCCGTGAATGGTCCAGCAGTCTCCTGGGACCTGTGACATGTCCCAAGAGACTGCAGGGGAAGGGCACGGCCGTGAAGCCGAAAGGCTACATTTCTGGGTTCCCTCACCCGCAATGAACGCGGCTGCACCCGACCAGCCGATCCAAAGATCGCTGGACTCCAGGACAGGTAAGTGTCCTAATGTTAAAAGTCAGCAGCTACTGTATGTGTAGCTGCTGACTTTTAATTTTTAAAGGGGCGGCGGACCTCCGCTTTAAGTAGGTCCCCTTTTGATGCCAAAACAGCCCTGACCCATTGAGGCATGGATGTTACTAGACCTCTGAAGGTATGCTGTGCTGTGGTATCTGGCATTAAGCCATCTGTAGCCGATTCTTTAAGTTGCGAGGTAGGGTCTCCATGGATTGGACTTGTTTTTCAAGCCTATTCCCCAGATGCTTGATTGGATTGAGATCTGGAGGCCAAGTCAACACCTCAAACTCATTGTGTTCCTCCAACCATTCCTGAACAATTTTTGCAGCATGGCAGTGTGCCATCAGGGAATACTCTTTCCATGACATGCTCCACATCAATGTTTAGGTAGGTGGTATGTGTCATACAACATCCACATAAATTGCAAGATCCAAGGTTTCCGAGCAGAACATTGCCCAAAAGCATCAAACTGCCTCCATCAACTAAGCCTTGTTACCATACTGCATCCTGGTGCCATCTCTTCCCCAGGTAAGTGACGCACACCCACCTGGCCATCCACATGATGTAAAAGAAAGTGTGATTCATCAGACCAGGGCACCTTCTTCCATCACTCCGTGGTCAGGTTTTGATCTTCACATGTCCATGGTAGGAACTCGTGGCTGTGGACACAGGCCAGCAAGGGCACCCTGACTGGTCTGTGGCTACACAACCACATACGCAACAAACTGTGGTGCCCGTTTTTTCTGCTTTCAACACATCAACTTGAGGTGCAGCATGTTTACTTGCTGCCTAATATATCCCACCAACTGCCAGATGCCATTGTAATGAGATATTCAATGTATTCACTTAACCTATCGGTGGTCAAAGTTATGGCTGATACGTGTATACTTATGCAACAATTTCAGAAGTAAGCTGCTGAAAATTAGACATTGTTTCATGCTTGCAAACTATGGCACACAATTGAAATACACTTTGGTGGCACCTATTATGTGCGCAGAGAGAACAATCAAGAAATGTTTGTGATGAAGCCCTGAGAAATCAGGAAAATTTCATTTGTTATAAGGCTATAAATTTGAATGCTATTAAAACTGAATTCCAGGTTTGGTTTTTATAGCATAGTTATATTGGTTTAACCTGGACCAATTTATGTATGCATATGCTATCCCTGTAGAAGCTGGAAATCACTCTGGTAGTCTCCACTACTACAGTAATTACCGGCTGCCCTAATGTTATTGAACACAGGGGGTCATTCACTCAGCATGAGGGCCATTTACAGAACACCTTGTATTTTTCTCAACGAATGTAAGGCATTCCCCAATTGGACTAGGTGGATCGTAACACTACCACCCCACTTCCACAATCTGAGAATGCACTGGACCCGGAAGATAGCGGTGATCACTGTAGTAGCTAAGGTCCATTCCTTTAACTTTTTTTTTTTTCTTACATACTGTCATCAGAGTAGTTCAGTTTCACCATAATGACACTGTATTACTCTAGAGGGGTGATCATGGATGGTGATCATCTTTTTTTTTTTACACTTTAACAGCAATTGTTTGAACTGTTGTGAATGGCTTTCATTCATGAATACTTTTTTAATATTGTGATGCTGTGATTGGCCCACAGCTATTACACGGTACAAGGTGCTGTGAATGGCCAAGGTACCATTTGATCATTGGTGACCAATCACAGATCACACACAGTAGTAAACCATGTCATGAATGGGTTACTACGTGCCATGTGATTGAATAGTAATCACAGGGTAACTGGACCGCTCACAGCCGCCCAGTACCGAGCACCGCAATCCTGAGCTGTGCACCCCAGGGGGAGGAGAGCAGTCAGCATGAGCACCGCAATGTAAATATAAATGAAAAATATATAATTTTATATGTAAATATAAATGATAAATATACTGCTGGTCGTCAGTAAGTGGTCAAAAGAAAAGTATGGTCAAAGCTTTTTTTTGGCTATACTTCTCTTGTTAGTCACAGGGGTGCACTTACTTTTGCTCTCCTGTGACCCAAAGTCAGCTTATAGAGAGCTACTGCCTGCTGTCAGCTGATGTGGCAGGCTCTGGAAGGATCCCAACAATATTGTCAGGATACACCAAGCTGTTTGATTGACAGCTGGTCCCAGCTGCGCCGCTCCTGTGAATGCTGCAGGAGCAGAGCCGGGAGCGTTGACTAACCATCACTACTTTCTGCTCTATGCAGACCGAGAACTGAGCAATCAGCAGTGATGCAATTGCTCGGTTCCCAGTTTTAAAGCCAACATGGGACAGCTGCATCATCACACCAATGCTGCAGCATAGAGGTGACTATAGTGCTGAATCCATTTACTCTTTTCCAGTTAATTGGGTATGTGAAAAAGCAGAGAGAGTGGAAGGGGGGGGGGGGGGGGGATCAAGTTGAGATAAGATAGCAAGATAATCCCTTTTGTCAGGCTTTGGGAGGTATATAAATGGCCTACACCTATAGCAAGGACATGTTTAGTCAGAGCGCCACAGATTATTTATACACAGACTCCCCTTACCTGCATAGGCAGTTTGTTTTTAAAGGTGAACAAAGTGTTTAAGGTTCTCCCTGTAGAAGGGATTTATCTTCTGCTGAAAACCAGCAAATTGTATGTTGTGGTACAAGTCATGACTGTTTGGGACTAGAGTATGAAATCTTCCATTGCCTCTACTCTACATATTCACAATGTTATTGGGGAGGGGTCCCTCCATCATAAGGAGATACAAGATTTGGCCGCATTCAGAAGATGGTGAAGGATAGATTTCTTGTATGTTTTTGGTGGGTATGCAGTGATGGTGCAAGATGAAGAAGGGCAGCAATCCATTCTAATGCTGTATGTCCACTTGCTTAAACCGTTAGGGTTTTCAACAGTTATTACAGTCACTCACACTTGTACTAACTTTGCCTACTGATTAAGTATACACAAAATGGTAAACCTCATGTGAATATAGAAGAAATAGGAATGTGCTTACAGACTCGCCAGTGGGCATATAATGTGGCTTGCTTAGCTGAGAATATCAGGAAATGTATGTTACCACCTTGCCCAATACTAGCTGTATTCAGGAAAAAATGTTGGATAAATATATTTCTTTCTAACATGGCTAATTTCTTACAGGATTCCTGCTAGGTTTATGGAGTGGTGGCTGGCTTGTGTCTCCCAGTACAGAAGTGATATTCCTGCGATTTCTGGGCTTTCAGAATGAGGCCTACAAAAAAATCCCTCTGCTGCTCCCTTGGGTGTCCTTCAGTGAAGAGTGGAGCCGATCTCATATAAAACAACGGGGTGGACCAGCCAAAGCAGAAGCCACTGTCGCCATGCAGTCTTGTCTTCTCAGTCTAACCTGTTGGTTAATTGCTGCTTCCTATAGCCAGTATCCCTTCCTGTCACTTTCAGACAGTCCTCCGGTATGTGAAATATGGGACTGGAGATGCCCCTTCAAATACATCCATGAAGACAAAAAGTTTGACTGGTTGCTGCCCTCCATAGGCCTTGCACTTGGTTCCACTTTGTTCTGCAGCACAATGGAAAGCAGGAACTCCATTGCAAGAACAATCCTAGAAAAGAGGCAGCCATTGAATAAACTAGTAATGCCTTGTTTGTTGGTTATTGGTGCTGCAGTATCCTTTATTTTCCTTCCCCCTTTTCTGGCAGTAAGTACATGGTCCATTGTAGCTCTGGACAGACTATGTGCCCTCTTTAGGTTACATATCCCAGAGCCATTAATCACAGTTCACAATGCTGTGGAGCACTCACAAGTGAAGGAATACATAGACAATGTAGACGGACAACAAGAAAAGTACACAAAAAATAAGAAAAGTCTGGTCTAATTACAAGAGCAACGATGCTGAACGGTGAAAAGTGAATTAGGTTTAGAAGGCAGAAGGGTATAATGTGTTACATATGTGTTTGTATTCATCAACTGCAAATTCTCTTAAGACGGATGGCAGTGAAGGGGGTATGTGAAATTTTTAAACATTATTAGGTCATGTATGCTAACTGGAATCACACATATGCCTTTTAATGTAAATGTGCTTCCATTAAAGTGTGCCTGTGCCCAGACTGTGGACATGTATTTATATACAGTATTGCTAAAAATCTGTAAAAAAAAAAAACTTTAGAACTACTCTGACCCATCTAGCTGCTTGAACTGTGAAGTGACTCATTTTCAAAGATCCTCATAGATCACAACTTAAAGTCGTAGTAAACCCTCCTATCATTTTCAGCCAAGGAAGCCGCCATCTTGACCCTCTTTTTAATCTACAACTGCCATGATGCTGCACATGTGATCAACTAGGACACCAGCCATTGGATGGTTTGACAGTTTGGTTTAGAGCACAACCAATGGGAGGGTTACATTTCCGGCACTGTTAAATGGATGGGTTTACTACCACTTTAAACTCTAAAACCCTGTTCACACTGCCATTGAAAATCCTGTGATATGTGTTTAAGGGGAATTTCTAAACGCATATATTAATGTTGATGTTCACACTGTGCCTTTACCTACAATTCAGTTACCTTCAGTTCAGTTTAGCTGTGTTTAGAGAAAATAAAATTCTGAATGTGCAGGATCAGATTAGATTCTGTTATGTTTAAACACATGTAAATGTGTGCAGTCACAAATCCATATTAAATGCAGGAGAACTTGATGTGGGGGAAAAAAAGACTTTTCACATAATTTCTCCTGCAATAATTAACCTAAGCACAGGAGGCTAGTGTGAATGTTACTTTAACCAGTTCAGCCCCGGAAGCATTTACCCCATCTTCCTGACCAGAGCACTTTTTGCGATTCGGCACTGAGTCGCTATAAGTGACAATTGCGCGGACGCGAAACGTTGTACCCAAACAAAATTCCTTTTTTTTCCCACAAATACAGCTTTCTTTTGGTGGTATTTGATCACCTCTGTGGTTTTTATTTTTTGCGCTATAAACAAAAAAAGAGCGACAATTTTGAAAAAAAAAATATATATTTTTTACATTTTGCTATAATAAATGTCCAAAAAAAAGAAAGAAAAAAACGAATTTCTTCCTCAGTTTAGGCCGATATGCATTCTTCTACATATTTTTGGTAAATAAAAAAAAAATTTAAAAAAATTGCAATGGCGTATATTGATTGGGTTGTGCAAAAGCTATCGCGTCTACAAGCCATGGGAATAGATTTATGGCATTTTATTATTATTTTTTTTACTAGTAATGGCTGCAATCTGCGATTTTTATTGGGACTGCGACATTGCGGCGGACAGATTGGACACTTTTTTTGCGACATTTATACAGCGATCTGAGCTAAAAATAGCCATCGATTACTGTATAAATGTCACTGGCAGGGAAGGGGTTAAACTGTAGGGGGCGATCAAGGGGTTAAGTGTGTTCTGTGTGGAGGCTGGGCTGGCCGGGGTATGACAGATCTAACTGTTCCCGATTACTGGAACAGTAGATCTGTCATATGTCCCCTGACAGAATGGAGATCCGCCGCATTTACACGGGCAGATCTCCATTCTGCCGCTGTAACAGGCAATCATGGGACGCCAAAGGACATCGAGACCGTCCGAACGGTGGGCACGCTCATGCGTGTGGCAGCGCGCTCCCGCCCGCAACTGCGCGAGCCCCCGTACAGTTACGGCGATTCGCACAACAGTGCCAACCTGCTTCCGTATTATGACGACCCTCACATATACCCAGTGAACAGCCTCAGATGATGCACAGGGATGAAACATATTTCCCTACATAAGTTTTACATGTTTATCTGCAGTCTTCAGCTTGCTATATTCTTTAGAATTTTAACATCGGATTAAAACTTTTAATTCCTCATTCAGCAGTGGGAGGGGGAGTCTTGGCAAAACACTGTGTGACAGCTGATTGGAGGAAAGGCACACACCCTCCTCCACATAGGCAGATGAAGAAAGGAATGTGCAGAGCTGTGCTGTGACAAGACAAGCTCTCTGCTAATCTGTCGGCTGTCATGATTCTGTTTCAAAAGAAAGTAACAGGAAAAAAAAAAAAGATTTCAGTATCTCTGTTGAGTGGGAAGTTTTTAGATTCATTTCTCCACAAGCCCTTAGCCACATAGCTGAACAAGGGCTTCTTTTGAAGTTCTTTTACTGCACATTCACTTCAAAGTTCCAATGGAACAAAGATACAAAAATAAACCTTACAGGGGTTGTAACCCTTCCTTACTCTATCTAAAATGAAAAACAAGAGTTTTGCCTATAGTTCAACTTTAAGAATGTAGTTGCCAGGTATTTTTGGTACCCAATATGTATTTGTTGTTTTCTCGTCACCCTGTGTTTACACTCCATTGCAGTGTGCGTGCGTGCGTGCGTGCGTGCAACCTGGATCTGGGGAACTCAATAAAGCATATGGCTTTACCAAGTACAAAAACTATTACACAATTACCTCCAGTTCAGAGAAGGAAACTAGGGGTGAGCAAAACCAACTCTAAATTTGCGTACAGAGACAGTAAGAGTACCTGTCTCTGTACACTGTGTAGCAGTGCAGCATGTTTGCCGTCGCTACCCCCTTCCCTATCCACCTGTCACTGGTTGTCAAGGATGCTGTTGTTTTCACAGCGGATAGGCTGCTAGCAACCAGTGATGCTCACAGTGGGCAAAGCCTGATGAGAAAGCTGAGGGGCAAGTAAGTTCCCTGTCAGGTCCACTCTCTCCTCGTAATTGACAGCAGTTAGGCTGCATTCACATATCAGCGTATTGAATCGCTGGCAGATTTGATGCAAATCTGCCCACGATTTAACAGAGCCTATATGTGAATGGCAAACCATGGGGCACGAATTTGAGATGCCATTCATTTGAATGAAATCTCAAACGCGGTTCGTGTCTGCCACGATTGTCGGGCGATAAAGTGTGATGCAATCGCGGCAACACGCATCGCGGGACGCATGTCGCCCAAAAATAGTTCAGGAGCCATTTTGGGGCGACATGCGTCCCGCGATGCGTGTTGCCGCGATTGCAGCACCCTTTATCGCCCGACAATTGCGGCAGACCCACACCGCGTTTTGACATGTCATTCAAATGAATGGCATCTCAAATATGCGTATCGTGTTTTGCCATTTATATATCGGCGCTGTCAAATCGCAGATTCACGGCGAATCTGCCCACGATTCAATACGTTGACATGTGAATGCAGCCTTAGGGATGGATTCTATAGCCAAAAGCAGGCTGCCTACTGGCTACAGAATCAGCCCTCTAACCGCTGTCAATCACAAGGGGAGCAGACCTAATGTGTAAAATAAGGTCACTTAATCCCCATCTAAAATATGTTCTCAATATGCAAAAGAGTTACCCTGGCAAGCCTGACACCGAGAATTATTAGCTGTCATAATTATGAGTCTCGGTTTTTCTCTTGAAAGATGAAGGTGATGTGCAGAGGGAGAAGGGGAGCCACAAAGGCATACTAGACATTTAAACCTTTCTTCATTTCATGAACTAGTAGAGCTACAGTATGTGAATCTTAAATAAAATAATTGTTTTTTTTAAAATGTTATTTCTATAAAAACCTGTAGTGGGATTTTGTTAAAGACATTTAGAAATAAACACTGCTTCATGAAGTTCTTGTATTTTACAAATCCATGGTCAATTAATTTTGACTTTCAGGTTTACCAGCGGATCTTTCCAGTTTTGCCAGTTTGAGCAGAAGTAGAATGGAAAAAAGCCAAGGGAATTGTCAAAGTCAATTACAGAGTTAGAGCCCCTTCAATCTGTGAGCTACATTTCCCTAGGGCAACTCAACACAGCTTTACTGCAGAAATTATAGGCTCTAGTTACCTTTACGAATAGATGAAGTTGTCACTCAGAGAGGGCATAGGTTAATGTAACAGACACTGGCAATCAGAAAATGTGTGAGAATAATATCCACTGCAATGCTCACCTACAGTATCTAACAAAAGTGAGTACACTCCTCACATTTTTGTAAATCATTTATTATATCTTTTCATGACCACCTCCAAGATGACCACTGCCTTGCTAAAGAAGCTGAGGGTAAAGGTGATGGACTGGCCAAGCATGTCTCCAGACCTAAACCCTAATGAGCATTTGTGGGGCATCCTCATATGGAAGGTGGAGGAGCGCAAGGTCTCTAACATCCACCAGCTCCGTGATGCAGTCATGGAGGAGTGGAAGAGGACTCCAGTGGCAACCTGTGAAGCTCGGTGAACTCCATGCCCAAGAGGGTTAAGGCAGTGCTGGAAAATAATGGTGGCCACACAAAATATTGACACTTTGGGACCAATTTGGACATTTTCACTTAGGGTGCACTCACTTTTGTTGCCAGCGGTTTAGACATTCAGTACTGTGAGTTATTTTGAGGGGACAGCAAATTTACACTGTTATACAAGCTGTATACTCACTACTTTACATTGTAACAAAGTGTAATTTCTTCAGCGTTGTCACATGAAAAGATATAATAAAACATTTACAAAAATGTGAGGGGTGTAAAAAGCCAGTGAAAGGTATCTCTCACACAAAGCAGCTCTGCTCTGATCAGCAGGGGATCCATGAGTTTAACCTCTGCTGAAATCAGAGCTGAATGGGACGGGTGTCTTTTTTTTTTTTTTTTTACATCCGTGCCTGTTCAGGTTGTGTCTGGTGGACACGAAGGGACCAAAAATCTCATCCAAAATGTTGGAAGGTGTTGAGAATACTGTCCCATGTAGATATTGATGAAATGCAGTGCAGCTCATCTGAATGAGTCATTAGCAGTTATTCCTGCTATTTAGAATGTTTGCACAAGTAATTCATACACCTAGCTGATCTCTGGCCTTTCTTTTATAACTCATTTAGAGAAGATCTAACAAGGCAAAGATCAATGCTGTTAACTAAAGATCTGCTGCTCTCCCTCTATCCCACACAGTGTATTATAACAGCAGTTAAGTTGGCCATAGGTCGATCAAAATTCAGGTACGTCAGCAGGGACAGGACAAATTTCCATTCATGCGGCAGAGGAATGTTTTGTTTTCTTTTAACAAAACGCGACGCGCATTAACGCCGATGCAAAACGCTGACGAAATCGCGTTTTTGCGTTTTTGACGCTGATTTTTGCCTGACATCGGTCCCGACCTTTTGCTATTACGCCCGTGGGTATGAGGCCTTAAAATTAATTCCATTCACATTCCATTAAGCCAGCGCTAGAGACCCTTATATCAAGCTCTCTACACTTTGTCCTGGAGCTATGATTTCAGATTTCAACTGCTGTAGAGCCCAGTTGGAAATGTGGTACGGTTGCCTGTCCGTAATGACATGGTGCTAACATTGTGTAGTACAAGTACAAGTGATGAGAGGGAGGAAGTAAAAGGTAGTAAAGAACCCTAAAAATGGCCAACCTGCTGCTTGTCATCTTCATCTTCACCCTCTGGATCCTGACATGCTGTCTGTGGGAACAGAACCAGTTTAGATTCATGATGCATATGCTGGTAATTGTGTAATCAGTAGATTCATTAATTACTTTGCTCTGCAGAACTGCCTTGATGACGGCACACATTTTCTCCAGCTGTTCAGGTCCTCTCACACACGGGTCCTTCACATCTTTTAGTAAATTGTTCAAAGACTCTAGAACAGTCATTACCACTTCACGTTCTTTATCATGTACTGCACCGTGCTGATAGGCAGGGATGAGGACATCCAAGAGAAGAAGCAGTGCTGATGAATGGAATAAAGAGAGAATGGAATTTAAAATAGAGGCTAAATTAAAGCAGTTCTAATGCTTAAACATTTTTTATATTAATGCATTCCGTGTGCCTGGTTGCAATTCTTTTCCTATGACTTTCTCTTCTCATAGGAGGGTCAGGCAACAGTGCGAGCCATTGGCTCCTGCTGCTGTCAGTCAAATCCTGTGAGCAGAGCAGAGAGTGGGGCAGAGTCGTGCTGTGTGTGTTTATACATTCCGTACGTCTGCCCCATAGCAAGCCGCACGTTATAGAGTTAGACACAGAACAGAAGAAGCCAAGATCGCTGGTGGGAGCTCCCAAAAAAAAGGATTGTGGCCACTCTGTACAATCCCAGGGCAGGTAAGTAAAGCATGTTTGTTATTTTAATTAACCACCTCAGTAAGGGGCCTGTTTTTTGGGTTTGTTGTTTACAAGTTAAAATCAGTTTTTTTTGCTATAAAATTACTTAGAACCCACAAACATTATATATATTTTTTTTCTAACACCCTAGAGAATAAAATGGCAGTCATTGCAAAACTTTATGTCACACTGTATTTGCGCAGCGGTCTTCCAAGCATACTTTTTTAAAAAATAAATAATGTTACACCGAGTAAAATGATACCCAACATGTCATGCTTCAAAATTGCGTCCGCTCACGGAATGGTGACAAACTTTGCAGCTTAAAAATCTCCATTGGCGACGTTTAAAAAATTCTACAGGTTAGCAGTTTTGAGCTACAGAGGAGGTCTAGAGATAGAATTGTTGCTCTTGCTCGAACGATCGCAGCAATACCTCACATTTGTGGTTTTAACACCGTTTTCATATGTGGGCGGGACTTACGTATGCGTTCACTTCTGCACGCGCGCTCACAAGGACGGGGCGCTTTAAAAAAATTTTTTTAATTATTTATTTTACTTTTTATTTTTACACTGTTCTTTTAAAAAAAAAAATTGATCACTTTTATTCCTATTACAAGAAATGTAAACATTGTAATAGAAAAAAGCATGACAGGTCCTCTTAAATATGAGATCTGGGGTCAAAAAGACTTCACATCTCATATTTACACTAAAATGCAAAAAAAAAAAAAAATTTGAAAAACATGACAGCCCAAAAAAAAAAAAAGGGCCCTTTAAGACCATTGGGCGGATGTGACTTCTGACGTCATTTCCGCCCTGCCGTACTATGGAAACGCTCACTCGGCTCTCGGACACTGGGGGGGACAGATCGGATCATCTCTGCCGGCGGGTCCGGTAAGCGGCGGAGATGACCGGAAAGCGGCGGGGGGGGGGGGGCACCTCTCCCGCCGCTGATAAAAGTGATCTTGCGGCGAATCCGCCGCTAAGACCACTTTTATCTTGTGCAGAATCGCTTCCTGAAAAAAACAATATCTGAATGGTGCCTGCAGCTGCAGGCACCATTCAGAGATCACTTCTCAAAGGTAGCGAAGTCATATGACGTCCACCTAAAGAGAAGTGGTTAAAAAACATTTTTTTGCCGTTAGTAACATGTTAAATATATATATTTTACTTAACAGGGAAAAAAATACTATATATAGATTATATATACTGTGTATTCAGTCATGGCCAAAAATATTGGTACCCCTGCATTTCTGTCAGCTTTTTCCAAGGGGTGTTCAACCAAATATTACATTGAGGGTGCCAATCATTTTGTCCAGTCTATTTTTGGAGTTTTGCATGGAATGTGTCAGATTTGGCTTTTTATTTCTCTTTTTTTTTTTTTTGTGTTATACCAATACAAACAAAAGAAATAAACATGAGAATGCCTAAACATTTGTAATTGCAACAATTTTTTGGGCGAAGTGGTGCATTATCTGACAGAAATGCAGGGGTGCCATTTTTTTTTAAAGTCTAGCAAACTGGCTGTCTTTAAATTCAATAGGTTTTGCATCAATGACTTAGAGCTGCTTGATTAATTGATAAAAAAATCTTGATTCAACACCCCTCACGATCTTAGTCCAGCATTCCCACGATTCATGTAAACAGTGCAGAGCAGTTCTCCTGCTCACAGCTGTCAAAAAAAAAAGCAGCCGCTGAAAGAAAAAAAAAAAAAAAAAATTGTATCCATCTGTTCTTTTAGAGATTAAGGTCCCTTTCACACTGCCGAGATTTGAAAGTCCCGCGATTTTGACACAATTTCAGGGAATGCCTGTGCAAACTTGAGGTCTATGGACCTCCACTCGCATGAAAGTCGGACCAAAGTAGTGCAGAGACTACTTTAAAGTCGACATGGGGAACGACTTGTCATGCGACTTTGCAGTGCAAAGTCGCAGGGCAAGTGGCACAAGTGTGAAATGGGCCTTACGGACTGAGCTTCCGTCTGTAAATGAGGTCACTTTAACCACTTAAAGACAAAGCCTTTTTCAGACACTTGTTGCTTACAAGTTAACATCAGTATTTTCTGCTAAAAAATTACTTTGAACCCCCAAACACTACATATTTTTAGCAGAGACCCTAGAGAATAAAATGGCAGTCATTGCAATATTTTATGTCACACTATATTTGCACAGCGGTCTTTCAAACACAATTTTTTGGGAAAAATACACTTCAATGAATTAAAAAAACTGAACGGTAAAGTTAGCCCAAATTATTTGTATAATGCGAAAGATGATCATACTCCGAGAATGATGAGATAATCGCGATCTTTATTCTAAGCAAAAAAATTGTGATTCTCATTTTATCATGCAGCTCTCCAATGACTAGAAACAAGCGTGCAGCAGGTAAGTGAAGTGAGAACTCATGATGAAATCTACATACTTATTCAGGATCAGTGGCTCAAACTTTCAAACCCACTGAATGAGTAGAACAACCAGAAAAGTACATTATCAAACTGAAACATATTAAACAGCATATTAAGCATATTAAACAGCAATCTGCATTTTTCAGCATATGTCTCCATTAGGTTACATGCACATGGACGGTTTGGCATGACAGAATTAAATCTCAGTGTTTCTAAATGACCAAGAGGCACAGGTGAATTATCAATCCCTGATGCCATCAGCCTATCAAATCCTATAACAGACTAAATTATGCGACAGCTAGATGCTGTGCCATGTGGTACTCATGTTTCTTGAATGTCCAGAGAGCATATGGCCCTAAATGCGAGTGCCGCTCATTACAGTCCAGCTGCCAAATATTGCAGCCCATCATAGACTTTTACAGGTTGTTAGCAGCCGGGCTGGACAGTGCACCTGTGCTTTCTGGGCTCCCAAAAATGCTGGTACTTGATGCCAACAGGCCAAACTGCCCACATGCATGAGGGCCTTATACATGGTGCTTGCCAAGCACTGCCCACCTCACCTGCAGCATTGGGTTCATTAGGGTTCTTCTGGCACAACAGATTCATGGAAAGTGCAAATTTTCCCAAAGCTTCATAAGCTGCCTTACGGACACTGGAATGAGGGGACTAGGGAAAAAGAAGCAGTGACTTGCATTAATCTGAAATCAGAGCTGTTGAGCATTTAAAAAAAAAAGTGAGCATAATTGAACTGCTCTAAAATATCTTAAGGTAACAAGCACCTGTCTTAGCAATCAATCCCTGTGTAGTGCTTTGGCTCCTGAACCAAAGCTGTATAAGGGGCCTAAAATTGAAGCCCTGCCCTGTAAACTGTCAAATGCCAAACATCAATGTGTAGTGAAGGCTCTTGCACCTTTTAAAATGTGAGTGTATTTTTATTTGTGGCTTTGATTTAAAGAGTATGCAATATCATTAAGAGAGTAAAGTCTTCTAAAACATTGGGGAGATGCCTAACTTGTACACCTAACCTGTACTGTATGGAGTTATTGTGTATGAGCATTGTGACCTACTTATAATCGGAAGGCTATAATATCCGGTGAATGATATTCCCATGGGTGGAGGGTTCAGACAGTATGGAATGACACACATTTGGATACACTTGAAATATGGTTATTCATGACAAGGTTTATTTATATTGTGGACTTTTTTTCTACTAAGAGTGGATTTTCATCTTGCTGAAAATCATGGACATTTAAAAGGACTTCTTTTTATAGTACTGAATATGTTATATGATTTGTGTTAAGCACAGAACTGTTGTCATTCGAGGATATAACTACAGAACACCTGGGAGGTGCTCTGTAGTCTACAGGGTCCACAAGACATCAATATAGGAGCTTACTGTTGTCAAGACACGAATTGTGTTTAGTATATTGTATAAGTCATGATATTTTTCTTCAGGAAAATTTACAGGTACTAAAAGTCGTTCTACTTTTAGGTGAGAATCATCTTTTTTTCAGGTGTTATATTTATTTGGAACAGTACTTATTGGTATAAAGTTCACATAGGTTTACACACAGTAAGGTATGACAGACTTGGGAGGTGGGTACCCTTATAGTAAGTGGCCTATAATATCGGAAGGCTAATATTCATCCAGTGTTACGAGTATGTGTTATTGAGGTATGTCATGTCCAATC
>BLSH010518946.1:700730-713602 GCA_018402905.1 Glandirana rugosa | reverse complement strand
AAGGCTGGAGGCACAGGAACTGAGGAAAAGACACCTTTATACAGAGGAACCAAGAGTGCTACCTGGAGATCTTTGTGCTGTGACAGATCAAGGTTGGATATGATAAAACGAGGAGGGTCTGGCAGCAAAAAGTTAGCTAGTAACCCCTGGAAAGAACATCCTGCACCCAAACACATCTGAGACACAAGCTGTCCAAGTGTCTCCAAAAAAACAGACATCCCCCAACTTTGGAAAGGGGGGCGCACCTCCATGCGGAGAAGATTTCTCTGAAGGTTTGGCAGACTTTAAACTCCAAGCCTTGCAGCTGGAATAGGAGCCAGGATTAAATTTGAATGGCTTTTCTTAACCCCCAGGTAGAATGAGCTTTCCCTGAGAGTGCCTTCAATTTCTTTGGCTGAGGTAGATCGATGCTCTTGCCACCAGTAGCATTCTTGTAATTGTACTGGGAGAACTGGTATTTTCACAGGTGATTGCCTAGATACCCCACAATATGAATCATCTGAGCATAGTGCAGAGCCCAAACTGTGGCAAGCACCTTGATGAAAATCTGGGGGGCTGTGGACAGGCAAAAGGCAAGGGCGACAAATGCGGATTAGCCAAAGCAAGCTTTGGACAGCATGGAAATCAGAAAGGGAAGGTGCAAGTAAGCATCTTTAATGTCTATAGTGACCAGGAAATCCCCCAGAAGCATGGAGGCTATGACTGACTTGCCGACCTGGCCAGTTCCACATGAAACATTTGAACCCGTAAGAAGCTGAGAGTCTTAGGATCCAGAACGGGCCAGGCTCCTCAGTTTAGTTTGGGACCCATAAAATGGTTTGAATAGAACAGCAGCAAATAGATATGCCTGCTATGATGAAGGAGACAAGTTTAACATGAAGTGGGGAAAAGGCAGAATGCGAAATGACACTCAGGAGTAAGGTTCTGAATTTTTTTGGGACCATAAGTCTAACAGATGTCCCCTGACTTTTAGATGTGGGGGCATCTCATCACTGGGAAGAGGACAAGTAATCAGTCTTGGCTGGTTTGGAGGGCCATATCTTCTTAAGAAAGTATGTTCCCAACTTAGACTTGACATTGGAGGGCTGGGAGGAACGAAAGGAACCCTTCTTAACTACAGAAGTAGAAGCACTAGTTATGAGGCTTAAGCCCTTATTTTCTGGGGCAGAAGATTACTCTTACCCCCTGTGATCTCCTTGATATATTTATCCAAGGGAAGAAATAGGTGTTTGACTTCAGAGGGTAAGTACTCAAGGCATTTATTGCATGGGAGCCGAGCTGACCAGCATTTAAGCCAAAAGAAGCCTGCACATGGGGATGGAGAAATTACTCATTCTGCAGATCTGCCAAGCCTTTCATACAGTAGCTATAGGTAAAATGTCTGACTGTGGACATAGGCATCCAAAAAAGATTTTCGGCAATGCGCTTAGTCGAGACAGATAGGTCTGGTAGACTGCCACAGAAGCAACCGCAGGTTTCATGTCAGGACCCACTTAGGAAAAGGAGCTTTAACCACTTACCAACCGGGGTCCTTTTTTACATTTGTTGGTTACAAGCTAAAAACTTTTTTTTGCTAGAAAATTATTTAGATCCCCCAAACACCCTAGAGAATAAAATGGCGATCGTTGCAATACTTTTTGCCACACTGTATTTGCGCAGCGGTCTTTCAAGTGTGATTTTTTTTGGAAAAATTTCAACTTTTTGAGTTAAAAAATAACTCCATTTTCTTTGCTGCGCGAGCTCACGGGGATGGTGGCGCCTTCATTTTTTTTTATTCTTATTTATTTATTTATTTATTTTTAACACTGTTCCTTTACAAAAAAAAATTCTGATCACTTTTATTGCTATCACAAGGAATGTAAACATCCCTTGTGATAGTAATACATGGTGACAGGTGCACTTTTTGGAGGGCTTGGGGGGGGGTCTAAAAGACCCCCAATCCCTGCTTTGTACTTTGCAGTATTCAGATTGCCAAAAACGGCGATTCTGAATACTGTAATTTTTTTTAAACTGGCGCCGTTAGCCGCCGAGTAAACCGGAAGTGACGTTATGACGTCGCTTCCGGAATTTGACAGAGACCCGATCAAAGCCGATTCCGGCTTTTATCAGGTCTCCTTCTAGCTGGTGGATGCGCCGGATGGTCGCTCCAGTCTACCGGTGGGACGGGAGGCCAGAGAATAGTGGCGGCGCCCCCAGGGATGACAGCCGAGCGGCTCCCGAGTCGTTATCCCCGGATAGCCGACCGTCCACTCTAAAAAAACGATACCGGGATATAGCCTGTAGCTGCAGGCTATATCCCGGTACAGCCACTCAAAACTAGCCGCCACCTATTTACGGCAGTGGTTAAAGAGGGGCTCCAACCTCTTGTATACTGGGTCTTTAACCACTCCTCACCCGCCATATAGAAAAATGACAGCCGCAAAGTGGTTAGGTTATCATTACTGGGCGTCATAAGGCATCCAGCAGGATAAGCCGCGGGGCAGCAATCTATGGTGCGGTGTGTCACTCTGACACACCGCATCTCCGATCTTGGTAAAGAGCCTAGGACGTATGCTATTTACCATGTGATCAACTGTGTCCAATCACAGCTGGTCACATCATAACCAGGAAGTGCAGTTTATCGGCTTTTCGCGCTGACAAGGATGGCCTGCGCTAATAATCAGCGCATTGATTATCAGTGCAGACCCACCAGGGATGCCCACTAGAGCCCACCAGGGATACCCACCCGTGCCCACCAGGGATGCCAACCCGTGCCCTACAGGGATGCCTGTCAGTGCCTCATCAGTGCGGTCTATCAGTGCAGCCCAACAGTGCCACCAATAACTCCCCATCAGTGCGGCCTATCAGAGTCCATTAGTGTTGCATATTAGTGCCTCATCATCAGTGCAGCCTCATCAGTGACCATCAGTGAAGGAGAAAACTTTACAAAATGTTATAACAGAAACAAAAAAAAACTTTTTTTTTCATTCAAATTTTTTCGGTCTTAGCAAAAAAATAAACTTATTGTGATCAAATACCACCAAAAGCTCTATTTGTGGGGTAAAAAATGATAAAAATTTTGTTTGGGTACAGTGTTGCATGACTGCGCAATTGTCATTTAAAATGTGACATCACTGAAAGCTGAAAATTGGCCTGGGCAGGAAGGGGGTATAAGCAGGGGCGTAACTACAGGGGTTGCAATTTCAACTGGGCCCTGTGCTCCAGGGGGCCGGTGTGCCTCTCTTGTACACCTGGATAGGAGGGATGGCGGGGGGCGGCATTTAGAGGAACCAATCTCCTCCATTTTCCTCCTAATGGAGAAGATTGGTTTCTCTATATGCTGCCCCCGCCGCCCCTCCTATCCAGTCTACTTGTCTTTTGCTGTTTCCAGGGTCCCTGTGTGCTTCCCTGAGTCTCCCCCCCCCCCCACCCCACAGAGCTGCTGTCTTCCCTCTCCTCTCTCCTGCCAGCTGCTGTAGATGTGTCATGATGGAGAGAAGGGACATTTGTCATTTACAGACTCCTTCCTTTTCTGAATGGACAGAGTCAGTGATTGGTACCAATTGGTTCACTCATAACTTAAGCATAGTAAACTGTTTTAATATACTTCCATTTCTGAATGAATGGGAGGCTCGGTACACAACTATTAGTTTATGGGATCATAATAAAGGGACCCGTGACTGGAGTAAAGGGCCCCAGGATCAGTGGGAAGGGCCCTGGCCAGGGGGGCCCTTCACAATTTCTTGTACCGGGGCCTGAAGGTTCTAGTTACGCCTCTCGGTATAAGTGTCCTGTTTTGAAATGGTTAAACACAGGATTATCCTCCACAGGGGCTATGATGGTCTTGTTAGGATAGGAAATGAGAGGAAGCATCCAATTAAGTAGGAATCTCTCCTCAATAGGACACTTGTGCAAAGTATTTCAGAGGAGTATAAAATCTTCCTCAGGTGAGGTAGTCCATATACAGAACAGGCTCTACAAGAAAACGAACCAGGAAAGTCTGAGCTTGATAAGGTAGTTTAAGAGATCCTGTACTGGATACCTCTGGGTGTGCAGACTCCAACACTTGGGTTCACTGCTTCAACACTAAGAAAGAGCTAACAGCGTAAATAAATGTAGCTATGGCATCCTTCAACTTGGATGACCTCTCTAACAAGCATGTCAAACTGATGGGATTACTTAGAATAGGGATCATCCTCAACTGCTACCTCCTCCTTGGGTAAACTAGTTTAGCACAAAGGCAAAATTAAAGACTGATTCAGGAGCAGAAGTTGAGGGTCTAACTGTCTATGGATTCCAAAAGGCCAGAAATTCTGCCCATTAAATCTGACATTGTTATAGAAATACTGCTCTAGATTGAAAAAAAAGAAAGCCGGTGTGCCAGACAACCCAGCAGAATATCAAGAGCAAAGCAGGGAGTAAGAATAGTAGCAAACTTCAGAGGAGAAGGTAACTAGGGCTTTAAATGGATAAACTTCAACCACCCTATGTTATCTCCCAAACGCCACATGAGGATCAATCGGCATCGGACCAGGAACTGGTAAGTAAAATGGTGCCTTCAGGCGATATGCCGGCATGCAATCTCTCCTTCCTCCACCATGACATTCAGAAAGTTAGAGAGAGGATATCAGCAGTGGAAGGCAGGGTGAAATTGAAGATGCCTTAGCTTCTGCATGAAGGGGCATAGCATATGCTACCAGAGCGGTGAATCTACAGGCTATCAAATTAGACAATTTGGAAAATCGTCTACACAAATAATATATGGTTTGTTGGCATGCTGGAGAAAGCTGAAGGCAATAATCCTGTGCAATTTAAAGAAAGTTGGCTGCTCAATAGATTTGGTAAAGAGACACTATTACCTCTATTTGCGGCTGAGCGGGCATACATGTTTCCCCCAAAGGATTTCTAATCAAGTTGCTCAAATACAAGGATCGTGAAATTATTCTTAGTCAAGCCAGAGAGAAAGGAGCTTTACAAATTAATGGCTCAAAAATTTCAGCATTTCTAGATTTTTTTTGTCTGCAGTTCAGAGGCATCGGCTGAATTTCCAGGTGGTGAAAAAAAGATCTCCATCTTTTTTTCCCTGCCAGACTACGAGTTGTGGCACAAGCAGAAGTGCACTTTTTTGAGTAGGCAAAGGCAGCTGTGGATTGGCTGGATAAAAATCTAAGATAGCTAAGGATCCCAAGAGATCACTGACTGATTGTGCCGGGAGCTTTTTACTTTTTCTACAGTGCTATGCTTCCCTGCGACCTACAGGTAGGCCGAGTCACCTTCTACCCCGAAACTGTCTCGAATGAGGTTCTGCTCAAATTTTGGAGGCTGGTTGGGGTATGGCCTCCTCAAATGAGGACTAGCTTGTTTTTGATTTTGTTTTTTCTTCTTTCGATACAGGCTCCAGTTTTTTGCCTGTTTGTTACTCAGGTTTCTGTTTCTATCGCCGATGCAAAACCAAATTGAGATACTCTTTTCTGGGAATACCAAAGACAGCATCAGTTGTATTCAAGTTTTACTACAATGGGGAATGCACCCCTTTGGGGCCTAAGCACCGGGACTTCCTTCCTCCCCCATTCACTTAGGACTGCTCTGGTCTCTGTATACACCATATGTGCTTACACAAGATGGCTAAGATTAAGCATATCAACATTCTTTCCTGGAATGTTAGAGGTTTGCATGAACCTCTTAAATGTAAAGCTTTACTTATGATAATCTGTTTACAGGAGACCCATCTTACTAAGGACACCTTTCAGGTGTTGAATAGGCCCTAGTACAAATATAAATATCACTCTTTTCATACCTCCTATTCAAGAGGAGTTGGAATCCTAATTTATAAGAATTTTCTGCTCTCCTGTAGACAGGTCAAAATAGAGGAATATGGCAGATACAGTGCATGTGGAAAGTATTCACAGCGATTCACTTTTTCCACATTTTGTTATTTTACAGCCTTATTCCAAAATGCATTAAATACATTATTTTCCTCAAAATTCAACAAACAGTACCCCATAATGACAATGTGAAAGAAGTTTGTTTGAAATCTATGCAAATTTATTAGTAATAAAAAACGGGGGGAAAAAATTACATGTACATAAGTATTCACAGCCTTTGCTCAATACTTTGTTGAAGCATCTTTGGCACCAAGTACAGCCTCACAATCTTTTTATGATGCTACCAGCATGGCACACTTATTTTTGGGCAATTTGTCCCATTTTTCTTTGCAGGGCCACTCAAGCTCCATCAGGTTGGATGGAGAGCGTTGGTGCACAGCCATTTTCAGATCTCTCCAGAGATGTTCAATCGGATTCAAGTCTCGGCCACTCAAGGACATTCAGAGAGTTGTCCCGTAGCCACTCCTTTGTTATCTTGGCTCTGTGCTTAGGGTCGTTGTCCTATTGAAGTATGAACCTTCGCCCCAGTCTTGAGGTATAGAGCAGGTTTTCATCAAGGATGTCTCTGTACATTGCTGCAATCATCTTCCCCTCAATCCTGATTATTCTCCCAGTTACTTCCGCTGAAAAACATCCCCATAGGATGATGCTGCCACCACTATGCTTCACTGTAGGGATTGTATTGGCCAGGTGATGTGCGGTGGCCGATTTCCTCCAGACATGACGCTTGCCATTCAGGCCAAAGAGTTCAATCTTTGTTTCATCAGACCAGAGAATTTTGTTTCTCATGGTCAGAGTCCTTCAGGTGCCTTTTGGCAAACTCCAGGAGGGCTTGTCATGTGCCTTTTACTGAGGAGTGGCATCCTTTTACTGAGGAGTCTGGCCACTCCACCATACAGGCCTGATGGGTAGAGTGCTGCAGAGATGGTTGCTCTTCTGGAAGGTTCTCCTCTCTCCACAGAAAAACACTGGAGCTCTATCAGATTGACCATCGGGTTCTTGGTCACCTCCCTGATGAAGGCCCTTCTCCCCCGGCCCGCTCTAGGAAGAGTCCTAGTGATTCCAAATGTCTTCCATTTATGGATGATGGAGGCCACTGTGCTCAATGGGACCTTCAATGCTACAGAAATGTTTCTGTACCCCTCCCCAGATCTGTGCCTCAATACAATCCTGTCTCAGAGGTCTACAGTCAATTCCTTGGACTTCATGGCTTGGTTTGTGCTCTAACATGCACTATTAACTATGGGACGTTATATAGACAGGTGTGTGCCTTTCCAAATCATGTCCAATCAACTGAATTTACCACAGGTAGACTCCAATCAAGTTGAACCATCTCAAGGCTGATCAGTTAAAATAGGATGCACACAAGCTCAATTTTGAGTGTCATGGCAAAAGCTGTAAATACTTATGTACGTGGCATTATTACATTTTTTATTTTTAATACATTTGCAAAGATTTCAAACAAACTTCTTTCGCGTTGTCATTATGGGGTATGGTTTGTAGAATTTTGAGGAAAATAATGAATTTAATCCATTTCGGAATTAGGCTGTAACATAAAATGTGGAAAAAGTGAAGCGATGTGAATACTTTCTGGATGCACTGTATGTGTTCCTACATGCGTTAATCAATAATGCACCTTGTTTACTGTCAAATGCTTATATATCTTCTCACCACAGTCCCGACGGTTTTAATGGCTGGATACAATTCTGGCTAGACAAACAGACCCTACCTGCAGTTATCATGGGGAACTTTAATACTATCAAGTGTCCCTCGTTGGACAGAACCTCTACATCAGGTAATCCTGCAGTCTCTCCAACTTTGGCATTGGTCAAAGTTGAGTGGGAACTCTAACTTATAGATTTATGGTGTACTTGCTGCCCTTAAAAACAATATTCTTGCTTCTCCAAAACGCACACGACCCTACCCAGAATTGACCTATCTCTGGTGACTGATAATTTTGCATCTACTGTGTTTGAATGTACTTTTCTGCCAAGAAGTCTCTCTGACCACTCTCCCTTACTCATACCAACCACTTTAGGTTATTTAGCTAAATCTATGGGATGGAACTGTAATTCTTTTTGGCTCCACCCTTTTCACCGATCTAATCTCAAACCCATCCTGGCTTCACTCTCTGCACCGAGCATAACCCTGCAGGCACCTTCAGGGAAGGGGCTCTGCCACAGGCAGACCACAGCCCTGGACCTATTATGTACTCTGCAGCACTATGTGCTAGAGGAGCACTCCACAGCAGGATCCAAAACATGTAAGCAATATTACAAGCCATCCCCGAATTTTCCATCTGGCGGGGTCTTGGTGTAGTCCCCCAAAGCTTTGCAAAAAGGCAACTAATATGAAAGCTGCATGAGGAGCCGCAGTAGCTATGGCGCAGTAGGAATCTTGACAGAGGAATCATCTTGGTGGAGTATTATAATTTAGAGAGAAAAACTCCATAAAACAAGGTAAACTTCTCGCAGTAGAATTTAATCATCTAAAAAATACTAGCGAAAAAACAGAGGCTAGCTGAGAGTGGGAGGAGTTATAAAAGGGAATGTCCTTGCAGCTTTATTTTTTGCCAGTGTCCAATCACCTTAACCCATTCATGACTGAGGGTAAAACAAATCCTAATGTCTAAACACAATTTTGCAACTTAGACATGTTAGTAATAATGAACTACTTCGTGTATACAGGTGGATTATACCTTGTTTTTTTTCAGGACAAATTTGGCTTTCATTTGGTGGTAAATAGCAATGGATATCTCCTGATTTTTTATTATCAAAGGAAAACTGGCCCAAATAGTAACAAATAATATATTTATTTAGCTGTGTATTTCTTACATATGACCATAATCTTCCAAAAAAAACAAAAAAACAACCCAAAATAAATTCTTCTCCTGGCGATCACCGCAGCGATACCACATATGTGTATGTTATATGGTGTTTGCACCAGCAGTAGGGCCCCAGAAACAATGGGGCACATTTTGTCTATTTTATCCTACCAAAACACACTGACACCAATTAAAAAAAAAAATGCTTTTTTTTCCTAAATACTAACTAAAATACACTGACCCTGACCTTTGATTCTTTTACATTATCTATAACCCTGACCCAGCTCAAACCCCGATTTAGTTTTTTTTTTTTTTAGGCCTCATGCACACTGGACGTTTTTATAACTGCTGCTTTTGTTTTCAGGTGTTTTTTTTTTTTCTGCAGCCAGTAAACTCCCCAGCATGTTATCCTATGTGTCCATGCATACATAGGCTGATATCAGCGTTTTTTGGCAGGGGCATTTTCTGGCTAGAAAAAAAAAACAAAAACTCAGAACTAGTGGGTTTTAAGAGGAGTTTTTCAGCTGTAAAAATGTTCTCTGATAAAAGCTGGAAAAAAAGCTAAAAACAGTGGCTATTCGGCATTTATCAGTGTTTTTAAGCCAAAAGCTTTCACTGTACAGCTAACGCTACTAGCGCTTTTATAACATCCAGTACAAATGAGGCCTTACAAAAAGGAAAGGAAAAGGATATAACGTAACGTTTATTCAGAAAAAAAAAAAACACAGGGGAGGGCTGTACAGTGACTTATCACTGCGATAGTCAATCACAGGCTATTCAAAAGATCAGATGATCAGGAACTGGGGCCTCCTGTTTCCTGAGTGTTAGTAAGAGACTCGGGGCTCTTGGCGAGAGCTAGTTCTAGGTGTTGGAAGCGCACTGTGCAGCGGGGGCCTCTCAGCAAAAATACATGTACGCATATATGCAGCCCCACGGATAAAGGCCCACTTCTGTAAGGCCATATATACATGTACAGTCAAAGGCAAGGTGTTAAGCTGCATATAAGTCCTAATGAAAAAAAATCCTGTACTCACTAGAACAATACATTTCAGTGTCCATGTCCAAGCACATGGACACTGAAGCTTATGTTGCTAGTTCTAAAGTTCAGGACACAGATTCTTTTGTGAACGGTGATGAAATAGTTTGTTTTGGGCTTAGCTACAAGGTCCTGCTTTCAAAGCCTTAAACAAATAAAACAAGAAAGAATACAAGGTATTTATGGGAAATTCACAATGTTGATGTAAAGCTGTCATAAAGGTAAAACTGTGAAGGTATCGCGTTATCAAAAAGCACCTACACATACCAAAAAATCTCCCCCTTACCACCCCATTATCTAGGCACAACAGGGTCTGAAGAGTGACTTTCAGCCCCAGGGTGGAACTATGTTAACCCCACCTCCATCCTAATGTGTAGCTTTTCTTTGGGGGATAAAGGAAGGGGGCTAGGTTCCAAAGCTTTGTCTTGGAACTAAGAGTCAGGTATCCACATAACGTGATCTGGAATGGTAAGTGCGGGCATCTACTTTTTAAAAAAAGTTAACTAGCTTTCACAATAATAATATTAAGGGAATTATTTTAAAGCACACCTGTTCTATAATTGCTAAAGGGCAAAGCAACAGGTTTACATTAATGCTTCCCCCATCTACACATATTTGTCTTTCCTTTGCTCCCCTTCTTGATTCACCTTCTGGAAGCGTAAAAAAAAAAATCAGCTGTATGTAAGCCCTGAGTTGCTCCAGTCAGAGATTATCAACCTCTACAAGACAGCAATGAACCAAGCACCTGCACTATCCCATGGAATAAGTCACATGCTCCTCCATACGTAGAAGTAGAGGGTGTATTTTCTTCGTCCTTGGCAGTTTAACTGTGCAGCAGGGAAAAGAAGGAAAGGCAATTATGTCTTAATGGAGATGATGACAGTGCACATCTAAGTTCCCACTGCTTTTCCAATAAACTAGCTGGAAAGTGATGTTTTGCTAGAATTCTCAAAATATAAATCTCATGATCATTTTATATAAAATAATTATTGGGTATCATTTGGCAACCCACAGAATAGTAAAACCTGTGTGATGTGATAATGTGTGTGGCAGGTAAAGCGTGTTGGTGCACTGCGGTGCCATTCACTGCAAGTGCAGTGACAAACTACAATGCATTGAATCACCCTGCTAAAAAAATGCTGTCTGCTTTATTTTTGATCTGTTGTGGTTCAAAGCAAACGAATGGGATGCCTTACCACAATGCAAGGTAATGCGTGACAAAAGGGGTGGCGTTAAACACAGTACTAATCCCTGTAATCTGTAAGCTCCACAAGAAGGGCCCTCCTATGCCCTCTGTATTGAACTGTATTGTAATTGTACTGCCCCCCTTTATATGTAAAGCACTGCGCAAACTGTTGGCACTATTTAAATCCTGTATAATAACAACCAATGAGGCTGGTGAAAATGGGCTTTAAAATAAAAAACAACGGAGATACTGCCCCAGAAATGCACCTTTTGTTTAACTTCCATTGACAGAAAAATTCACAGTATGTCACAAAACCTGCTTATACTTACTTTAAAAAAATCTTTAACAACAACAATAGAAACATAATGGCAGTAGTTACTACGTGACCCTGATGCATATAGTCATTCATCTGTCTCTCCTGAGTTGCAGCAGGCTGAATCATATTAACCCTGGACTTTAGAACCCACAAAGGATGGCCAAAGGTGGTAGAAGGCTACATAGATCAAAGTTCACCCCTTCTTCTTCTATTAATAGAAGCCTAAAAAGTAATGCATCTGTAAAGGGCAATAAAACACTTAAAAATGATAGGAAACATTCATTTTAAAAACGTATTGGCTAGAGGGACTACAATTAAGATAACTTAGCTATAACACAAAGCCAATGTACTACAATGGTTACTATGTCTGCTCAGGGACATGGCTAAATCATTAACCAAACAAACCCCTACATACAGCAAATAGAGGCAGCTGCTCCTACCCTGGTACAATATATATTCTGCAGTATTATCACATACAGTAAGATATACAGTTGTGCTCATAAGTTTACATACCCTGGCAGAATTTATGACTTCTTGGCCATTTTTCAGAGAATATGAATAACACAAAAACATTTCTTTCACTCAGGGTTAGTGTTTGGCTGAAGCCATTTATTATCAATCAACCGTGTTTACTATTTTTAAATCATAAAGACAACAGAAACTACCCAAATGACCCTGATCGAAAGTTTACATACCCTGGAAATTTTTGCCTGATACCATGCACACAAGTTGACAAAAAGGGGTTTGAATGGCTATTAAAGGTAACCATCCTCACCTGTGATCTGTTTGCTTGTAATTAGTGTGTGTGTATAAAAGGTCAATGAGTTTTTGGACTCCTGACAGACCCTTGCATCTTTCATCCAGTGCTGCACGGACATTTCTGGATTCTGAGTCATGGGGAAAACAAAAAGAATTGCCAAAGGATCTGCGGGAAAAGGTTGAACTGTATAAAACAGGAAAGGGATATAAAAAGATACCCAAGGAATTGAGAATGCAAATCAGCAGTGTTCAAACTCTAATCAAGAAGTGGAAAATGAGGGTTTCTGTTGAAACCAAACCACGGTCCGGTAGAACAACTAAAATTTCAGCCACAACTGCCTGGAAAATAGTTTGGGATGCAAAGAAAAACCCAAAAATAACTTCAGGTGAAATACAGGACTCTCTGAAAACATGTGGTGTGGCTGTTTCAAGATCCACAACAAGGAGGCACTTGAGAAAGATGGGCTGCATGGTCGAGTTGCCAGAAACCATTTCTAGGTACCGTATATACTCGGGTATAAGTCGAGTTTTTCAGCCGAGAATCTTCGTCGTGCCGAGACAAATTACACTTTGATGACTAGTGGGTGTCTGTGACTGAGTCCATATTCAGCTCCCCCCAGAAAAAGTCGTGTTTTTTACACGACTTTTTGAGCTGAATATGGGCTCATATATGCCATGGATCTTTACCAAAGACCGTTGAGCTGGTACGTCGGGTAGAAAGAGTTCACGGAGGAACAACACCTAGAACTTTGTCGGTGTGGTGTACAAAAGTCTCTCAGGACATAAAGTGGACTTCAATAAAAACCCAAAAAGAAACGTAGGGTTTGATAAAAGGTCCGTCAACACCGACTTTAAAATCAACAAGATGGCCTGGCACCAAACCAAAG
>BLSH010518946.1:667152-697856 GCA_018402905.1 Glandirana rugosa | reverse complement strand
GATGCTGAGCTGTATACTGTCTCCTGTGATGCTGAGCTGTATACTGTCTCCTGTGATGCTGAGCTGTATACCGTGTCCTGTGATGCTGAGCTGTATACCGTGTCCTGTGATGCTGAGCTGTATACTGTGTCCTGTGATGCTGAGCTGTATATTGTGTCCTGTGATGCTGAGCTGTATACTGTGTCCTGTAATGCTGAGCTGTGTACT
Organism: Glandirana rugosa; assembly: GCA_018402905.1. Classification (NCBI taxonomy): domain Eukaryota; kingdom Metazoa; phylum Chordata; class Amphibia; order Anura; family Ranidae; genus Glandirana; species Glandirana rugosa. Next base: position 697,649 of record BLSH010518946.1, on the reverse strand, counting down.
CCTGACACAATATGTGGAATACAGGGGACGGAGTGGGTGGATTCTATAAGGGGTGGGGCTTATGAGAAGTAGGAGAGGTCAAAAAGGAAGGACGGGGCCTGCTGGCGCCCCCCCCATCCTAAAACTTCACCAGCCGTGACTGAGACCTACCGATAATTTTAAGCTCAAGATTACTGGGGTCCTGGTATAGTAAATATCTAAATGATAGCCCACAATGAATGTACAGCAATAAGACTGCAGAGTTTCCTATGTATTTTAAAATAAGCGCTGGAATTGGACATTGGAATAATGTCCGAGAGGAGAGAACTATGTGGTGATGCGAAAGTGGCAGGTGCTGCTGTCATTCACAGTAGCACTGGTTCTCAACTGAGTTTACTGCCTTCATGCTGCAACTTGTTTACCTACTCTGATGTTAAGTTTTGGGTAGAAGTAAAGCCTCTGGGCTCATTCACACTTGTGCAGAGAAAAACACAGATCTCCTCCAGGGCACACAGAAAACAATTTTTCGTTTTTTTAGGTGCCCTATTCACACTTAAATATGGCCTTCACCAACAGCTCTGTTTCGGTCTGTATTTCTACACCCAAAACTTCCAGCATGGTATCACATGGCATTTGACTGAACTAGCCCTCAAAATTCCCCATCAGGTCAGCTTCTCTCCCTTAACTTGAGTTGAGAATCAATTTTATATATAGGGTTTTGGGCATTACCATGTATACTCTGGGCTTGGAACGTCGCACCTTTGGGGTGAGGATTTTATCTGTGCAATGCCAATTGTTTATACCAAATAAAAGAGCTACTTTTCATTGTGATTGAGGAACTCTGTGGATCACATTTGTTGCATTCCACAGTACTGCTGTATGCATTACACATCTGCTAATACATGAATGTGCATAAAGAGCAGACCAGTCAAACATTTGATGTGGCTATCTGTGGTTGATCATCCTGAAGGAGAACGAATTTGCACAAATGAACAGCGCGTCTTGTAAAGGCTTAAAAATATTCTGAACACGAGCTCCAGAACAATGAACTGCCAATGTTATATATAAACAGTAACGCTCCAGCAAGTTTGACAAAGGGTTAGAACGCTCCAGCAAGTTTGGCAAAGGGTTGTCCCATACACAAATATGTTGATGTGTTTTATATGCTAGCACTGTTACTTCCAGTCCAGCCATGATGCACCTCACATAGGAACACGCATGGAGTACACTACCCTAGTTAAATGACCTTCAACAGGTTCAAGTTAATCAGCATGAATCAGTTATATGCCCTAGCAAACCTTTTATACTTCAGAAACTAAACTAAACAATACATAAATAATGCTGCACCTACTATTACAAAAGCAAAAATGACAACCATCCATGTGTTATATAGCGATATATTCACATAAATTCATGTGATTTATCTTGTGGCAACAATAAACTTAATAAAACAAATGTGCAAGTGCAATTTTATTTAAAATAATATGTTTACACCGCCATTTTTTACACTATAAGACCCCTTTCACACATGCGGACCATTCAGGTCCGCCTGTCAGTTTTTCAGGTGGACCCGAATAGACACTCCATTCACCTCTATGGAGCGACGGAAGTCAGCAATGACATGTCCTGGGTCCTGTTCCCCCGATTCACTCCTATCTGGGTTTTATTGATGAGCTCATCTATATTTTAACCATGTGTTTTTAATCCACATTTGATACATTTTTGTGGTAACTGAATTACGCTAATGCGTTCTTTCTTGCTCTTGTTCCAACAAAAACCATCTCCGAGTGATACCACCTGACTGCTGAGAGGCATAAGAACCCTCCAAGCGAACTCCAAGGCTACTCCAAACTGAGAAGTGAGCCATCCGTATCCACACCACAAGGAATTATTATACCTCTGCTTTCATACCACCTACCTCTGGTAAGCACACTCACATACAGCGGGGATTGTCACTTTTTGAGCACTCACTCAAGCACTTTTGCACTGTGACCTTTACTCCATCTCTCCTGGACCTACCAGATTGCCATCTATTTTGCTGGTACTTTACCAGCCTCTGGTAAGTACAATCACTCACCATTGTGGATTGTCACCCTATCAAGCACTTGATTGCCAAGGCACCTGTCACTTTAACTGAGATCCAGTCCAGGACATCACATTACATCACCTTATAAACCCCCCATTTGATATGGGGATCCTTCACACCTGCATATGAACTCTAAGAGGACTTCTAGTATACTGTTATTAATACTTTGTATATCACACTGGTTTAATATCCATATATAATTTACATATGGTCTCACCTTAAGACCATCTTCTATACAGCGCTGCACTCTTTGTTCCCCATCCACCTTCAACTTTGTTTGTTGTCGTGCCAGCTGCTTTTATACATAACCAGGTAGCGCAGTATTTATTTATCCCATACCTTGTAACACTAACAAGTCACATGACACCGGGGAGGGAAAATGGCTAATTGGGCCCAATTTGGACATTTTCACTTAGGGGTGTACTCACTTTTGTTGCCAGGGGTTTAGACATTAATGGCTGTGTGTTGAGTTATTTTGAGGGGACAGCAAATTTACACTGTTATACAAGCTGTACACTCACTACTTTACATTGTAGCAAAGTGTCATTTCTTCAGTGTTGTCACATGAAAAGATAGAATAAAATATTTACAAAATTGTGAGAGGTGTACTCACTTTTGTGATATACTGTATAACTTGCTATGTTGCAACATAAAAGTATCAGAGGCATAAACAAGAGGATCGCAGCCACCAACAAACAGTTGCATATATAGTGTTGGGTACAATTATTCAGTGAACAAGAAAGAATTGAACAGGTAGTATTATAAACAAATGATCTCGTTAGCTGGAGCCACCCTTTATGCAAGTAAAAAAAAAATGAATCGTTTACTCAGCAAAGTGATCCACGGAGTACTTCTATTAGCAGGAGCATGCTACTAGAACAGCTAAACTCTGACTCATTTGAGCTTCTCTAGGAACAATTACCAGCTTTGTGTCCATAGCGCTGGATGTGTAACAATTATTGCTAGTAAGCTTTGCAAATGGACCATGATGATTTGTTAATCATCCATAGTTCACCTGCAATTGGCATGTGTTTTCATACATGGCGTCACTGAGTTTAGGATTTAACGTTCCTCTTTACTAGTGTGATACAGTTTCTTAATACAATAATCCTGTTTTCCACAAGCTATATGAGGGTTCTGTGTCAGCTTTATAATAAGCATATTGTACTGCAGAATTTGGCATGTGCTGCTTTTTTTATTCACTGCATTGAGGTGAATCATGAGCAGTGCACTGAACTAGACAATCCACTTTTTTTGACTGAAAAGACTTTAATGCCTAGGGTATTTTTTCTGCAATGTAATTTTTAAAAAATATATATAAAGTAGAAAAAGATACATGTTTTACATTACCCCTCAACATCAGGATCTTCTTCTTCCTCCTCTTCTTGAATTTCAACATCTTCTTCATCAGTCTCGTCATCAAACAACATAAATGAGTGATTCTCATTGTAATGCAGCTTTTAGAAGGGAAAAAAAGAAAGCAAGAAATTAAAGTTAATCACCTACAAGTATAACGACATGATTCCGAGAAAAAAAAAAAAAAAAATTTTTGATCTGTGAAGCTGCAATTGCAGTTTCAGCATCTAAAATTAAGTTTTGTGTTGGTAAACTATGGGCTTAAGGCGCAGGACTAAAAACCAGCATATTAAAACATTTATTTAACCACTTGCCAACCGCATTATAGTGTCCATGGAGAGCCTTATTAATGGTTTATCGCAATATGTGGATTCAATTTTACAGCAGTTTGTGCAATCGTTGCCATGATATATCAGAGACTCACTACACCTATTGGAGATGCTCCAAAGTTAAAGCTGGGATAGCAGTTACATCTGGTTATCACTAGATGTAAACCCACTATATACTTCCATCCCACATGAGGTAGGCCTGAGAGCATTAAAATATTACTTGACCGATTCCAGATTGCATCGAAAACAGGCGCCAAATTTATATTAGATAGGGCTCATTTGGAGTGTTAAATTATTTTTTCAACATCACAGGGGTGTACCTGTGTAAAAAGATCCAGTGTAAGATGTGTCCCTTTGTTCAATATAGGCAAAAATAATTTTTGAACAAAAGGAAAAACTTTTCAGCTCAAAGACACTGAGGCTCCATTCACACTATGGCTTTCTGTTTTGCGGGCTGAATCGGCGCGCGATACTGCCTGAGATTCGGAAATGGCGCAAATCGTTGGACGGCCTTGTGATCCCCGCTATTTTGAATGGCACCAAATCACGGCGCGGTTTTGACATGATTTCACCTGCCGAATCGCAGTAAAATTGCGGTAAAACATGCAAACAGAATCACGGGATGCCCAAAATAAGTTCTTGTACTCTTTTTGGGCATCGGGCTTCCCGTGATTCTGTTTGCATGTTTTTAACGCGATTCAGCAGGCAAAATTGCACTGCGATTTGGTGCCATTCAAAATACCGGGGATCACAAGGGCATCCCGCGATATGCGGCTTTTCCGAAGCACGCGATTCCGCCTGCAAAGTGGAACGCCATAGTATGAATGGAGCCTTACAATTGCTCCTCTGAATTTGCAATCTATTGTCCCTGTGGCCTTTTATACAGTCAGGTCCATAAATATTGGAACATCAACAGTGTTCTAATCTTTTTGGCTCTATACACCACCACAATGGATTTGAAATGAAAAGAACAAGATGTGCTTTAACTGCAGACTTTCAGCTTTAATTTGAGGGTATTTACATCCAAATCAGGTGAACGGTGTAGGAATTACAACAGTTTGTATATGTGCCTCCCACTTTTTAAGGGACCAAAAGTAATGGGACAATTGGCTGCTCAGCTGTTCCATGCCCAGGTGTGTGTTATTCCCTCATTATCCCATTTACAAGGATCAGATAAAAGGTCCAGAGTTAATTTCAAATGTGCTATTTGCATTTGGAATCTGTTGCTGTCAACTCTCAATATGAGATCCAAAGAGCTGTCACTATCAGTGAAGCAAGCCATCATTAGGCTGAAAAAACAAAACAAACCCATCAGAGAGATGGCAAAAACATTAGGTGTGGCCAAATCAACTGCTTGGAATATCCTTAAAAAGAAAGAACGCACCGGTGAGTTCAGCAACACCAAAAGACCCGGAAGACCAGGGAAAACAACTGTGGTGGATGACCGAAGAATTCTTTCCCTGGTGAAGAAAATACCCTTCACAACAGTTGGCCACATCAAGAACACTCTCTAGGTGTATGTGTGTCAAAGTCAACAATCAAGAGAAGACTTCACCAGAGTGAATACAGAAGGTTCACCACAAGATGTAAACCATTGGTGAGCCTCAAAAACACGAAGGCCAGATTAGAGTTTGCCAAACAACATCTAAAAAAGCCTTCACAGTTCTGGAACAACATCCTATGGACAGATGAGACCAAGAACAACTTGTACCAGAGTGATGGCAAGAGAAGAGTATGGAGAAGGAAAGGAACTGCTCATAATTCAAAGCATACCACCTGAAGCGTGGTGGTAGTGTCATAGCGTGGGCATGTATGGCTGGCAATGGAACTGGTTCTCTTGTATTTATTGATGATGTGACTGCTGACAAAAGCAGCAGGATGAATTCTCAAGTGTTTCGGGCAAGATTATCTGCTCATATTCAGCCAAATGCTTCAGAACTCATTGGACGGCGCTTCACAGTGCAGATGGACAATGACCCGAAGCATACTGCGAAAGCAACCAAAGAGTTTTTCAAGGGAAAGAAGTGGAATGTTATGCAATGGCCAGGTCAATCACCTGACCTGAATCCGATTGGGCATGCATTTCACTTGCTGAAGACAAAACTGAAGGGAAAATGACCCAAAAACAAGCAGGAACTGAAGACTGTTGCAGTAGAGGCCTGGCAGAGCATCACCAGGGATGAAACCCAGCGTCTGGTGATGTCTATGCGTTCCAGACTTCAGGCAGTAATTGACTGCAAAGGATTTGCAACCAAGTATTAAAAAGTGAAAGTTTGATTTATGATTGTTAATCTGTCCCATTACTTTTGGTCCCTTAAAAATTGGGAGGCACATACACAAACTGTTGTAATTCCTACACCGTTCACCTGATTTGGATGTAAATACCCTCAAATTAAAGCTCAACATCTGCAGTTTAAGCACATCTTGTTTGTTTCATTTCAAATCCATTGTGGTGGTGTATAGAGCCAAAAACATTAGAATTGTTTCTATGTCCCAATATTTATGGACCTGACTGTATATAGGTTGTGCAATTAGGACAGAATGTAGGAGACTAATAGAAAAGGGAGACATAGCATCCCCAGACACTTTACTTTAAAACATAGTAAATCCACAGATGGTCTCAAAGTCTGGGTGATCGAGACGATATCATGAGGAGGATCTTTTGCTGCTAAGTTTAACAAATTATAGAGGCAGAGAGACATGTTGGATTTTTACTCTTGTCTAGCACCAAAGGGACCCAATGAGGAACTAGAGGTAAAGGGGCCTAAGAGCCAAAGCAGTCTCCTTTATTTTGGGAATAACAGTAATAGAGTGTGACTCCTCAGGAGTAAGCTCAACAGGCAAAGACTGGAGTGACTCAAAATCAGACAGTTTCTGTGGCCGGTGGCTCGGAGGCCACTATGGCTATGGGCAAATTAAAATTTAGAATCTGCAGTGCTTGTGACCTCTGTGTTCAAAGTCAGCAAATAACTGGGTGATTTAGGTCATAAAGTCCTGCATGGGCATATCTGATACAGTCTCCCCCACCTGTGTCTTGCATCAGATATTTTGTAACTGCACAGTAGTAAGTCAACCTATAGGCTCAAGGTAAAAAGGGAACACGTTATAACCACCACACAGATCCTAAGTTATCTGCCAACATCCCTATTAGAGTATTTTGTGTTAAGTACTCCCCCAGTACAATAGTAGGACTTTTAAGGCGGTTTTAGTGAGATGATAGTTTGAAAAAAGCTCAAAGTTTTATTTGTACAAAATGCATAAAAAAGTATGACCATACATAGTACATACATCAGCCAAAAAAACAAATCACATTACTTAGATCTGTGACCGCAGAGTGACAAATATTCCTTCTATGATGTATACCCCCATAGGTTTCGGGAACAGTTTCTTTTCTTCAGGGGTAATATTGTACATCAAATGGAATGAAATCAAGATTCCAGTACCTCAAGAATGTACACATATAACGAAAGCCACCAGGGACATGGGGAAGGGAAAAGAGGAGGGGAAGGGAAAAGAGGAGGGGAAGGGAAAAGAGGAGGGGAAGGGAAAAGAGGAGGGGAAGGGAAGAGGAGAGGGGAACGGAAGAGGAGAGGGGAACGGAAGAGGAGAGGGGAACGGAAGAGGAGAGGGGAAGGGAAGAGGAGAGGGGAAGGGAAAAGAGGAGGGGAAGGGAAAAGAGGAGGGAAAGGAACGAGAGGATCCGGTGCGGAGCTCCCCCACCAGGCATCCCCCTCGGGAACCGACCAAGCAACACCCTCCCAGATGGTCATGGAGAGCAATGGGTGGTTCCCCAGGTGAAGGAATCCCAGGACAAGGAGCCCCCAAAAAGCCGAAGCAAAAAACGGGAGGGTCCGCCAAAACATGTCCGCAAATGTTATCTCCAAATAAGGGTGCCCAGTCTGATGTTATTAGCCAATGTAATAGACACCAGGGTCCCGGTTTCAAAGACGTTGAGGGTGGCTGCAAGGTTAAAGGGAAAGCCACAGGTACTCACGAAACTCAGGCAACTGGTAGTAGATGAGGGTCAGATGGCCAGAAGTAACCAAGGTCACTGCAGGAAGACAGCAGGAAAAGATCAAACATCAAAGTTTTACATGGCTTTTTGGTAGCTGGAGCAGCAGGAATGAGATGCTTTCATCATAATGGCGGGGAAAGAGTACCAGACGCATGATCAAGACACTCCATCCAGTGGATGATGGAACAGGGAATAAAGGTAACCAGCAACCAAACTGAGGTAGCTCCCGATGCAGGGACTGACTGGCCCACTCACTAAGTGATTCTTCAGAGTAAACACTGAAGCAATAACACTGGCTCTGGACCCGAAAAGCACTGTGCAACTTATTCTACCACAACAAGGCCTTGAAGGTACCCTATGTAGGACCCAGTATGCAAAGGTCCTTTCTTGGATATCTGTGCAACTTTCAGTCCAGTCTATGGTACTCTAAAAGCCAGCATGGAGATGATTGCTATGGGAGCTGCAATTGAAGAGAGGTAGAGAAGAGCATTGATCGAATCAAAGAAAAAAAAATATATAAAAAAGGTCTCACCCCTCTGTATTTATGACCATGCTGTTAATATGGCATTACTTTAAAGCAGCAAAAGTTGGTAGTGGGAGGGTTATCATGGGCTGGTCTACAGTTGTTTTGTTTGCCAGTGTCCAATCCTTCTGTGAGAATGACACAAATATTAATTTTCACAAACTCTGCTGCCTCAGTTTTTATAATGGCAATTTGCATATACTCCAGAATGCTATGAAGAATGATCAGATGAATTGCAATTAATTGCAAAGTCCTCCTTTGCCAACAAGCGCCAGGACCATCTCCTACAGTTGATTCAGCTGTGGGATCAGGGCACCACCAGTGCAGAGCTTGCTCAGGAATGGCAGCAGGCAGGTGTGAGTGCATCTCTACACAAAATGAGGAGAAGACTTTTGGAGGATGGCCTGGTATCAAGAAGGGCAGCAAATAAACCACTTCTCTCCAGAAAAAAACATCAGGGACAGATTGATATTTTGCAAAAGGTACAGGGACCGGACTGCTGAGGACTGGGGTAAAAGTAATTTTCTCTGATGAATTCCCTTTGCGCTTGTTTGGGGCATCCGGAAAAAACCTTGTACGGAGAAGAAAAGGTAAAAGCTACCATCAGTCCTGTGTCATGCCAACAGAAAGGCATCCCGAGACCATTCATGTGTGGGGTTGCTTCTCAGCCAAGGGCTCACTCACAAGTTTGCCTAAGAACACAACCACGAATAAAGAATGGTACAAAAAACATCGTCCGAGAGCAACTTCTCCCAACCATCCAAGAACAGTTTGGCGACGAACAATGCCTTTTCCAGCATGATGGAGCATCTTGCCATCAGGCAAACATGATAACCAAGTTTAGGGAACAAAACATTGAATTTTGGGTCTATGGCCAAGAAACTCCCCAGACCTTAATCCCATTGAGAACTTGAGGTCAATCTTCAAGAGGTGGGTGAACAAAGACCCCTCACAAATTCTGACAAACTCCAAGCATTGATTATGCAAGAATGGACCATCATTCAGGAAGTGGCCCAGAAGTTGATTTACAGCATGCCAGGGCGAATTGCAAAGGCCTTGAAAAAGGCTCAACACTGCAAATATAGACTCTGCATAAACTTCATGTAATTGTCAATAAAAGCCTCTGACACTTATGAAATGCTTGTAATTTTATTTCAGTATACCATAGTAACATCTGACAAAAAGATCTAAAAACACTGAAGCAGCAGACTAAGCATCTCCTTTCTAAAATTGCACAGGTCAGGAGCACCCAGAATTACAGAACATTTTATTTTCTGTATTCTCATGACCCTGGTATATTTCCAGAGTGCATGTTCACCTTCTCTTTGCAATATTCACTGGCGCCTTTGATTCCTGCCACTTTCTTCATCTGAACAAAAGACACAAAAGCAGGAAGATACAAACAATGTGTAAGCAATGACCCCTAAAAGGAACCTGTTAGCAAAGATGATCAAACTTGAGATATCAGGATACAGGAGCCTTGTAGTTTGCACAACACACAATAAGGTTTATGCAGGCCTGGAGAACCCTTGGATTAAAAATTTGCACTAACCCTACCTTGCCCTGCCTACTCTGGAGCCAATACTTACCCCTGCCACTCAATAGTCCAATGTGGAAACCTCATTGGCTAGCACCAGATGGTCCTAAACTGAACAGCTATATAACACAAAGATTCTTTTAAACTTACATTCTCCATCATAATATTTATTATATCAAACATGTTTTGAGTGTTTTTCTTGTTGTCAGCTAAAGTGAACCAGTGTTACAAACCAACTTAAAGTGATTGTAAAGTCTCTATTTTTTTTTTTTTTAAAATAACAAACATGTTATACTTACCTGCTCTGTGAAGTGGTTTTGCACAGAGCAGCCCAGATCCTCCGCTTCTCGGGTCCCTCTTCGTTGCTCCTGGCCCCTCCTTCCTGTCGAGTGTCCCCACAGCAAGCAGCTTGCTATGGGGGCACCCTAGCATAGCCTGTGTGTCCATTTAGACACGGAGCTGCGGTTCAACCCCGCCCCCTCTCTCTGCTGATTGGCTAATTGACTTTGATAGACAGGAGTGGGTGCCAATGGCGCCGCTGCTGTGCCTCAAACAATCAGGAGGGAGAGTCCCGGACGGCCAAGAGACTCGTGGACATCGCTGGATAGAGATGGGGCTCAGGTAAGTATTAGGAGGGCTGAGGGGGGCATAGAATGCATTAAGATAAAAACCTTCTGACTTTACAACCCCTTTAATTACAGGCAGACAAGAAAAGCAGGCACTTTATGGTAGCTTAATGGAGAGAGAGAGATGGAGAGAGAGAGATGGAGAGAGAGAGAGAGAGAGAGACACTATAGGGTTTAGGACTTGAATGCAAATTGAGCTACCATCGTCATTTGTCCTACTTTCACAAACATGACTTACTATAGCCTCCTTATATTCCCAGAGAATCTGAATTAAGGCCATTAGAAACATGTCTTTCTGAATTTGTTCTCAGTGTCCGAGGAGGAGAGTAAGATACTCCATCCTTTCATCAACCGACATGACCCACTGACCTGATGTGGGGGAATACTGTGCGGCACAGTGGTGTAGTGGATAGCACTTTCGCATGGTAGCAAAAGGGTCGCTGGTTCGAATCCCAACCACGACACTACCTGCCTGGAGTTTGCATGTTCTCCCTGTGACTGCATGGGTTTCCTCCAGGTACTGTAGTTTCCTTCAACACTCCAAAGACATGCTGGTAGGTTTATTGGCTCCTGTCTAATTTGGCCCTAGTATATGTATGAATGTGAGCTAGGGACCTTAGATTGTAGGCTCCTAGAGGGTAGGGACTGATGTGAATGTACAATATATGTGTAAAGCACTGCATAAATTGACAGCGCTATATAAGTACCTGAAATAATAATAATAATACGTCCATTTGGCCAGGATGGAGGCCTTTACTGCATTTAGTAAATTAATAAGTAATGAACATTAATATTGTTTCTTAAAGAGGGGCAGAGGTTCAGGATTATTGTCGCTGGTTATTTTCCCAGTCTGATCACAGCGAGATCAAATATTATTTTACATACATCCCTCTGAAGGGTCCACACCTTCAGCATGAGCAGGGATTTGTGAGGAGCATCTTGTGAAGTCTCACAGGGACCCTGTATCACCTTGAATGTATATCCAGATTCAAGGATTCTACTTGAGACAGAAGATTTTGTAAAGTGGAGAAGAGAATTCAATTGCTTGATAGTGAATGTCTAGTTGACGGCGCATGCGCGGAGCCGGACCGAGCGGACATGCACGCCTAGCTCCCCGCTTCACGGAGCCGTAAAGGACCTGATCAAAGCAGAGCTGCAGCGAAGAAAAACCAGACGAGTCATCATCAGATGGCCAGGAATCCATTTTGGCACCAGGGAAGGTAAAAAATGGTCCATGGGGGATCGAAGGCTAAATACAAAGCCTCCACCATCAAAGAGGCCTTGACACGCGGCTCACTTAAGATGGCGGCGACCCATCAAGCAGGCAGCAGCAGCGGGCCGAAGGCACACAAACAAATCCCTGAGGCCCCCTCCCTCCCAGACGATTCCGATACTGAACTCTTTTCCCCTAGTCTGGGTCCGGAATCGGAGGCCTCCCCTGTTCTCCTGAAACAAATAGAACGCATGTTGCACAAGGCCCTACGCCAGACCTCGGATAGTGAATGTCTGGTTTAGATCCTATTTATGTTATCTTGGCTGAAGTTCTGCTTTAAGTGTGATAAATGAATAAAAGAAAATAAACACAGTACAGTAACATACATAAATATATGTAATTTAACATGAAAATATATAAATAAATACAAGGCAACCATCTATATTGTACAGTATCTCACAAAAGTGAGTACACTCCTCACATTTTTGTAAATATTTTATTCTATCTTTTCATGTGACATCACTGAAGAAATGACACTTTGCTACAATGTAAAGTAGTGAGTGTACAGCTTGTATAACAGTGTAAATTTGCTGTCCACTCAAAATTACTCAACACACAGCCATTGATGCCTAAACTGCTGGCAGCAAAAGTGAGTACACCCCTAAGTGAAAATGGCCAAATTGGGCCCAATTAGCTATTTTCCCTCCCCGGTATCATGTGACTCGTTAGTGTTACAAGGTCAAAGGTGTGAATGGGGAGCAGGTGTGTTAAATTTGGTGTTATCACTCTCACTTTCTCATACTGGTCACTGGAAGTTCAACATGGCACCTCATGGCAAAGAACTCTCTGAGGATTTGAAAAAAAGAATTGTTGCTCTACATAAAGATGGCCTAGGCTATAAGAAGATTGCCAAGACCCTGAAACTGAGCTGCAGCACAGTGGCCAAGACCATAAAGCGGTTTAACAGGACGACAGGTTCCATTCAGAAAATGCCTCGCCATGGCTGACCAAAGAAGTTGAGTGCACATGATCAACGTTATATGCAGAGACTGTCTTTGGGAAATAGACGTATGAGTGCTGCCAGCATTGCTGCAGAGGCTGAAGGGGTGAGGGGTCAGTCTGTCAGTGCTCAGACCATACGCCGCACACTGCATCAAATTGGTCTGCATGGCTGTCATCCCAGAAGGAAGCCTCTTCTAAAGATGATGCATAAGAAGCCCGCAAACAGTTTGCTGAAGACAAGCAGACTAAGGACATAGATTACTGGAACCATGTCCTGTGCTCTGATGAGGCCAAGATAAACTTATTTGGTTCAGATGGTGTCAAGCATGTGTGGCGGCAACAAGGTGAGGAGTACAAAGACAAGTGTGTCTTGCCTACAGCCAAGCATGGTGGTGGGAGTGTCATGGTCTGAGGCTGCATGAGTGCTGCCGGCACTGGGGAGCTACAGTTCATTGCAGGAACCATGAATGGCAACATGTAATGTGATATACCGAAGCAGAGCATGATCCCCTCCCTTTGCAGACTGCGCCGCAGGGCAGTATTCCAACATGATAATGACCCCAAACACACCTCCAAGACGACCACTGCCTTGCTGAGGGTAAAGGTGATGGACTGGCCAAGCATGTTTCCAGAACTAAACCCTATTGAGCATCTGTGGGGCATCCTCAAACGGAAGGTGGAGGAGCGCAAGGTCTCTAACATCCACCAGTTCCGTGATGTCGCCATGGAGGAGTGGAAGAGTACTCCAGTGGCAACCTGTGAACCTTTGGTGAACTCCATGCTCAAGAGGGTTAAGGCAGTGCTGGAAAATAATGAAGGCCACACAAAATATTGACACTTTGGGCCCAATTTGGACATTTTCACTTAGGGGTGTACTCACTTTTGTTGCCAGTGGTTTAGACATTAATGGCTGTGTGTTGAGTTATTTTGAGGGGACAGCAAATTTACACTGTTATACAAGCTGTACACTCACTACTTTACATTGTAGCAAAGTGTCATTTCTTCAGTGTTGTCACATGAAAAGATAGAATAAAATATTTACAAAAATGTGAGGGGTGTACTCACTTTTGTGAGATACTGCATGTTAAGGTTATTAAATACCTTGTGAAAATGTAATAATATATTTTATTGCAGTAAGGTATAAAGTTCCTCGTTTCTTAGCAAGTGTAAAGTACTACTTACCACTTTTTTTTAGAGAGAGGACAAAGAAAGGGGATTTTAATGGTGCCCAAATATGAGAAACATTTATATAAAACACATTGCTTCTATTATTTCAATTATTAAAAATGGGGGCATACACATTGCACCCCAATGGAACCTAGATTAAAATCATCCAAAACATATATAATACAGGTCTATACAGATGTTGTGCTATTCATATATGCCTTTTGCTCAACAGGTTTCGCTGTACTGCTTCTTCAGGAGCTGTACAGCATATATAGCTATAAAGAGATCAATATCATCAATACTTTATCGCATATATAAATTGCATACATAGATAACAAAAAATTGCTTTTGCTGCCAAATTTTATAAAGTAGAGACAAAACAGTATATATGACAAAATCAAACATCAAGTTAAAGTCATATTAAAGTAGAAGTCCATGCCAAAACTAAAATTCCTGCATCTATAGACATCCACATTTTAAAACTAACCTATCTAACACTGTGAAGAAAAAAATCAGTATACATACCTTTTCTGCAGGCAATCCGACCCGATCTCCACCGGCGGAAGCTCTGCAGAGGACAAGGCCGATAGAAAAATTCAATAATTGTTATTGAAAAAGATCCTGTAAATTAAAGACGACAAAGGACAGGGACCAACTTATTGTTCATTAATTTACAGGATCTTTTTGACAATCTATTTTTGAATTTTTCTGATATATAACTGTGGGTGAGTCTTTAATTATATATTTGCCTTTGGAGGAATCAGACCATTGCTCAGACTTAATATTTGTTTTAGACTTGATGTTTGATTTTGTTATATACACCGTTTTGTCTCTACTTTATAAAATTTAGGCAACAAAAGCAAATTTTTGTTATTTATGAATGCAATTTATATATGCGATAAAGTACTAATGATATTTATCTCTTTATAGCTATATATGCTTTACAGCTCCTAAAGAAGCACTACAGCGAAATATATTGAGCAAAAGGCATATTTGAATAGCACAACACCTGTATAGATAAGTACTATATGTGTTTTTTTTTGTTTTTTTTTACAACGCAAACTTTATTTGCTTTCAAACATGGACAGAAAAAATATAATTACAAGGAAATGATGAGTGTACATTGTATCGTATACAAGAGGAGACGTACAGGTGTCATATATAATCATTAACATCAAGTGGTTTTCAAGCCCAAGGGGAGCTAAGGCGGGGCAGGCCCGTCGCCACATCCATGGAATCCACAATAATAATAATAAAAATAATAATAAAAAAAACAAAAAAACAAAAAAAAAAAACACAGTTTAGCATATTTATGTATTACACTATATGTGTTTTGATGATTGTAATTATTTTCCATTGGGGTGCAATGTGTATGCCCCATTTTTAATATTTGAAATAATAAAAGCAATGTGTTTTATATAAATGTTTCTCGTATTTGGGCACCATTAAAACCCCTTCTTTGTTCTCTCTCTAAAAAATTATTCTTGGGGTGAAGGTGTCTTTGATCTTTTGGGTTTAATGTGACATATTTAGAAATACTACTTACCACAATTCCTTCTCTTGATTTTAGGGACAGAAGCATCATGGTTGTCATTTTCTCAAGGTGATGAGAAATATCATCTTCCATAACTTCTGAGATAGCACCAAACAAATGATAGCTGTAATATACAGTTCATTCAAAAGTAAAAAATACATAAAAAAACAGCACACAACATTTGCATATGCATGTTAATTTAGGGCCAGTTCACACCATAGAAACACAGTCCGGATGCATTCCGGATGCTTTTCTGCATGCGCATTTTTGGTGCATTCCAGTGCATTTTTTCTTAACCTAAAATAAGGATATGTGAGTTCCAGTGCGTTTTTGGTACATTTAGGTGCGTTTCGGTGCGTTTTACCGCGTTCCAGCACAGTTCAGTGCAGAAAAAATGCAACATGTTCTACTTTTTTTTCTGGAACTGGAATGCTCTGAAACTGACCGCACTGGTGTCAACTATGCCATTGAAAACCATATAACCTACTTGTGTGAACTGGCCCTCAAGGCATAAAATAAAGACGTGTTCAGAGCTTTCATTGTAATATTTATTTTAAAGAGTTCAAACTTTATAAAGAGGAATGGTATATTGCAATTAAATCAGGGGACATCAAATCATTTTTCTTCGATTTTTAATGCAACAAGAGACAGTCAAAGCCCAGTCTAGGGCACAATTTCATTACATTCGAGCTGAATAAAAACACAGCATACATAAAGCAGAAAATAAAAGAATTCTCATTGAATCATAAAGAATACTTTTTCCTGGTTCAAAGCAATGCAAGTTTGACTAGATGAAATAAATACAACAACAAATATGTAAATACTTTTATCTATAGACAACAGTTTGAGGCACAGAAACTTCATAAACAAGACTTTCACCCCCTCCACCCACCAACTTATTGTTCTGAAGCCACATAAGAATTATAATGGTATGCAATAATTTTAGAAAGAACTCATGCTTGAAAGAGTCCCTTTTAACATGCTGTAAAGTGTATTGTAGCTTAGGCTGATGGCTCAGAGGAAAGGATTCTCAAAGCTAAATTATAATTATTTGTTTAATCAATATTTACAGGCGGTCCCCGGGTTACAAACAAGAAAGGGACTGTAGGTTTGTTCATAAGTTGAATTTGTTTGTAAGTGGGAACAGGTACATTTTTTAAGTGTAGCTTCAGCCAGAACAAATATTTTTAAGCTTTTTGGATAGCATAGGGAAGGGTTAACACCCCTGTAATGTTTGTTTTGCTGTCTGTTTCTGTTCAGAAGATTTCACCTCCCTTCCTGTCCCAATGATAATTGGATTTTGAAAATTTTGGGTTGTTGTGGAAACAAGGATTGGTAATAAAGCATCAGTGGAGACCCCTTTTTCCCATAATAACTCTTACAGGAGTGAATTTCCCTTCCTAGGGGGAGATTTCCTCTCACTTCCTGTTGTCTCCCTCCGTTTGTAAGTAGGAGTCGTTCATAAGTCGGATGTTCATAACTAGGGGACTGCCTGTATATCCATTTTTTTCCCCAACATATAGAACAAAAAGGTCACTTATGAGATCAATTCTAAGGGTTTCCTTTTGTGGTTAATGGACAAGTTTTCTATGAACAGTGCAATATTGAAAAATCCTCAATACACTTGCAGTTAGATAGCCCAAAAAAACAGTCCATTGATGCATATATACACTGGATGTCCTAAACTGCCATTGAGCTGTGCTCCTCTATGTCCCTGCACCTTTAGGGTGCAACTGCCCTACTCCATGTACCTTATTTAAAGAAGCTAGTTATAAAATTGATCAGAAAACATTGCAATGCATTTATACACATTGTTTTTATTTTTTGTGATGTGTATTTATATATACAATTGAGTTTTCCACTATTATATTGCTGTATGTAATGTACGTTCATATAAAAAAATATATTCTTTGTGCATGTACAGTGTGTGTGTGTGTGTGTGTGTATATATATATATATATATATATATATATATATATATATATAAAACATTGAATATAAATACATACACACACACTATCTCACAAAAGTGAGTACACCCCTCACATTTTTGTAAATATTTTATTATATCTTTTCATGTGACAACACTGAAGAAATTACACTTTGTTACAATGTAAAGTAGTCAATGTACAGCTTGTATAACAGTGTAAATTTGCTGTCCCCTCAAAATAACTCTACACACAGCCATTGATGTCTAAACCGCTGGCAACAAAAGTGAGTACACCCCTAAGTGGAAATGTCCAAATTGGGCCCAAAGTGTCAATATTTTGTGTGACCTTCATTGTTTTCCAGCACTGCCTTAACCCTCTTGAGCATGGAGTTCACCAAAGGTTCACAAGGTTGCCACTGGAGTCCTCGTCCACTCCTCCATGATGACATCACAGAGCTGGTGGATGTTAGAGACCTTGCGCTCCTCCACCTTCAATTTGAGGATGCCCCACAGATGCTCAATAGGGTTTAGGTCTGGAGACATGCTTGGCCTGTCCATCACCTTTATCCTCAGCTTCTTTAGCAAGGCAGTGATCATTTTGGAGGTGCGTTTGGGGTCATTATGTTGGAATACTGCCCTGGGACCAATCTCCAAAGGGAGTAACTCCCCAGTGCCAGCAGCACTCATGCAGCCCCAGATCATGGCACTCCCACCACCATGCTTGACTGTAGGCAAGACACACTTGTCTTTGTACTCCTAACCTGGTTGCCACCACACACGTTTGACACCATCTGAACCAAATAAGTTCATCTTGGTTTCATCAGACCACAGGACATGGTTCCAGTAATCCATGTCCTTAGTCAGCTTGTCTGCAGCAAACTGTTTGCGGGATTTCTTGTGCATCATCTTTAGAAGAGGCTTCCTTCTGAAACAACAGCCATGCAGACCAATTTGATGCAGTGTGCAGCGTATGGTCTGAGCACTGACAGGCTGACCCCCCACCTCTTCAGCCTCTGCAGCAATGCTGGCAGCATGCATAATTCTATTTCCCAAAGACAACCTCTGGATAGGACGCTGAGCATGTGCACTCATGTTCTTTGATCCACCATGGCGAGCCCTGTTCTGAGTGGACCCTGTCCAGTTAAACTGCTGTATGGTCTTGGCCACCGTGCTGCAGCTCAGTTTCAGTGTCTTGGCAATCTTCTTATAGCCAAGGCCATCTTTATGTAGAGCAACAATTTTTTTTTTCAGATCCTCAGAGAGCTCTTTGCCATGAGGTGCCATGTTGAACTTTCAGTGACCAGTATGAGAGAGTGAGAGCGATAACACCAAATTTAACACACCTTCTCCCCATACACACCTTTGACCTTGTAACACTAACGAACACAGGACACCGGGGAAAGGAAAATGGCTAATTGGAATCAATTTGGACATTTTCACTTAGATGTGTACTTACTTTTGTTGCCAGCGGTTTAGACATTAATGGCTGTGTGCTGAGTTATTTTGAGGGGACAGCAAATTTACACTGTTATACAAGCTGTACACTCACTACTTTACATTGAAGCAAAGTATCATTTCTTCAGTGTTGTCACATGAAAAGATATAATAAAATATTTACAAAAATCTGAGGGCTGTACTCACTTTTGAGAGATACTGTATATATTAAGATCTTTGAAGATATGGATGATATGTCCCAGTCCCAAGGTAGCGGGTTAACCACGAAACACAGACACTACATTGACATGACATTTCAGAGGACATTTATTGTTCTACTGCCTATTGTGACATATGCCGTATTTTCTGTACATTTTCATTCATTTTTAAGCCCACCTTCTGTACTAGTGATAACATAGTAAAAGGAAGATGAATCTCACCACTGCTATGAAAACCTGAAAGAGGTTCTAACCTTCCCCTGCTTTAGTTAGTAAATGTAAAGCTTACTTCCTGTCCCTTTGAAAAAATATTACTTAACGTGTTTGACGTGGAATATTTACATATATGTCTTTCTCAAGACACTTTATTAAACCACTTGCCTACTGGGCACTTTTACCCCCTTCCTGCCCAGGCCAATTTTCAGCTTTCAGTGCTGTCACACCTTGAATGACAGTCATGCAACACTGTACCCAAACAAATTTTTTATCATCGTTTTTCACACAAATAGAGCTTTCTTTTAGTGGTATTTAATCACCACTGGGTTTTAGATTTTTTTGCTAAATAAACTAATAAAGATTGAAAATTTTGAAAAAAAAAAAAAATAAAAACTTTTTCATAGTTTGTCACAGAATTTTGCAAATTTTGCACGAATAAGTGACACTGATGTAGAGGAACTGATTGGCAGCACTAGTGGGCACTGTTGGGACAGCCCTGATTATCATTGTAGCTGTCCCTTTTAGAGAAGCCGGTTATCGGCTCCATTCTCCTCTCCTCACGCTGTTAGCATGAGGAAAGGAGTGCCGATAACCGGCTTCTGTTAACATTAATGATCTGGCTGATTGGCTCTTTACCTCAATATGTGATCAGCCGTGTCCTCAGCACTGCGATCACAGAACGTGCCGCCTGCTCCCCAGATCTAGACGACAGCGCTGTAGCAGTCATTCGGCTATAGCACGGTCGACAAGTGGTTAAAACCCTAGGCTAAAATGGTATCTGGATACTTACGCACAACTTCTCATACTTGGATCATCAATTCTGTCACACAAATTGAGTCCTAGGAGACAGCAATCTTCAGCCAAAGGCAGGAAAGACTCCTTCCCTAGGGAGTAGACTAGGACAGCAAGGGTTTCTGAGGAATAAAAAACACAAAGACACAATTACAAGGGAAGCAATAGATTTAACCTAAAAATATTTCTGGCATCTCTCTTTTACCCTTACCCAGACATTGAAGCTGTACAGGTCTCCCCTCTTCTCCAGTCTGCATTAAATGGACTTTCAGTACTTCCATTACAGGTGAAAAATACGGCCTTAGCAATTCTTCAGCACCACTGGCTAAGGAGGAGCAAATCATAAAAATATACATAGACTGAATAAAGGGTATATAGGTAAAATTATAAAATGGAGTAGAATAGAAAGGGGTTAAAAATACAGGCAATTACATACCACAGCTCATAAATAAAAACACAACAAGCAACACTTACTGGACAAAAACTATAATCTGTGTTTTAAGAGATTTTGTCTCCCACTTAAGCTGGCCATAGATGGTTTGGTTCCTGTTGAACCGACCGAGATATGAACTATCTATGGGCAGGCTTAATGTACTAAAGTCAATCCACTGATTGACTTGGGTACAACCAACATATTGGATTTTCAGCATGCGATTTTGGTCAGCGGCTATAGCTGCTAGCAATAATCAGTGTTCTACCAATGGATGGCACCCGCACTGGGAGTACACAACAGCTCCACAGGAGGGATCCCCCCCCCCCCCATCAACACTGACTGTGTTGATGGGGGGTCGAAATAAAAAGATTTTCTTTCCTGCAACCCAAGGTTAATGCAGTGCTGCTAGCTTAAGTGTCCAATCACTAGGCCTCTGCTCTGTCACATGGTGGAGTGAAACCAGACAGACTTGCAGCACAGACATGCCTATTTCTCATGGCTCCCATATGTGGGTAAGGTGGGAGAGTAGTGAAGGGAAAAAAAAAAAGTTTAAGGGCTAAAATGAAACTCTGAATCAAGAAGTGATGAGGGCTGAGCATTTGTGGGTACATGGTGTGCAGGAGATTGAAGAGCTGGAATTTTTGTGTATGCCAGTAGAAGAGATTTCTCATTGCATTTTGTCCCAACAAAATGGGAAATCTCCCCAATAGGGGCAAAGATGGCAATAAAAATCTGATAGGGGCTCAAACCCTGCCCTGCTCTATACAAAACATTTGGCTGGTTTTGGCACTACAAACTGACAAAAAAAAAGCACAAAAACTAAAATACTTGCATTTTGCTTGTTATCTGTAATTTCAATGGGTCGGTTACGCATACAAATAATGCAGCATATGGTACTATAGTTTAAGATAATGTACTTCTATACCCTATAATGAGGCTCCACTGAAGCAAATATTTCCAGTGAAAATGTTCAAGCTTTTCTTTGTGGCAAAATTGAAAATTGAATGTGTCCCAAGAATGGGAGATTATGCTATGTGAGATAATCAACTCATATTAGACTGGTAACCCGCTGTGCTGTCAAACATACATGTTTTCATGTATGGGAAGCTGGGAAGTGTTTAGGAGAACAAATAAGGGCCTTATATGTATTTCAGCCATACATGCCATTTAGCTTGCGAGGAAGATCTATATTGCTGACTTTCCTTTATAAAAATCCTAGTTGCCTAGAATTCTATATTTCCTGGCTCACTGACCCAGTGCGCAAATCAATAATTCTGACTTTCCTCTAACTTCACTAGCAGTTCGCTTATTCTGGGTTACGGACTCAAAATTAAAATAAATGATTGAGTTGTACTTATACAGTCATGTGAAAAATGACGTACACCTCATGGAAACGATTGACTTTTTTCAGCATGATTGAACAGGCAAACATTGGATGTTTATTTAAACAGTGTCTACAGACAAAGGTGATATACTTGAATAGGAACACAAGTAAAATTGCCTTTTGAATCATTTATTTATGAAAAATATCGATAGATGTAATGGTGTACCAAGACTCTTTTTTAAAACACCTCCTGAATTGCGGCAATTTCCTTCTGATTGTAGATGCATGCACTTCGACCCCAACGCTTGCAAGAGTTACCTGAAACCTGCAATGACTTTCTGGAGTTCTTGAAGCATTTTTTTAGCATCAAACAGCTCTTGAGATAAATTTTCCTGATAGTTCATATTTTGCAAAAAAAAAAAAAATGTACCCACGTTTGCGGAAAAAATGCATTTGTTATTTTTTGCATATGAGCCTGCAAAGCATGTTGGATCATGGGGGCAAACACTTCCTCCAGCTCCACATCTGTACCAAAGTAATGGAGGAAGAGTCGATACACTGAGTGCATTAAACACCGCACTTGTGTTCCACAGGTGACTACTTCTACGGTGGCAGATGGAACTTCCAGTTTATGAATTCACAGATCTCTATGAATAAATTACATAGTTGTATGGCTTGAGACATGGAGCCACTGAGGAGAGGAACCCCTGGGACTGTTTAAAGGATGGGGGTTGGTTTGAGGGCGGGAATCTTGGCACCATGCTATATGTTACACCGCTAATATGGGCCCCCCCCCCCCCCAATAAAAGGAAGCTGTATAGCAGCTCGGATCACTTTTACAAAAAAAGAATAGCCGACTGAAATTTATACCAGAAACATGACTGCTGTAACTACTTCAACCCGAGGCCGTATACATACAATGGGCAGGGAGTGGCTAAATAAGACCGTTCCACTTGCATACTTCCTAAGGAGGTTCTAATCATTGCCACTTTATCCAAAACACAAAATTCTAATTTACAACCCATTTACACTTGTGCGACTTGTCATGCGACTTTGGACATCAAAGTCACATGACAAGTCCTACCCCATGGTTTCCAATGATAACCGTTTATGTATGTGCGACTCCAAAGTAGTTCATGTACTACTTTGGTCCGACTTTCATGCAACTTGAGGGCCATAGACTTCAATGTTAACCCTCAAAAGTTGCATGAAAGTAGTACCAGAATGTTTTACATGCAACAGTGGGTCAGACTCTGCAGAACGACAACAAGTCACCTCCAAGTTGCACCCATCCAAAGTGGCATCAAAGTTGCACTCCGCCCAACTTTGGAATTGTACAAGTGTGAATGGAGCATTAATGGATCTGAAATGGCAATAAAAGAAGGGGTGTATTTATTCCATTTGATAAGATTGCATTTTTATTAATACAGATCATAAAAATTAATATATTGTGTTATTTGTTCAAGTATAATATTAACAAGAACTGAAATTGATGTGCCACACCACTGCTAAGTGGTCCAGACACAACTTTATTCCATTAGAAGTAAAGGGTACAATCCAAAAACATATCCAAAACGTGTATCGGGGGTCTAAGCACCCCCTTCATCAGGGTTTTTCCAGTGTGAACAACAAGCAAATTCCTTATCAGCATCTGGTTTGGTAGCACTGTAGCGTTGGTCACATTTTTGAATCGTACCCCTGACTTCCAATGGAATAAATTTGTATCTGGACCTCTTAGCAGTGGTGTGGTGTTTCAATTTCAAATCTCGTTACATTACACTACATGCCAAGGAGACTGTGGAGATCCTCTGGGGTGTAAAAGCTGCCTTACGCAGGAACCAGATCATTTACACCAACATCAATACCTTAACCACTTCAGCCCCGGAAGGATTTCCAGCTTTAGGACCGGAGCCCTTTTTGCGATTCGGCGCTGCGTCGCTTTAACTGACAATTGCGCGGTCGTGCGACGTTGTACCCAAACGAAATGTGCGTCCTTTTTTTCCCACAAATAGAGCTTTCTTTTGGTGGTATTTGATCACCTCTGCGTCATTTATGATCGCCGCTATAAACAAAAGAAGAGCGACAATTTTGCAAAAAAACCCAAATTTCTTACTTTTTGCTAAAATACAAATCCAAAAAAAAAATATAAAAAAACATTTTTTTTCACAGTTTTGGCCGATTTATATTCTTCCTCATATTTGCGATAAAAAAAATCGCAATCGGCGTTTATTGATTGGTTTGCGCAAAAGTGGTCGCGTTTACGGATGATGAGAATTCATTTTTGGGGTTTTTTTTTTTTTTTTTTACTAGTAATGGCGGCGATCTGCGATTTTTAGCGGTACTGCGATATTTCAGCGGACATGTCGGACCATTTTGACACTTTTTTGGGACCATTGGCATTTATACAGCGATCAGTGCTATAAAAATGCATTGATTACTGTGTAAATGCCATTGGCAGTGAAGGGGTTAGGGAGGGGGTGGGTGGGGAGGCTTGTGACATCACAACTCCACCCACCAAACTCCAGCAAACACAGACACCCACTGATTTCAGAGTTTTACAGAGCTGCTAGTGCTTACAGGAAGGACATTTTCAAGGTAGGAATAGATGCAGGAGGCTTGCATGTATATATACACATTAATACTGTGTCATTAGTTTATACTGGGTGGGTGGTGGGTTTACATCCACTTTAAGATAACAATACCAGTAAGATAACCCTACAGCTCCAGCACTATCTTTCCACTTCCCTCATTTTTTCAAGTATATCACCTTTATCTGTAGGCACTAATGTTTTCATTTTAAAAGACGTTGAAAAAGTCAACAATTTCAATGGGGTATACTTACTTTTTCACATGACTGTACCGTTCAAACACTAAACTGGCTGAATTCTGCATCAGGCATCATTCATGTGCCTTCCTGTATCATCTAGGTAGCCTAAACCTAGATGTAGCCATCCAAATCTTATTTTATCATTGAGGCTGCCCATCACAGGTAAAGGACAACAGGGAGACATGAGAGAGAGAGTAGGGCTAAATGGTTGGTATTTGGTAATAGTATTATAGATTGGTTTAGGAGTATCTAGGAAGCTCTAAAAAAGGAAGCTAAAAACAGGTATTAACCGCCCCACGACAGATTTACTGCTACAGGGCAGCCACGCTGTATATATACACGTGATTCTGCACTTTCAGGTTTTGAGTGTGAGTGATTTTACACAGCGGGAGCTTATCAGCGGGTCCCGCAGACCCGATGTCCATAAGGACCCGCTGATCGTTCAGTACACTGACAGAATGCCAGTCTGCCTATGTGAACAAGGTAGATTGTCAGTACAGAAGACATGGATCCTGTGTTTCTGTAAAGCATAAACACGGATCCATGTCTTCCACTAGTCAAAGCACCTCCCCCCACAGTAGTAAAGCACTGGTAAGACACACAGTTAACTCTTTGACAGCCCCTGATGTTAACCCCTTCCCTGCCAGTGTCATTAGTACAGTAAAAGTGCATATTTTTAGCACTGATCACTGTAATAATGTCACTAGTCCCCCCCAAAAAAAAAAAATTCAAAAGTGTCAGTTAAGTGTCCCATTTGTTCGACGCAATATCGCAGTCCCGCTATAAGTCGCTGATCACTGCCATTGCTAGTTAAAAAATATATATATACAGTGGAACCTTGGATTACGACCATAATCCGTTCCAGGAGAATGCTTGTAATCCAAAGCACTCGTATATCAAAGAATGTTTCCCCATAGGAAACAATGGAAACTTAATTTGCTCCACAGTCACCATGTAGTACTGTATGTGGCCACATGTCTGAGGGCGCCTGGTGTATGCAATACCACATGTGGCCAGAAAAAAGGTGGCGCTGGTGAGCTCATAAGACATCAGAATCACTCGGTATTGCTCGGAATGCGTTTACACTTTAGGTATTTCCGAGGAATGCCGAGTATTTCCGGCTGCCTCCGTGGCTCACCAGCGCCACCTCTTCTCTGGCCACATGCGGTATTGCATGCAAAAATACTAAATTCTGCTCGTTATGCGAGACACCACTCGCAAACCGATTCAGAATTAAAAAAAAAAAAAAAAAAACTGCTCGTTAACCGCGTTACTTGCAATCCGAGGTTCCACTGTGTTCCATAGTTTGTAGAAGCGATAACTTTTGCACAAACCAATCAATATACAGTTATTGGGATTTTATACCAAAAATATGTAGCAGAATACATATTGGCCTAAATTGATGTAGAAATTTGATTGTTTACATTTTTTATTGGATGTGTTTTAGAGCGGAAAGTAAAAAAATTTTTTTTTCAAAATTGTCGGTCATTCTTTGTTTCTAGCGCAAAAAAAAAAAAAAAAAACCCAGAGGTGATCAAATACCACCAAAAGAAGACTATTTGTGGGAAAAAAACGACACAAACTTTATTTGGGTAGTGTCACACGACCGTGCAACTGTCAGTTAAAGTAACGCAGTGCCGTATCGCAGAAAATGGCCTGGTCAGGGGGATAAACCTTCTGGAGGTCAAGTGATTAATATATGATCACTACAGATTTTCTTTAAAGGCAAGATCCTCACCAATAGCTCCTAGAGCACTTATTGATAACTCCTTTAACTTGGGGTTACTGGAGTTGCTCATACTCCCCAATATTCGTTCCATCAGAGTGGGAAGGTATGGTTCAATCTTACTTCCTGCAAAAGAAAACAATCTCATTCTAAAAGTTGTTTGCCAGCTATACATTCAAGAAATTAAATAAGCACAATGAATCAAAAAAACATAAACCTTGTACAAAGCAAAGACCACTAAAATGGGAGACAGCAGTTGCATTCAAATATGCTTGAAAGAGCAATTCCATGCAACAAGAGAAAATAACTGGTGTCCAGCTAACACTGCAACTGTGCTGAATTTAGACCCATTTAAGTAGTGAGTTATAAGCAATTTCAGGAAGCATTTCACATGTGCAGTGGGTAGGTCTGCTTCCTGGAGTATGTGCGATACAAGTCCTGTTTGTCTTTTTTTTTGTTTTTTTTTCTTGATGCATCACCAATCGGATTTAAACTTCTAAGACAGATATAAACCTGACTGGTGACTGCACTGACGCTGGTCGATTGCTCTGACTTCAAAAAAGGTTCATGTACTACTTGGAGGCAACTTCAATCCGACTTGTGCCTATAAAATGCAATAGAAGTCGTCTACAAAGTAAGATTCCCCATCTAAATGCAAGCACCTTTGTAGTGAAAAGAATAGAATTTATTTGGGGCAGCCCCCTCCCTCCCTTTTCTGATTGGCCACAGGCAAAGTCGCCTGTCATAAGTCGTGTTGTAAGTAGCCTGAAGTCGCCCTGAAATTGCCTAGCAAAGTCACGCTGAAGTCGGGTCTCCCCTGTGTGAATGCAGCCTTAGGGCAACATACACTACCAGTTATGTAAAAATAAGTCTTTTTTTTAGAAACATAATTAAACACAGGGTACACACCCAACATATGTAAGTCGTATATATGTTTTAGATATGGGGGGGATAATGCCTGATTTGGGGGCAATAATGACAATATGACCTTTGTCCTCTACATACAGAACGTACCTAACCCCGTAAGGCATATAAGACCATCCCCAAATAGGGACCCCCATGTAGGCTCCTGGTTGGAGGGCCCCTCTTTCCTCTCCTTTCCTCTTCCATTGTGGAGAGGGTGGATATTTCTATCATCACAGCCAACGAACACCACCACCCGATTGGGGGAAGAAATCACCCCCTGAAAACCACGAGGCGCATCCATTGTAATCTTGAACATCCATTACTAATGGGTATGCCTGCTTTTAAATACATGAGATCTGGCTCAATGGAACGCGTGTGTGTATATATACATATATTGCTATCTGTCAATGACGTGTTCCTTTGTATAATTCTTTCTTGATATAGTAATGACATTAGATATAGACTGCCTGAACTCCATAAAATACCCCTGAAGAAAGGCAAAAGGACCTGAAAAGTCGGGTACTGCAGGACACTCTTGCAGTTTTGGAGTATCTTGTTGTAACTAAAATACATTTGTAATAAGATGCATTTACACTGTATGTCATTTTAACAGCATCAGGATTCACTTATGTTGGGTGTGTACCCTGTGTTTATTTTATTATGTTTATAAATAAAATACTTATTTTTACATAACTGGTAGTGTATGTTGCCCTCAAAGTCCCACCCAAAGGGTTTTTTTTGAATTGGTATTCATAATAGGAATGTGGCAACCACTTACCATCTTTCCTTGATGGTGAAGATAGTCGTTTATATAGAAACAAGAAATGATCTCGACAGAACTTGAGTTAGGTAACTGACAACTGTACACAGGCTTAATTGTGATAGTCTGAACTATGTCTAGGTGATAGGTTCACTTTAATAAACAATACTTCTTTACATTTATTGGGGGGGCACAGTATGATCTATGGGTTATGTGGCTTGCCTTTAGGAGGTTGGACATGAAGAAAAATGCTCCTCCCCGATAGGCTATACCACCTGCACCTGACTGTGAGCTCCAGTTTTAGGGCCTATGTCGACAGGCTTTGGGCTGTCAAGCTTGTTTTTTTTTTTACATCAATTTGAGGCATTCGGAGATCAATCACTGACAGATGCAGTCGACCTCCTAACCTGCAGTCATTGTGCTTCATGTTTAATTTGTATTATAGACTAACAGTATCTCACAAAAGTGAGTACACCCTTACATTTTTGTAAATATTTTATTATATCTTTTCTTGTGACAACACTGAAGAAATGACACTTTGCTACAATGTAAAGTATTGAGTGTACAGCTTGTATAACAGTGTAAATTTACTGTCCCCTCAAAATAACTCAACACACAGCCATTAATGTCTAAGCCGCTGGCAACAAAATAGAGTGAAAATGTCCAAATTGTGTCCAATTAGCCTTTTTCTCTCCCCGGTGTCATGCGACTCGTTAGTGTCACAAGGTCTCAGGTGGTAATGGGGAGCAGGTGTGTTAAATTTGGTGTTATCGCTCTCACTCTCTCATACTGGTTACTGGAAATTCAACATGGCACCTCATGGCAAAGTACTCTATGAGCAAATGAAAAACAGAACTGTTGCTCTACATAAAGAGGCCAGGCTATAAGAAGATTGATTGCCAAGACCCTGAAACTGAGCTGCAGCACAGTGGCCAAAACCATACAATGGTTTAACAGGGCAGGTGAGTGAGTGCACGTGCTCAGAGTCATATCCAGAGGTTGTCTTTGGGAAATAGACATATGAGTGCTGTCAGGTTGAAGAGGTGGGGGGGTCAGCCTGTCGGTGCTCAGACCTTACGCCGCACACTGCATCAAATTGGTCTGCATGGCTGTCATCCCAAAAGGATGCATCTTCTCAAGATGATGCACAAGAAAGCCTGCACACAGTTTGCTGAAGACAAGCAGACTAAGGACATGGATTACTGGAACCATGTGCTGTGCTCTGATGAGACCAAGATAAACTTATTTAGTGCAGATGGTGTCAATTGTGCATGACGGCAACCAGGTGAGGAGTACAAAGACAAGTGTGTCTTGCCTACAGTCAAGCATGGTGGTGGGAGTGTCATGGTCTGGGGCTGCATGAGTGCTGCTGGCACTGGGGAGCTTCAGTTCATTGAGGGAACCATGAATGCCAAAATGTATTGTGACATACTGAAGCAGAGCATGATCCCCTCCCCTCAGAGACTGGGCTGCAGGGCAGTAATCCAATATGATAACGACCCCAAACACACCACTGCCTTGCTAAAGGAGCTGAGGGTAAAGGTGATGGACTGGCCAAGCATATCTCCAGACTTAAACCCTATTGAGCATCTGTGGGGTATCCTCAAATGGAAGGTGGAAGAGCGAAAGGTCTCTAACATCCACCAGCTCCGTGATGTCATCATGGAGGAGTGGAAGAGGACTCCAGTGGCAACCTGTGAAGCTCGGGTGAACTACATGCCCGAGGGTTAAGGCAGTGCTGGAAAATAATGGTGGCCACACTTTTCACTTAGGGGTATACTCACTTTTGTTGCCAGTGGTTTAGACATTAAGGCCTCATACACACGGACGTTTTTTGACGCCGGCGTTTTTTTGCAGCTCTCCATGTTAGCCAATGGCCCCATAAAAACACTGACATTTTTGAGCTGTAGATGGCGTCGGTGTTAGTGAGCTGAAACTAGAACCCACGGCCAGCGCGTTCTGAGGCTGTAACGTTTTGCAAAACGCCAACTAATGCCAACTAATACTGTACCAGCGTTAACCGGCGTTTTTTGACGCCAACGTTTTTAGGTTGAAAAATAGCAGAGGGATGATTTTTTTTAAAAAACACCTATTGACGCCGAAGCTCAATAACGCTCACTAACGCCGATGCATAACGTCGAAAAACGCCATTTTTTTTTTCCTTGACGTCGGGCCCGACGGTTTGTTTATTTTTTAAGAAACGTCCGTGTGTATGAGGCCTAATGGCTGTGTGTTGAGTTATTTTGAGGGGACAGCAAATTTACACTGTTATGCAAGCTGTACACTCACTACTTTACATTGTAGCAAAGTGTCATTTCTTCAGCGTTGTCACATGAAAAGATAGAATAAAATATTTACAAAAATGTGAGGGACGTACTCACTTTTGAGAGATGCTATATACAGGCAAAGAAAAAAAATAAGGCTAAGTTTGCATTTCAGGAAACAATAATAAATGCACATAACTCTGCAGAAAAACAGAATGTGCCTTCCGGAGTATGTGTGCCTGCAAAGAATTTTTTATTTGTTTGGCAGCCCGGGCTGCAGTTCCTTTTTTTTTTACCGCA
>BLSH010518946.1:628146-646538 GCA_018402905.1 Glandirana rugosa | reverse complement strand
AGAGGGGGGGTAGAGAGAGAGGGGGGGGTAGAGAGAGAGGGGGGTAGAGAGAGAGGGGTAGAGAGAGAGGGGTAGAGAGAGAGGGGGGTAGAGACAGAGAGGGGGTAGAGAGAGAGGGGGGTAGAGAGCGAGAGAGGGTAGAGAGAGAGAGAGGGTAGAGAGAGAGAGAGGGGAGGAGAGAGTGAAGTGGAAGAGTGAGAGAGAGAAGACAAACCTCCATAGAAAAAAGTAGGGAAGAGGTCTACCACTCAAGGACACTATCAGAAAACTAAAGGTAGCTGGGAAATGAGCACTTTACCTCTAGGTGTTCAGAAAACTGTCCCAAGGCATATAAGGCTGCATTCCTGACAACATGGCTATCATCTGAGATGGCCTGGCAAACCAACTGCAGCATAGACTGGAGGTGCCTACAAAAGAAAAGTATTTTAAAAGTTGTATACAAATAAAATGAACGTAAAGTCCCTTTTACTAGCATAAGAGTCTGTATTCCCAAATCCACAGGCAAGTACTGTACATCAAACTGAAAAACGACAGTTTTATCTTTTGCATGGTATACTGTAGAGTGAAGGTCAGCAAACTGTAGATCATGGTCTGGATTTGCTGACCGGCCATCCCAACAAGCAGAGTACAATGCAGAGGGACTACTTGTAAAGTTGGAGCTGTAGTAGGGAGCAAGAGCCGCAAAAGCCGATGCCTCCTCTGTAGTGCCGGCTCCTGTCCCATGCGGAGTGATACCAACTGTACTCCACTTCTTATCCCGTCTAGCGATTTCCAGAGTGGTGCCAGCAGCAGGAAAGAAGAGATCTTTAGGTCAGTGTGAAGCAATACATTGGGAATAAAAGTATAGGGCGCCTTTCACGTGATGCGCTGCTGTTTACCCACAAAGCAGGTGCAGTGCATTGCATCTGTAACTTTCCTGGGTTAGCTGTGCTTAGCCATAGATTGCTATTATTTCCTGTGGGTTTGGTGCACTTTCTGAATGCAAAAGTTTTGGTGCAGTTTTAGAAAGTGCACCACACCTGCAGGATATAATAGAAGTCTATGGCAAAGTGCAGCTAACCCAGGAAAGTCGCATATGCACTGCGCTGCACCTTCAGTTCAGCTCATCAGTGTGAAAGCAGCCTTATAGGGGGGCTCAGAACAGTAAAGGTTAATTTACATTTGAAATTTGGGGGGACTGGTAAAACCCTATAGTTAAGATATGTTTTTATCACCCCCACCCCAATCACACCCCCTTTAGCTGCAGTGGCCAGGGGTGTAGGCATGTCGCAACCGAAGCAGGAGTTATACGCCATGTCATTGTTGGTGGGTGTAGCACCTGCCAAACATGACCCATTCAAGTGAATGAGGCGGCTCTGCATGTGCCCTGCATCCTTGTGCAGTACAGCAAACAAGGGGTTAAAGTAGGCTGCATTGTGTTGCCTTCTCATCACCTGCTTTAACCCGTTGGACCCTGAAGAATCATGCAGTTGCAGGGTGCTTGCAGAGTGGCCCCATTAACTTGGCGGTAGCATCCACCAAAAGCAACAGGGGGTTTAATTCCTGCTGCGGCATGTGTACACCTTTGACTGCTGCCTCAGCAGCTAAAGGGGGTAGGGATTGGGGGTGGTTTTCCGCCCCCCAACTTTATGTGTGAACGAGTCTGAGTTTGTTTGACAGGTAGGTGGTAAGGAGGCGACAACTGATTTAAACCCATGATTGCCGTGCAATGCACAAAACTGAGACACGGTATTACGGCAATTAGAGGTTGACATGTGTGAGGAGGCAACACTGTGCCCTGTGATCTTTGACTTCTCCCATGTTGTGTAGATCTCCACCTCTTTAAGGTTGCCTACCCCTGCTGTAAAGAAAATAATTAACCATGTATCTCACAAACAAACATATTTATTCATATTTAGGAGTCGGTGCATGATTGGTCAAATAATTTGCTTTACCAACCTCCTGCTCTCCAGCTCCCTCATCACCTCCTCTCATACTCGCCTCCAAGACTTCTCCCGAGCCCCTCGCATCCTCTGGAACTCCCTACCCCAATCTGTCAGACTGTCCCCAAATCTATCCACCTTCAGGCGATCCCTGAAAACTTTTCTCTTCAGGGAAGCCTATCCTGCCTCCACCTAACAACTACACTCCTTATTTTCTCAATTAGCTCATCCCCCGCAGTTATTGCCCTTTCATATCATTTAACTCTCCCTCCTAGATTGTAAGCTCTAACGAGCAGGGCCCTCTGATTCCTCCTGTATTGAATTGTATTGTAATTGTACTGTCTGCCCTAATATTGTAAAGCGCTGCGCAAACTGTCGGCGCTATATAACTCCTGTATAATAATAATACCAACGACTTTATGGTTACCCCCTCCATGCCAACTTTCATTCTAGTCTAATGACAAAGCCCTTATTAGCTAACAGAGCATGCTCTTTAGGCAAAAAACTTAGCAATAGTCAGGTATTGTATCAAGGTGAAACTAGTTTCAGAGAGACACACACCAAGGACTTTTTTTTTTCTAGCAATGGTAATTGCAGATATTAGGTTGTCCGCTTCCAGATTTTTTGCTTGAAAAAATGTAAAATGGTTGACAGTTGTATCTTAATTTATGAAGGTTTCATTTTTTTTTGTTGTTTAAATTATCTTCTTTTGAAAAATACTTGATGCCTTGCTTGTAGTGTCAGTTCAAATGCTTAAATGATTTTGGAGTCAACGATTCAAACAAGTACAAAGATTATGACTTCGGACTATCCTCTGGCTTCACTAGTTGCTAGCTTATTTTCTCCCAACAGTTTCTATTAAATTTAAATTTGTCCAACAAGGAAAAAGAAAACGACACACATGAATTCTTTACAAATGTCCAAGATTATCCAAAAAGCATTCAAGCGGAGTTCCCCCCACAAGCAGAACTTCGGCTCATTTGCTTCCTCCCTGTTTTTGACGGTTCGGCCCCCCTCCTTCTACCACTGCCGGGCCAATTAGAAGTGCAGCGCACTTCACGCATGCACTGTAGGGAATTGGCTGTGAAGCCGAAAGGCTCCACTGCCATTTTCCCTTAGTGGCGATGATGGCGGCAGCACCCAACAGCCGATCTGAAGATCGGTTTTAGGTGCCGACATTGCGGACTCCCTGGACAGGTAAGTGTACATATATTAAAAGTCAGCAGCTACAGTATTTGTAGCTGCTGACTTTTATTTTTTCCCCCAGGCTGGACCCCCTCTAAGTTTACATCAAAAAGAACTTTTAAACACTTAAACATTTAATTTATGTTTGGGTGCCACTATAGCAGCCACAGGCTACTCTGCAGTCCCACAATGTTGCATTGATTGGGTGACATTGATTCCAGGCACCCATCGATCATGCAGCACTACAAAAACGTGTCCCTTTTACTGAAGGCATGGCTTTTTTTCATTGTTCAGTATTTTGACACAAACATAACAGGGCACATTGTCATAATACACAAGTTTTGGCAAATGTGGAGAACTGTGTTTCAATAAATAGAATGAAGGAAGGTCAGTTCATGGACCTTTCTGCGTTCTAGGTTTCTGTATAAAAGATTCCACTATAGGAATATTATTTGGACTATGCACAGTTAGCATACATACTTGTTTCGAATGTGATCCGCACAGCCCTCACTGAGAACAGCAAGGCACATTAGACCAGCTTTGCGCTCATAGGGATTTTTGCTAAGGAGACATGGCTCCATGAGTGGGCTCTAGAAGAAAAAAAAAAAAAGATTTAATACAATGGAGGGTAAGTCTAGCTAGGCTTGTAAACAATCAATCATAAAAAAAAAACTCTTATAACTCCCCGATACATGGAAGTTCCCCTTGCGCCAGCACCTCACGACCCTTTAAGAGGTTTCCGATGAGGGGAGGTAGAGCGGGTTTATGATCATATGACCACCATTATTGGCAGTCATGGCGATAGCATAATCAGAAAGCACCCAATCGCAAATCGTGATAGGGAGCTTTTCGTTAACCGCCGGTAACTGTGCCGGGATCAAGCTCTCGGCACAGCTGTGTGTGCAAATTAGTATGCAAATATGCGGCCGCTCAGCACCAAAGCCCACCTGCCGATAGGCCACATATTTGTGTAGTGTCGGCACCTAGGGGTCAACAATATAGCTACAGTTTCAGTGACTGAAAAACAGCATGGCAGAGGTACTATGTAGACAAAAACAACAAAACACAGACAGATGAATAAAATTATTACTAGCAAATGCTTGTTTATTTACCAGTTGAGAAAACAATTTCTCTGGAGGCAGATGAAGGGCCAGGATATCAATGACCTATAAAACATCAACATTCAAATGAAAAACTTTTATCAAAAAAACACCACCACCACACATTAAAAGACTGTATTTCAAATATATCTCCACTGACCTGGACTGCATAGTGTTTGGGTAACTGTACCTCAGCCTGATCTTCCAATAATTCATCTTCATCTTCCTGGTCTTCAGGGTCTAATTGCCCAGGAGGAGGCTCAGCACACATGATGGGGAAAACTGCATTGAGAATCTGAGGCAGCAACTTCTGCTTCAAGATGGACTAAGGAAAGATAAGGTACAAGTTATTGTATCAAATCCAGCTTAACAAAAGCAGAAAGGTAAATGAGGGTACAAAGACTATGGCTACACCTAAATGGTGGTTTCATTCCTGAAATTCATTGTCTTGTAAAGGGAAACCATTTTTTATTTTGAATCCGGGAAATAAGAAATTTTGCCTGTGAATATTTTATATTTTCACAAGCAGCCAGCTGTGTTTTTTTTTTAACATGTGGTCTAGTTTTTTGTCTAGCTGAAATGTATGGTGAATGTCAGAGCAGTGACTAATTCTTTATTAGAAGACTCCATTCTAGGTTTCAACAAGAGAAAGTATGACAGAAAGAAGGTCATTTTGCTCCTCCTTCCTGTGGAAAGGGGGTATCCTGGAAGTAGCCATGCCTCCATCAGCAAACCCGCAAGTGGTTGCCCATGGTATGGGGAGACCAGATATGTGAGTTACATATAGGAAAATACTACTGTTAAAGTGAAGATAAAACTATTTATTAGTGAACATACAAACCCTAAACACATACATACAGCAAAACCAATTAACAAATGGTGTAGCATGCATGCAAAGTGCGGTGAATAATGAATTACAAGCTAATTCTGTACAAAATACCTCAGGGATATAAGGGACGTAGGGCAAAGTTATAAGTGGAGTCTGCTGAGCTCAGCCACCTTCTGGCTTTTTATATCTGTAAGGGCCAGTTCACACTGAGGCGATCCGACTTCGGGGCGAATTTGCTAGGCGATTTGAAAAGGCGAAGCGGCGCGATTGCGAAGCGGCGCGATTGCGAAGCGATATCAGGCGATTTCAGGCGATTTCCACAGGAGTACCTGGGACATGAGAGGTGCGTCTTCTGGCAAAATTATGTTTTTCTTCCTGGAAAGTCGCTTCTTCATAGACGGGGATCCGACTTGGAAGCGAACTTCCATTGACTTCTATGGGCTCAATTCGCCTAGAAGCCGCTTGAAAATAGTACAGGAACCTTTTTTGGAATCGCTTTGGACTTGAGTAGCGCATATTAAGACGGCTCCATTCATTCCAATGGGATTTCTGATGTCAGGCGATTTGAGGCGAATTGGGGCGACACAAGTCGGATCGCAAATCGCCTAGGATCGCCTCAGTGTGAACCGGCCCTTAGGGCCGGTTCACACTGCAGCGGGGCGGAGCGGCGCGACTTCGCGGCCCGTTCACATCTAGGCGAATTGTCAGGCGACTTGAGTCGCCTGACAATTCGCCTCAATGCTGTGCAAATGGGACCGTTCTAATAGGAGCGAATCGCTTCGCTCCGCATTAGAAAAATGGTCCCTGCACTATTTTTAGGGCGATCTCAGGCGGCTTGCATTGACTTCTATGATAGAAGTCTCCTCGCAAGCCGCTTTGAGATCGCCTCAGGCGCCACATCGCGCCGCTCCGCCTCGCTACAGTGTGAACCGGCCCTAAGGGTCTTGTAAATACCCCCCTTAATTATGTACTTACTTTGTGCTTTACTGTGACTTAACTTAGAGTGCGTCTTTAATGATTGCTTTAGCTGGCCAGTCTCATATGTGGTAATATTTTTATTGAAGAGAAGATGATATAAAAACGTGAGAACTAGAAAATACTTGTAGACAGCTTGGCGATATGCCCAGACTTTGTTTAGAAATATAATCATAAATACTGATAAATATGCCTAGGACATAATTGGAACTAAGATTGTAAAATGATACACACATATATACTTTATCAAGATGTGTAGTAATTACTAACAAGTGTTCTTAAGAGTGACCAACATGTGTATAGACAATTCTATGAATATGGGTTTGTCTTTAATGATGAGAAGCAATGGGTGAACATATTTCTATTGGTGTAATGCTGTAAATATCACTTAATCATATCTTGATAATATATTGGATTTAGGATGCCGAACCAGGAAATAAGGACGAGTGATGCATTATTCTGTGTCCATGTGTTGACTTTGGTCTACATTGCTCCCCACATAGGTGTAGGTGTGTGTGTGTGGGAGTGAGGAACGGAGAGAGTGCCGGCACAGGTTAGTATAGGAGTAATATATAGGAAATATATCCTTAATAATGGAAAGGTACTATTAACCAGTCAGGTCAGGTTGGAGTATCCCTTTAATATCCATTGAAAACCTGAGAGCATGAGCTGCACAATCACATGGCTGATTTTGCCCCCCTTCCCCAGCTACAAAGCTGGGGATCTCACAACTGGTGTTGGTGAGCCGTAACAGTGAACCAAGTGTTTGACTCATGGTTGTGACACAGCTCTACTGACCTGAATGGCCAAGTTTGAAAGGCAATGCTGCTTGTCAGCTCATCTTGCCATATTAAATTTGCCACGGCATGCAAACAGCCCCCTTCGCTGTATTTTAGACTTTGGCTGGGCAGTCTGGGGTGGTGCAAGTATGCGGCACACACACACAGTGTTAAGGGTCAGGCACCCACACTTGCATGGCTGTCAAATTGGGTGTCCAAACGGACAGGAACAGGACTGCCTAGAACACCATCCGTGTGCAGGCAAACACGGCATTCGCACTGGCGTACACTACGGTGAGCAAGGCTTATAGTAGAACCCATCTTTTTAACTGTTTCCTAAAGGAAAGATCAATGTTCAATAAATATCAAACATACCAATGTGTTTTTATTTACATTGTGCCTACTAGCAAATGTGTAGTGTATGCTACATTTAAGGCGTGCCTCTGGTGAGAACTGTCACAGTTGCCAATGTGTTTATGTCTTTTTTTTAACAAAAATTTTCAAGCCCTCAAATAGCTGGTATTAGCTGATCACATGTGCAGCACCCATTATAACTGCATATTTAAATAGAGGGTAAGATAAGCTCGGGTGCATCTGCAGCCTCCCATCAGCGACACTGCTCCAGCCATACTCCACTCACACTTTAGTGCTGACAGGACACTAGCCCCATCACTTCTGCATCCTTGTACGGAGGCCATTTTCTTGTTCACCCTCGTTTTGTTCTAGACATCTACTTCATTCCTTGGACATGCGCAGCACACATTTATGGGTCCCCTGCTTGGAAAAGAGGTTCTGTTTGTTAGGATTGGTGCGCATCCCAGGCCTTAGCTGGGATGGTACACTCCTCCTCGACACATGCATCAACAGCACATGCAAAGCCTGGCTCATATGTTCTACAGACATGTTCTACACAATTAGCATATCATTAACACCTAATTAATCAAACATCTACCTCCCACCAATTACCACCTTAAAAAAAAAGGCAACCTTGTCTTCACACACTGAGAAAATTTGTCCGGACGTCATTTTGGGTATATAAGGCACATGACAACCAATTAATGGCAAATGTCATCTATTTGTTAGCGTGCCAATATGCCTCCAATAAATTCTTGTACTATGCATCTTTTTGGGAGCTCCAGGGAACAGTCAATTATACTAATTATGAAGAAATGCAAGTATATCATGGCAGCCCCATACAACCTGATGAAACCAGATACACCACACTGGTGAAACAAGTCGTTAAATCGACCCACCTGGTCCACACATCATTCGATTTTTCACAGCTCGGACAAACAATGGGTTCTCCTTGAAAATTCACTTATCTCAATCTCACCTATTTTGCTCCCCTGGATTTTCTCTTCCAGGAGACCCCAGACCACCACATTGCCATTCTGAACCCCCTCTCTTTTGTGGGCCTGGGACACTCAAAGATTTACACCTATTGACACATGCGGGCCCACTAACCCAAACCATGGGTAACCCCATGTTTGTACCAGGCATAAATAACTCTGTGTTCCCTATGTGGTCTCAGGACACAATGTCGCCAATCTGTTTGGCATTCCACAATCACAAACTTAAACCACTGGCCTCACTGATTACACATTTCCCACTCACCCTGGGATGGCGATGGCAGTACTTCCAGCTTCGTGACTTTGCCTCCTCCCTTTCCAGGGTTGCCACCTTTATCAAAGACCTGCCCCCCTTTTCAACATCTCTGTACACAGGTGGAACAACCCACGCACCTTATTACACAAATTCATGCCATTCTCTTAAGTCATACACAGGGGCGTACCTAGAGCATTTGACACCAGGGGAAGATCCTATATCTGGCACCCCGTCAACTTTAAATTGTAATAACACCTCACTGTGCCCCCTGTATACCTCTGCATCTCCCAATATCTATTTGTCACTACTGTGTATCCCCTCTCCACAACTGCACCTCTGGACCCTTTTACATTACACAGCCCCCACCCCCCGCAGCTCTGGACCCCTTTACATTACACAGACCCCCACAGCTCCGGACCCCTGCACATTACACAGCCCCTTGCACCTTTGGGCCCCTTTACATTACACAGCACCTTGCACCTTTGGACCCCTTTACATTACACAGCACCCACACCTCTGGTCACCTGTACATTACACAACCCCGTGCACCTCTGGAACCCTTTACATTACACAACCCCCTGCACCTCTGGACCATTGCAAGTTACACAGCCCCCCACAGCTTTGGACCCCTGCATGTTACACAGCCACCCCCCCTCCCGCCAAGCGCTGGACCCCTGTGTGTTACACAGGCCACCCCCACCCAACACACAGCTCTACCCCTTCCTACATTACTCATGCAGACATGCAGAGAAGGAGACACAGTAGCGCTGAACAGAGGGCGGGAATTGCTGGAGTTAATTTTTCACATTAATAAGCTAATGATTGGTTGCTAGGACCACCTAGCAACCAATCACATGCTGGTTAACTTAGAAAGTTAACTCCAGCAGGTCCCGTCCCTCTATTTAGTGCTGCCCTTCTGTCTCTCTTTGGCCTGCTGTGCAGGAGGAGAGAGTCTTTTCTTTCTCCTGCTCCGCTCTGTCAATCCGGCAGCTGGCTCTGGGTGTCACCTGGGTAGTGGTACGGTCCACACCCGGCCCGAGCACCCGCACACCCTGCCACAGCTTGCCTCTCCCTGCCCTGTCACAGCGCCACTGCGCTGCCTGAGCCTTCCCCGCTGTTACCGCTTCACTCACAGCGGGGGGCGCTGGCCTGACACCCCCCCCCCCCCCCCAGTGTGTTGCACCTGGGGCGGACCACCCCCTAGTTGGTACGCCACTGGTCATACATATCCTTATGCATAAATCCTGTATCTCTGCCATCTAAGAAATGAGTTAGAGAATTCTTACATGATGGTACTGCTACCCAATGACACTCAAGTTTTACAATTTATCCCACCAAAATGCTGAAGATGCGGTCATCCTCTTGGCTCTATGCTTCATATTTGAAATTCACAGCTTCTGGTCATGCAACTTCCACTTCTATGACTCAGTCACTGACTATCACACCCCCTGTCTGTAGCCCTCTTAACACTCATACCAGGTTCCATCTTGTCAGCCATAAAGAAGATACTATGCTTCTTCCTAATAGCAAGCAGAAATATAAAAGCCAGGCATTGGAAGTCAGTGGGCTCCTCCAGAATGGCTTGCTGAACTCACTTGCGACAGCGACTGCAAGAGTTGTTGGCACAGCACTATGACAAATACTCTGCATACATGGCCACGTGGAATCTAGATGTTCTTTACAGTCTCTTCTAGGATCCAAACCATTTTCTCCTGATTCAGGAACCCTTCAAAACTGAGTCTAGGCTTGGCATTTCTGATGGGTAACCACCACCCATCCTCTTTCCCTTCCTTCTCTCTTTTACTTATCCTATTTCTACCAATAAACGCATTGTTTAGTCCATTTAACTTCCCCTTTGACCTATATACATACACTCAGCTATTCGGCTACAAGGGCGCTACCGTCCTCTTATAGAAGGAGCCACTACATTGGCTATCCTTAGCACTCCAAGACCTAAATGAAGACCCCTGCGACACACCCTACAAAAATCCTGGACTGCAGGATCTACTATGCCTACCCGCTATAGGTTTCAGATAAACAAGGTATGTCAGATATGCGCTTTTCTACATACTAGCTCAAGATGTTCCTGCTTTATGTTGTCCTATTTCAAAATGGAAGGATTTCGCCCTTCTGGTGTTCAAACCTGGAATGTTATCTGCAATTGAAACGTTGCAGTCTTTTCTATCTCTGTTTTCTACTCCTGCAAAAATGAATACAACTTTATTCTTTAAACAGAGAGTAAGAGGATACTGTGTTTGGCTGCAAAGGATAAATGGGTTTAGTTCCACTTTAACTAACTTCCCTTTAACTTCACTTCCATTACTAGGTATACCATATGTCATGCCATACTGGTACAAGCTATTAAGACATT
The DNA here is from genome assembly GCA_018402905.1 of Glandirana rugosa. Classification (NCBI taxonomy): domain Eukaryota; kingdom Metazoa; phylum Chordata; class Amphibia; order Anura; family Ranidae; genus Glandirana; species Glandirana rugosa. The sequence goes on along the minus strand of BLSH010518946.1, from coordinate 635,772 downwards.
ATATTTCTGAAAAACCTACAACTTACCTTGCTTTTGAGCTTAATGAGGAAGCGGATGCAGTAAAGTGCCTTAACACGGAGGTCATCAGAGAGAGATGTGTTCACAGCGATCTGCATCAAACAAAAATAAAGGTTATGCTTACACAAAGCTATTTTCGCTTCATGTGAATCTTTGCTAGACTAAAAACTTAAAAAAAGAGGAAAAGTAAGTGTTTTTATCAGTTGTATTTTTCGTTTGCCAAAGCAACCGAGCCCCAAGTGTTCTAAAGACAAGACAAGTCTGGAGTACCTTATATGTTCAAAATCTCCAACCCCTTAGAGTCATTCTAATGGTGTGCTTTTAGATATTCTCTCTTGTATATTTCTTTTACGTTTTTATCAGATCCCCCTTATGTGGTCATTTAAAAATATTGCAACAGGATTTAACTGCCAAAATAAGGATGCTGTAGGGAAAGTCTACAACAAGAATTGCTAAGGACTGTGCATGTATATTGTGTAATGACAGATATTTCTTATATAAATACAAATTCTATTAAAAGAAAGGAAAATTTTAGATATAAAAGAAAAGTTCGGTGAAATACCTCAAGACAAAAGTGAATGACCTCTGCTAAGTAGTGAACAATAACAGACACTTCGCTTTCCATCAATTCATCAAAGACCTCCATTGCTTCACAAGCCTGAACCTGGGAAAGAAACATTGAAAACATACGTGTCTCAATATTACCACTGACCACAAAGAATATTACACCGTGCCTCTCTTAGTAGTATCTACACACCTCTTACATGCATCGGGACTTTAAATATGTTATATATGGGCTCATTCAGACAGGTAATTAAGCCCGTCCTCCACGCAGAACCGGGTGCAGATGCGTGACCATCCACCTAATCTGTGTGCAGGCAGCTCTTAGAAACGGATGCACTGACAGTGCCGGCACAGATATAATCACATTTCAACTGAGCTGTGTATAATATAGTAGGGATTAATGCCTTATATCCTTCATCTACAGGCGGTATCTTAATGCAAAAAACCCAGTGGTGATTAAATACCACCAAAATAAAGCTCTATTTGTGTGAAAAATAAGGCCAAAAAAAAATCATATAGGTAGTGTTGCATGACTGAGTAATTGTCATTCAAAATGTGAGAGCACTGAAAGCTGAAAATTGGCCTGGTTAGGGAGGGGGTTTAAGTGTCGCTTTTAAAATGAAAGATATATGCTTACTAGTTGTCATACACGGCTGCTCCAGTTTTGATAAATTCCCCCCTAGGTATACTGCTGGACAGGAGTAACAGTTTACTGTGGATGGAATTGGGGATACCTCAATGGAATTGCATAACCCTTGTGGGTAAGCAACTGGTATTCTGAGATCAACAAATTATCAGCGACAAGGTCAACAAGGAATTAGCTTTGAACACCTACCATATGGATGCCTGGTAATAAAGCAACCAAGAAGGCCAATAAACCTAAAGGTGGAGAGGATTATAAACCTCAAAAAAAAGCAAGGAACCAAGGAGTAGGCTACAACACAAGCCAGTCAATGGGTTAAACTAAGCTAACACTACGGTGTAATCACAAAATGGTTAGTGGCAGAAAGAAGTCCATCATACTTCCCCCACAAACCCCAATAAGAGAAAGAAAAGGAGGAGAGGATGTAGAGGGGGTAGAAAGAAAAAGGAAAAGAACCTAGGAAAAGGGATCTTCAACCTTGCCGGAGTGACCTTTTGAAAAGGAATTTTTTTCTACATTTCCAGACAGCGCCACACTCACTCTCTCCTTTACTACTGTAATCTGGACACCTACGGGTGTTCTAGTGAGGGCAGCAGTCTGATCTTCTTTTTCATTTTCACATCTTTTTCACTTTCTTTTATATTTTCCGGTTTATTTTTATATGGGCAGCGCCACACCACTTTTCTCACACACTTGATACATATAAGAAGTTGAAAGGGGATCCCACACGTGAACTGCATAAGGGATTGGAGGGGATCTCCTCAAAGATATTACTCTTAAGAAACGACTCCCAAAAAAGCCATCTTTTATTTATTGAAGAGCGCCAAACCTTCGCAATCGGATTGCAAGGAATGTGATGGATCCCCCTAGAAGAGTCACTACATTCCTGGAGAGAAAAGGGTTTTTCAGATGTGGAAAATGCAAAATCTTGTAAATTCACAGGTGATAAAAGGAGAAAAGTGTTGTCCTTTGAAGACAATAGGGGTCGAAATTACAGGATCGACAAACTTATTACATGCCAAACTCGTTATGTAACTTATTTACTTACATGTTCCTGTGGTCCAGTAACCTGCACACACGCTGAGAGGACCTGTGCCAGTCGGTTGGCACTAGCAAATGTGAGTGGGAATACATTTTGCATTGACCGTTTTAGTGTCTGATAAATGGTGTTATGCTATGTGAACTCTTATTATTTTGCATGGTCTGATCGGTGCGACGCTGAAAACTGCAAGTCTATTTCCCTATTTGGAGGTTTGAAGTGAATTTTTCCCTGTCTGTGAACCGTTGTTCAGCGGATGGTGAGCAGAGGCAAACAATAGGGAGTTCCTAAGGATATGTAACAGCAGAAAAGTTTCCTTCTTTTTTCTGGAACTTTAATTATTAATTTTTGGAGTAAAATTATTTATTGTTATCAAATGGTTTAACTAATTATCAACGAATTATCCTTGAATATTGTGGAGCTGTGATCTAATATTTTTGCTTTGAGTGTGTGTTTATGCAATGTATTACGTTAGGGGTGAAGCACTTAATTAATTAATTATTAATTTATTCAAGCATTTTTTAGAAATGTGAACGCTAATCGTCAGGTGAGCGCCTTACATCCTTTTCTTAATTTATCACTTTTTGAATCCAGGCAGTTATTATTGTCTGTGATTCGGGTGGGCTGCACAACCTATATTGCACTTGCACTTTGTAGTTTATGGTAAGGGCGCCGTAACGTGTTCTTGTTTGTATCATTGTTACAACACAAGCCAGTCAATGGGTTAAACTAAGCTAACAACACTACGGTGTAATCGCAAAATGGTTAGTGGCAGCAGCAAAAATGTAAGACTTACCTCATTGATTTGTATCAACTGCTTGATAGCTGTTACTAATTTAGGAATCAAAGGCCTCAGCTGGTTCTGGTGGCAGGCAGAAATAAGATAAAGGTAAGGTAAAAACACGTGGATAATGAAAGTAGATACTGGTTACTATACACTTACTGTTTCATTGCCAACAAACTCAGGCACAATGCTGGTAAGAGACTGCACAGTATAGAATAACGATGGTCCATTCTGAAGATCACACAAGGTTTGATTAAAAAGTTTAATTAAATCTGTGAAGTGAGGATGGAAAACTTCAGCACTGAGATCAAGAGCACAGCGGAGAACCAAGAGCCCAACCTAAAACAAAAAGTGCAACATGATCAAGAAAATGGTACTTTGGACATAATGGGCTCAGCTTAAAGTCATAATAAAGGTTTTTTTTTTTGCTAGACAAAAATATGTTATACTTACCTGCTCTGTGCAACAATATTGCACAGAGTGGTCCCTTATTTCTTCTTCTGGAGTCCCCTGTCAGCGCTGTCTGCTCCTCCTTCCTCCAACTGCCCCCATAGCAAGTTGTGTGCTATAGAGGATACATGCGGGTGCGCTCCCAAGCCAGGATGTGTGCCTCCCCCTCCCCCCCTTCACAGGGTATGATTGACAGCAGCAGGAGTGAATGGCTCCTGTGATGGCTCATGTATTGGAAGGTTTTTTTACCTTAATTCAGAGAATGTATAAGGTAAAAACAGCACCACCATTTCAGAACAAAAATAGAAGAGCTTTTACGTTGTACAAAAAAAATCTTCTCTATAACAAGCACACAGACTAATAAAACACAAAGACACACCAGTAATGCTATGTGTTAAAAAGCAAAATCTAACAAACCTTCTAGGCAAACACACATGCTATCACCTATAGACACCTAAAAGTGGCACCTTCTCATTATGCAAATGAGAATCACCTGGCTATCTTACAGAAGTTATGGCTACCATATTTTATAAGTCCATAATCCAGAACAAGTTGCAAGTTAGGAGTTTTGACTTTACTCTGAATTTTGTGATCTGTATAATTGCCCTGGCTAAAAGTACTGATACCAGCGAGTCAGCATAATAGCCATGCAACTTTCGTTTTCAGAAGAGAAACTAAAGCCTCCATGCTTCTCTCAGAAAAAAGGTTTCCCCTTTACTTTGAAGCATATGCTTACGTCAAGAGGTAAAAACTATTTTATGCTTCCCTTGCAATGAGTTATGATTGCTGGAGGAACTTAAAAAGGAACCAGAGAACTAAAAAAAAATCAATAAATGCCCACGAGGTCTGGGTGAGGGTCACGTCAGCATCATTCAGGCGATATCCCAGGGAATACCGAGTAGCCCATATCTTGAAAGAACATACTACTATTACACTGTGATGTAGCATCCTCTCGCAAGATTTGGGATACTCAATCTTTCCCAGGTCCCTGGGATGTCGCTCAAACGACTGATGTCACCCCCATGCATTATGGAAGCTGGGGGGACGGCAACTAACTCTTTCTACCCACACAAGTGTTTTGTTTTTTTTATTTTAATAAATAAATTAATATGGGGGAGGGGGAGACTTACTTACTGAATGGACCTTGTGCATGCACATTTCAAACCATGCATTTACGTGCATAATACAATTAGGTGCAGAAAGGCTGGAAATATGTATTAAAAATATTACAATTGAATAGGACTATATATATATATTTTCCAACCATACTATGTCCTGTCACTTGGTGGAAAACATAACGCTGCCACAAGCGTTATGGTGTGCAAACTACTATCGAAGCTGAAGAATGCTGAATTGTCTCTACGTGAAAGTCAGTTGGAAATGCCTTAATAAAATTAGGGACACTGATTTTTGAGGAAATATTCACTTGCATAAAAAGTTATTTTGTGACCCCAAATTGACACCTACATATTGATTAAGAGACACATTTGGAGGCAAAACAATAGTATACTAAAAGCATGGAGAAAAACAAACCTGTCTCTGCTCTGGGATATTACTGTGAGATGCCTGTAGCACAAATTGGAGGAATTGTGGCCAGCGCTCCAACTTTTCATTCCTAAGGACCACTGCACACAGTTGTGCAAGAGCATGGCGGACTTTGTGCCTGAGATCACCAACAAATAGAAAACAATCAATCAGGTCAAAAATACAACATTTCAAGCACATGCATTTTACAGAAAGGCCATGGCAAATACCCAAAACTGAAATACACGGTTAATAGGATATTTGTACTCACTGTAAAATATTTATCATGGAGTCCATTAAGGAATATAGGAAGTTTTTCAAATTAAGGTTATGTCTACCACCTCCATGAGGATTGGACACTAGAAAACAACAAAAAAAAAAAAAAGTAGACCAGCCTAGAATAACCCCTCTTACTACTAGCATGCCTTAGAGTGGTGGGACCTGTGTCACTCAATAGACTCCAAGAAAAGGATTTTACAGTGAGTCCAAAATCCTATATTATCTCTTGTCTATTGAGGGCAACAGGGAGTCTTCAGCATTCAAGATGTCCAAAAGCAGTCCAAATGAAGAGTGACCACAACTCAGAACACATAAAATTAGGGACTGCCTGCAGCTCAAGAGCCTGAAAGACTGTAAACTGAAAACTGGCACCAGATAAGGCTACAACTTCCACCTGGTAGCAAACAAATTGAGAGCAGAAGACCAGGTGATAGCCTAGCATTGGGAAACTGATGTGTGATGCTGGCAAATCGGGAAACACTATCATTAGTCCATGGAGTATGTCTTGATGGGCAAGGGAGAAAAACGATTCCTAAGACCATAAGCTTGAAAGATGGTCTATCTGAACCATCCACAATTGTGGAGAAAGATCGAATTACCCCACAGGGTCCTTCTGGTATGTTCAAAAGAAAGACAGTAGCTGACAGACAAAAACTGTGATCAAACAGGAAAGAGAGGCTCCTCTCGAACTGGAGCTAGACAGAAGGGCCAGAGAGCGATGCCCCAGAGGAGTAAAAAAAAAAGTCAGGAACTGCAGAGATCAGAATAGTCAGAAGAAGGTTGTAGGCCTCAACTCACCTGATCCTATTATTGGCATTACTGAAAAGGCTGTCAGGTTAGACTCACATAGCAGAAGCTATGAACATCAGAAAAGAACCCCCGAAAATTGAATTAAAGTAGAACTACCTCCAAGGAGTCAAAACACAAGCAACAAATGCCGTGAGGTACATGGGAACTTCCCATGGAAGGCCAGGGAAAAAAGATCATTAACTAGAAATTGCAAGGAAGAATCCAGACCTGATGGTGCCAAGAGCCAAGTTCTAGTACAACAAATCTGCAAGAAGGTGGCTAAAGCATGGGGCAAAGCCCTGTAATTATAAACCTTGCTGGATTATTCTTCCTATCCTTGAGCATCGTAAAAATGACAGATTTAGAGATGCTCTCTACTTCCCAATTTCAACATGTTAGAGCCCATGGAGCAACTGTCAGGAGCCTAACCTGGTAGGCGAAATACATTGAACAGCATCTATCCAGAGCAAGTAAGACTGACAGAAAGTCCTTTATCTCAAGTCAAGTGAGAAGCACTGAAGGAAGAAAGGCCTAGATCCAGGTGTATAAATGCCACAGTGTCACCAGAGCATTCACCGCTACTGCACCTGGAGAGAAATCTCTTCAGCATGTAGTTGAAAGGGGTCCAAATCCAGCATCCTTCCCCTGCAACACAGGTCCTGAAACACACTTGGGTGTTTGGATTGCATCCCCAGAAATAGAGGAAACTCACACAGAGTCAGTGTTGACCCGGGTCATACAGCAGTGTGAGGTGAGCACCGAGACTCCTTCCCAAAGCGTTTCATCCAATCAGATGGTTTCAAGGGGTCTTTTGAGAGGTACTGGTTGGACGAAATGCATCAAGGCAAAGTCTCAGTGCTGACATCACGCCACTGTACAACCTGGGTCAGTTAGTGAGTTTCCTCCATTACTAATCATTGTATTTGGCTGATTTTTGTCTTCCATTGTGCAATTTTATATTGGTTATTTGATTGGTGTGCATATACTCTGAGGACCTATGCTTGTGATACATGCTGTGGATTGCTGTATTTGTTACAGCTTGTGGTCTGACGAGTGTTCACTTTGTAAAGGGTGGTGGCACGACATCTGGCAGAGCTGGTTGGACACCCCGGATGTAGCACCCCCGAGACTGGTCCTGGATAGACTCCTGATGGGATAGGGGGCAGTTCATCTTCTTAGTGTCAGTATTGAGAGTGATTGACTTTCTTTTATTGTATTTTTCTTTTGTTTAAATTGGTATTGGTCGACCTCTACTCGCAGGTGGCGGGGGTTTGGGATTTTCCGTCTTACTCGATTCCTGTCCCTAGAGACATCAGGTTGCACCCTGACGATACGCGGTAAGTATAGTGTAAAGGAGTTATGACTGTGATTCTTCTACTTGACGGGGGATAGGGTAGTCCTCAGATAGGTCCTGGTCAGAGCCCCCACGATGTAGGCCCCACAGGTTGGTCGAGACGGTCTACAGCACGGTGGTGGGAAATGTTTCACTTGTGAGCAGTCTGGTGTTCGACATTGTTTATGTCGTTAGGTGTCGTA
>BLSH010518946.1:595824-616625 GCA_018402905.1 Glandirana rugosa | reverse complement strand
ATAGCCTGCATAGACCACGGGGCTCTCAAGATAAGCTATACACAGGGGGGTCAGTACACGGGGGAGAGTCATGACCTGGCATTATCAAACAGATATTTTAGGGGATACAGATGGATAATTTAAAAAACAAAAGCACCATGCTGCTAATTGCACATTAAAGAGACAGGAGCAGCATTTTTTATTTTGGGGTTAAGAAACACTTTAAGCCGTGGCCAAAAGTTTTGAGGACACGAATATTAATTTTCACAAAGTCTGGTGCTTCAGTGTTTTTAGAGCTTTTTGTCAGATGTTACTATAGTATACTGCAGTATAATTAAAAGCATTTTATAAGTGGCAAAGGCTTTTATTGATAATTACATTAAGTTTATGCAAAGAGTCAATATTTTCAATGTTGACCTTTCCTTTTTCAAGACCTCTGCATTTCGCCCTGGCATGCTATCAATTAATTTCTGGGCCACATCCTGACTGATGGCAGCCCATTCTTTCATAATCAATGATTGGAGTTTGTCAGAATTTTTGGGTTTTTTTTGTTCACCCGCCTCTTGATTTCGATGTTTTGTTGCCACTTAGTTATCCCTTTTGCCTTATGGCAAGGAGCTCCATCATGCTGGAAAAGGCATTGTTCCTCACCAAACTGTTCTTGGATGGTTAGAAGAAGTTGTTCTCAGAGGATGTTCTTTATTCATAGCTGTGTTCTTAGGCAAAATTGTGAGTGAGCCCACTCCCTTGGGTGAGAAAGCAACCCCACACATGAATGGTCTCAGGATGCTTCACTGTTGGCATGACAGAGGACTGATGGTAGCTCTCCCCTTTTCTTCTCCGGAGAAGGTTTTTTTCCGGATGCCCCAAACAATGGGAAAGGGGATTCATCAGAGAAAATTACTTTACCCCGGTCCTCAGCAGTCCCTGTACCTTTTGGAGAATATCAGTCTGTCCCTGATATTTTCCTGGAGAGAAGTGCCTTCTTTGCTGCCCTTCTTGACACCGGGCCATCCTCCAAAAGTCTTCACCTCACTGTGCGTGCCAATGCACTCACACCTGCCTGCTGCCATTCTTGATCAACCTCTGCACTGGTGATGCCCAATTCCACAGCTAAATCAACTGTAAGAGACAGTCTTGCCGCTTGCTGGACTTTCTTGGGCATCCTGAAGCCTTCTTCACAAATGCAGAGGAAATGTTTTTTTATGGGATTAAGTTCATTTTCATGGCAAAGAGGGACTTTATTTGTAATTCTGCAATTAATTGTAATTCATCTGATCACTCTTTATAACATTGTGGAGTATATGCAAATTGCCATCAGAAAACCTGAAGCAGCAGAACTTTTGAAAATTTATATTTGTGTCATTCTCAAAGCTTTTGGCCCCCGCCATACAGTATTTTAAAAATGTTGCAGGGGGCATGGCAATCAGAATGGTCACTGTAGATTCCTAAGCCTGTAGTTTGTCAGTCAGTACCTGGCCACACCTAGTCCTGCCCACTGCTCTGTGGATTGAAGGCTCTGCCTCTGATGCTAAAACCCTCACGCTGTGAGCTGCAGCATCTGGAAGAGGGAGCATGTGAGACACAAATGAAGGAGAATTTGGCTCAGTCAGGAAAAGGTTGTATTATACATTACAGTATAAGGCTACTTCCACACTGGGGCTTTTTCAGGCTCTTTTGTGCTAAAAATAGTGCCCTTATAGCTCCAGAAAAACACCCTCCCTCCCATCCATCCCAGTGTGAAAGCCTGAGTGCTTTCACACTGGGGCGGTGCGCTTGCAGGATGTTACAAAAAGTCATGCAAGCAGCATCTTTGGGACAGTGCGCTGAGCTTTGTTTACACCGCTCCTCCACCACCCCTGCCATTGAAATCAATGGCAACCGCTTCCAAAGCGGCTGCACCCCGCCGTGGAAGCACAGAGCGCCAGTACTTTAAAACCCCTTTTTAACCCCTTGTGGGGGGTTAAAAGTGTTGCGCTCCCACCTGCATAGCGGAACCATAGGGCTGTTATAACAGCAGAAAATCACCGCTGCTTTGCCACTACCGCCCGCCTGCCCCATTGTGAAAGTAGCCTTAAGCCCTATACATACGGTGTGACAGTCTTACAAAAACGGTCGTACAACAGCTTGTTGTACGATCATCCGACCGTTAGTACGCATGATTAGAACAGCCGACATACGACTGTCGTACAACAGAAGTTGGATGAGCAGACTAGAAAACTTTTTTTGTACAACAAGCGGTCGTACGACCGTTGTATCGTGTGTACAGAGAAGTTGGGCCAACAAGTTGTACGTGCAAAATACGCATGCTCAGAAGTCAGGAACGCCCGGAAGTGTCCGTTTGTGTAAACCTACATTCCTTATTCACAAATCACATTCACCTGAATTTCCTCTTTATACGCTCATAACACGTCACTACATTAGGCTTGGTCGTATGATCACTTAGTGCATGTCAGTATGCGAGACACAACAGCCAACATACAATTTTGGACATACGGTTGCATCGTGTGTACGAGGCTTTAGGCTTGCACCTAAAATATGTAGAAGAATATAGATCGGCCTAAACCGATGAATAATTTTTTTTTTTTTTTTTTGGATATGTATTATAGCAAAAAGTAAAAAATATTGCTATTTTTTCACAATCGTCGCTCTTTGTTTATAGCACAAAAAATAAAAACCGCAGGAGATGATCAAATACCACCAAAATAAAGCTTGATTTGTGGGAAAAAAATTATAAAAATTGTGTTTGAGTACAGCGTCGCATGACCACACAATTGTCATTCAAAATGCGACAGCGTCGAAAGCCGAAAGTTGGTCTGGGCAGGAGGGGGGTTTAAGTGCCCAGTAAGCAAGTGGTTAATGCAAAGAAGTCATATCTGTGCATGATCTAGAAAGCTGCTGTCTTCTTTGGACCAATTATCATTTCACAATGGTTGCAAAATGGAAAACTGTTCTGGCATACTTTTTGGCAACCATGGGCACTGAGTCCACAGGACTAAAGAGCAGAGACTTGTTATCAGCACTCCGTTCAAAAGCCTGCGTCTCTGATGGTATGGGGGTGCATTAGTGCATATGGAATGGGCAGCTTGCATACCTGGAAAGGCCCCATCATAGCTGAAAGATATATCCAGGTTTTAGAGCAGCATATGCCATCCATCCATACCATTCAGATGAGACCTTTTTCAGCAGGACAATGCTAAACCACATACTGCATCTATAACAACAGCATGGCTATGTAGTGGAAGAATTTGAGTGCTTAATTGGCCTGTCTGCAGTTCAGACCTTTCACCAATTACAAAAATTTGGCGCTTCTTGAAACGAGAAATACGCTAAAGAAGAACCAGGACAGTTGAGCAGTTAGAATCCTAGGAGAAGCTACACTATGGTAAACATGGCCCCATTTTTGAGACGTGTTGCTGCCACCAATTTCAAAATTACCTTATTTTTTTTTTTATTAACCACTTCCCGACCGCGTGCCGTGTTTTAACGGCGGCAGTCAGGATGCTGAGCGCGAATCGCCGTAAAAAGACGGCGATCTGCGAATAGCCGCTAGGGGGCGCTCGCGGCCCCGCCGCACTCCTGAGGAGTGTGCCCACGGCTCGGGCGGACCCAATGTCCGCCGGTGAGCCGCGATGAGCGGCCACAGGGAAAGAACGGGGAACTGCCGATGTAAACACGGCGGTTCCCCATTCTGACAGTGCAGGCATGGGAGATCTACTGATCCATGTCACTGGGATCAGTTAGATCTCTCATGCCCATGGTAGCCCAGCCCCCCCACAGTAAGAACACACCCAGGGAACACAGTTAACCCCTAGCTCCCCCCCCCCCAGGTTAACCCCTTCACTGCCAATGACATTTATACAGTAATCAGTGGACATTTACATTTCTGATCACTGAATAAATGTCATTGGTCCCAAAAAAGTGTCAAAAATGTCCGACATGTCCGCTGCAATATCGCAGTACCGCTAAAAATCGCAGATCGCCGCCATTACTAGTAAAAAATAAAATAAAAATCCCAGAAATTAATTCTCATCATCTGTAAACGCAGCCACTTTTGCGCAAACCAATCAATAAACGCCAATTGTGATTTTTTTTATCACAAATATGAGGAAGAATATAAATCGGCCAAAACCGGTGAAAAAAATGTTTTTTTATATTTTTTTTTTATTTGAATCTTAGCAAAAAGTAAGAAATTTGGGTTTTTTTGCAAAATGGTCACTCTTCTTTTGTTTATAACGGCGATCAGAAATGACGCAGAGGCGATCAAATACCACCAAAAGAAAGCTCTATTTGTGGGAAAAAAAGGACGCAAATTTTGTTTGGGTGCAACGTCGCATGACCACGCAATTGTCAGTTAAAGCGACGCAGTGCCAAATCGCAAAAAGTGCTTTGGTCCTAAAGCTGGAAAACCTTCCGGTTGGTAAGTGGTTAAAAGGGTAATTTTTCTCAGTTTAAACATTTGGTATGTTTTCTATTGTGAATAAAATATGGGTTTATGAGATTTGCAAATCATTGCATTCTGTTTAATGTACATTTTACACAGTTTCCCAAATTTTTTGAAAATGGAGTTGCATTAACCCTTTCGCTGCCAATTCCGTACGTCGTACGGACCTGACAGCAGGGGGGGGGGTGTCACAATCCGGTGGCTGCAGCCACCGAAATTGTGTGCAAAATTGACAGGCAGACTACTGCCTGTCAGGTGGATGCATTTGGACGGCTGGGCTGCCGCCCCATTGCCTCCACAAATCCATGCCATGTATTTCGGGCTCCGCTTGCCCCCCACCCCCAAATATATGCACATACAGACATAATCACACGTGTCAGGGGTGCCTACTCGTGAAAACGCTGATTGCGATACCCAAGTTACATATGGATGCCCACACCAGAGTGAGAGCAATAATTCTAGCACAAGACCTCCTACATAACACTACACTGATGACCTATAGGGGGCCTTTGAAGCGTCACCTATAGAAAATATAGGGTACTGAAGTTTGTCTCCATTTCACGCACACAACTTTAAGGTTTGACATGTTGTGTATCTGTTTACTTGGTGCAACCTCATATTTTATATTTTGCCAGAAATGTGGGTAGTTTATTGCGTTTGTTTGCCCTAAGATTCACTTTAGTGTGTTTTTTCCTGAAATTTTGTGTTTCCTACACCTTTGCAGTAATATCAAGTGACATAAAAAGTGGAACTACCACTATTTTATTATATAATGTTTGGGGGTTTCATGTAATCTTCAGGCCTAAAATGATTTTTTTTTTTAACCACTTCAGCCCCGGAAGGATTTCACACTTTAGGACCAGACAGAGCACTTTTTGCGATTCGGCACTGCGTCGCTTTAACTGACAATTGCGCGGTCGTGCGACGTTGTACCCAAACGAAATTTGCGTCCTTTTTTTCCCACAAACAGAGCTTTCTTTTGGTGGTATTTGATCACCGCTGCGTCATTTCTGATTGCCGCTATAAACAAAAGAAGAGCGACAATTTTGCAAAAAAAAAACCAAAGATTCTTACTTTTTGCTAAAATACAAATCCAAAAAAAATATATAAAAAAACTTTTTTTTTTTTTTTTTTACGGTTTCGGCCGATTTATATTCTTCCTCATATTTGTGATAAAAAAAAAAAAAAAACGTAATCGGCGTTTATTGATTGGTTTGCGCAAAAGTTGCCACGTTTACGGATGATGAGAATTCATTTCTGGGGTCGATCTACGCTTTTTAGCGGTACTGCGATATTGCGGCGGACATGTCGGACCATTTTGACACTTTTTTGGGACCATTGACATTTATACAGCGATCAGTGCTATAAAAATGCATTGATTACTGTGTAAATGCCATTGGCAGTGAAGGGGTTAACCTGCAGGGGGCGCTCTAAGGGTTAACTGTGTTCCCTGGGCGTGTTCTAACTGTATTAGTGTTTGACTGGCAGGGGGAGGGGAGTGATCACGGCTTCCATATAGAGGAAGGCTGTGATCACAGAACGGACATCCTCACAGAACGGAGTCCGCCCTACCCGCTCCCTGCCTCGCCCCCCCCCCCCCAGACACAGTGAGCGCGCGCCTCCGGCGGCGCGCGCTCACAGTGCACGATCTGGCAGCCATCCTCATATGACGCCGATTTGCCTAATAGAGCCACCTTGTCGCCGTCAACCTGCGGTTGGCGGTCAGCAAGTGGTTAAATGTGTGCAAAAAAATAATTGCAAAAACTACTCTGGCAGGGAGAGGGTTAAAGGGCAAGATACAGGTAGTAGGCAGGATGAATACACCAAAGAGGCTTGTCATCTCTTACTGACCTCTGTTGCTGCTCTGCAGGCATAACCTTCCACCGTTTACTTAGTCGTCTGCGGAGCAAAACTGCAGCAAACTGGCGAATCTAGAAGAAATACATTCAAAATGACAAATTAACATTTTCTAATCATGTTTTTAAGTATATTTCTGTGTGTACAGTAGAGAAACACAACGGGGGATTTAGGAAAACTGGAGCAGACAGAATCTGGAGCAGCTTTTATCTTCTGCTTGTTCAGTCAAGTGATTGTAAAGGTAAAAAAAAAAAAAAAACACAACAAACATCTCTATACTTACCTGCTCTGTGCAATGGAACCTCCTCTTCTCAGGTTCCCCGCTGGCGCTCCTGACCCCTCCTCTCTGTCCAGTGCCCCCACGGGCAGTGGCTTGTGCGTGCTCGCTCCCAAGCATCACTGCCGCGTCCATTGACACAGACAAAAGGACTCGGCCCCGCCCCCTCCTCACTGGCTGTAATTGACAGCACTAGGAGCCAATGGCTCCCAATGCCCCGGCAAGGCCAGTGACACCTGGAAGTGAGGGGAGAGAATAGTTGCAGAGGTGCACGGTGCTGGATCGAATGAGGGCTCAGGTAAGTAAAGGTGGGGATGCTGATGACTAAACATTTTTTTACCTTAAAGCAAATAATGCATAAGGTAAAAAATGTTTAGGCTTTAGAACCACTTTAATCAGTATTAGCAGTATTAAAACCCCATACTAAAAATGTAATGTTATTGCAGGTTACCAATCATTAAATGTGGTGGCTGTATTAGGTTTCTATTTTTAGGCTTTTTTCCCCTCTGTTTTCACCTGGTGATCTGGTCAGTAACATACCTGTAGTGCCTCCATTCTGGATGAAAGAAGATAGGTGGCACCTTTGGACCACAGAATTGTCAGTCTGCGGGGAGGGGAGTGTTAGATGTACTAGCTGATTTAGACACACTAAACCAAATTCCAGCTAACAGTTTATAAGCAGTTACTGAAACAGTTTTTTTCCTTTTGGGATAAAGGTTTTACATTATTAAAAGCTGATCACTGTAAGCACCAGTGGTAAATAGTTTGTCTCAGCTCTCTAACTGCTAATTCTGAAGGACAGCTTGTTCTGTTGAAAATCAACAGGCTTACTGGCTGGATAACCAGGTGAAAAAGGAAAGAAGGCCTAAAAAAGAAAAAGAATGCAGTCACTGCATTCAATGATTGGTAATCAGCAATATAATAAATGTTGCTTTTGGGTTTAATATCACTTTAATTCGTTTTTGCACACATGTAAAATAATCTTAATTTTTGGCCATAAAATTACTTAAACCCCCAGAACATTATATATTTTCAGAAAGCAGAGACCCTGTAGAATAAAAAGATGACTTGGCTACCCTACTTTCTCGCTTCTGAAATCTGCACAATTATTCTTGGTGATTTCAACATCCCTTTTAACCACTTCAATACAGGGCACTTATACCCCCTTCATGCACCCAAACAAAATTTTTATCATTTTTTTCACACAAATAGAGCTTTCTTCTGGTGGTATTTAACCACTTGCTTACTGGGCATGTAAACTCCCCTCCTGCCCAGACCAATTTTCAGCTTTCAGCGATGACGCATTTTGAATGAGAATTGCGCGGTTGTGCGATGTTGTACCCAAACTAAATTTATATCATTTTTTTCCCACAAATAGAGTTTTCTTTTGGTGGTATTTGATCACCTCTGTGTCATTTCTGATTGCCGCTATAAACAAAGAGCGATGATTTTGAAAAAAGAATAATATTTTTTACTTTTGCTATAATAAATATCCAAAAAAAAAAAAATTATTCATCAGTTTTGGCCGATATATATTCTTCTACATATTTTTGGAAAAAAAAAAAAAAAATCGCAATCGGCGTATATTGATTGGTTTGCGCAAAAGTTATCGCGTCTACAAACTATGGGAATTGATTTATGGCGTTTTTATTATTTATCTATGTTTTACTAGTAATGGCGGCGATCTGCGATTTTTATCGCGATATTGCAGCGGACATGTCGGACATTTTTGACACTTTTTTGGGACCAATGACATTTATACAGCGATCAGAAATTTAAATGTCCACTGATTACTGTATAAATGTCATTGGCAGTGAAGGGGTTAACCTGCAGGGGGCAGTGAAGGGGTTAACAGTGTTCCCTGGGTGTGTTCTAACTGTGTAGGGACGGGGCTGGTCACGACATAACAGATCTCACTGATCCCAGTGACAGGGATCAGTAGATCTGTCTTGTCCCCTTCCAACAGAACGGAGAACCGCCGTGTTTACATCGTCGGTTCCCCGTTCTGCAGGTCTGACAGGGGATCGCGGGTCTTGGGCGGACATCGAGTCTACCCGACCCACGGGCACGCCGACGCATCGTGCGGGGGGTGCGCGCTACTGCCGCCTGTGAATGCACGCCAGGAGCGTGCACATGGCCAGGATGTCCACCTGGCAATTCAGATCCGCGCTGGAGCCGTACTTCGGCAATAGCGCGGATCTGAATGGGTTAAAGTGGTTGTCAACCCTTCACAACCACTTTAGTCTACAGGTAAGTCTATAATAAGGCTTACCTGTAGGTGTCGTGAATATCTCCTAAACTCGCACCGTTTAGGAGATATTCACTGTATACACTAGCGCCAACTTCATCGGCACATGCGCAATGAAGAAACGGCCTGCCGTTTCTTCACTGGCATTGTGCCATGACTGGCGGATCCCGCGCTCACTTTTTTTTATATACTTTTTCCATTACTTGTATTAAATCTTTGTTTCAGAAGTAGACATACATTACAATGCGCTTCTGTGGCACATCATTTATAGAGAATTCTGTACTCTCTATTTAAAAAAAAAAAATCATACTTTGCTAAAAAGACAAATATTTATGTCCAATTTTTATTTTAGGTAATTGATCATAAAATTAAATGAGCAAACAATACACAGTTAAATTAAATTGTTTTTGGCCACCTTTGCTTTAGTATTTTATATCATATTAATATGAAATGTTATTGTAACACCGAGGACATGTACTGCCTCTGAACTCAAATTGTAATAGT
Organism: Glandirana rugosa; assembly: GCA_018402905.1. NCBI lineage: Eukaryota > Metazoa > Chordata > Amphibia > Anura > Ranidae > Glandirana > Glandirana rugosa. The sequence continues at coordinate 607,316 of BLSH010518946.1, read as the reverse complement.
TGTTGTTTTTGAGGCTTTTATTTACAAAGTGAATATATCTAGGATTTTCATGTATCAGCATATGAGGATTAACCAGGCTTAATGATTATTGAGTCAGCTACATGTAGATGTAGCAGTGGGCTGGATGTCTTCTGTTCAGCTTTTTCACTTGTTCTAATTCTGGTTAAAAAGTTTGGGACAGCCAGCTAGAATACAGTGCCTTGAAAAAGTATTCATAACCCTTGATAGTTTGTCATGTTACAACCAAAATTGTAAATGTATTTTATTGGGATTTTATGTGATAGACCAACACAAAGTGGCACATAATTGTGAAGTGGAAGGAAAATAATTAATGGTTTTCATTTTTTTTTACAAATAAATATGTGAAAAGTGTGGTGTGCATTTATATTCAGCCCCCTTTACTCTAATGCCCCTAACTAAATTCCAGTGGAACCAATTGCCTTCAGAAGTAACCCAATTAGTAAATAGAGTCCACCTGCGTGTAATTTAATCTCAGTATAAATACAGCTGTTCTGTGAAGCCCTCAAAGGTTTGTTAGATCCCATTCACACAGGGGCGACTTGCGCTCCGACTTGAGTCACCTCAAGTCGCCCCAAGTCGCTTGATATTTGAAATCCCATTGAAGAGAATGGGAGCCGTCTTAATGTACACTACTGAAGTCGGAGCAACTTTAGAAAAGGTTCCTGTACTACTTGGAGGCGACTTCTATCCGACTTGTGCCCATAGGATTCAATAGAAGTCGCCTCCAAGTCAGATCCCCATCTACATGGAAGCGACTTTACAGTAAAAAGAATAGAATTAATTTTAGGCAACCCTTCTCCCTTCTCTGATTGGTCAAGGCAAAGTCGCCTGGCAAAATCGTGTTGTAAAGTCCCTTCAAGTCCCTGAAGTCGCGCTGAAATTGCCTAGCAAAGTCATGCCGAAGTCGGGTCACCCTGGTGTGAATGCAGCCTTAGAGAACCTTAGTGAACAAACAGCATCATGAAGCTCAAGGAACACAACAGACAGCTCAGGGACAACGCTGTGGAGAAGTTTAAAGCAGGGTTAGGTTATAAAAAGAATATTCCAAGCTTTGAACATCTCACAGAGCACTGTTCAATCTATGATCTGAAAATGGAAAGAGTATGGCACAACTGCAAACCTACCAAGACATGGTACTGACAGACCAGGCAAGGAGAGCATTAATCAGAGAAGCAGCCAAGATGTCCATGGTAACTCTGGAGGAGCTACAGAGATCCACAGCTCAGGTGGAAGAATCTGTCTACAGGACAACTATTAGTCGTGCTCTCCACACATCTGGCCTTCATGGAAGAGTGGCAAGAAGAAAGCCATTGTTGAAAGAAAGCCATAAGAAGTCCCGTTTGCAGTTTGCAAGAAGCCGTGTGGGAGACACAGCAAACACGTGGAAGAAGGTGCTCTGGTCAGATGAGACCAAAATATAACTAATATTTATTTATTTCAGGTACTTATATAGTGCTGTCAATTTACGCAGCGCTTTACATATATATGTTACATTCACATCAGTCCCTACCCTCAAGGAGCTTACAATCTAATAGCAAACTAAACTAAAAGCAAAACGCTATGTTTGGCAGAAAACTAATACTGCACATAACCCTGAACACAACATCCCCACCGTGAAACATGGTGGTGGCACCATCATGTTATGGGGATGCTTTTCTTCAGCAGGGACATGGAAGATGGTTGGAGTCAAATAAAGGGCAATCTTAGAAGAAAACCTGTTAGTCTGCAAAAGACTTGAGACTGGGGTGGAGGTTCACCTTCCAGCAGGACAATGACCCTAAACATGCAGCCAGAGCTACAATGGAATGGTTTAGATCAAAGCATATTCATGTGTTAGAATGGCCCAGTCAAAGTCCAGACCTAAATCCAATTCAGAATCTGTGGCAAGACTTGAAAATTGCTGTTCACAGGTGCTCTCCATCCAATCTGACAGAGCTTGAGCTATTTTGCAAAGAAGAATGGGCAAAAATGTCACTCCCTAGATTGGTAAAGACTTGCAGCTGTAATTGCAGCGAAAGGTGGTTCTACAAAGTATTGACTTAGGGGGTTGAATTCAAATGCACGCCACACTTTTCACATATTTATTTGTAAAAAAAATTGAAAACCATTTATCATTTTCCTTCCACTTCACAATTAGATGCCACTTTGTGTTGATCTATCACATAAAATCCCAATAAAATACATTTATGTTTTTGGTTGTAACATGACAAAATGTGGAAAATTTCAAGGGATATGAAAACCTTAGAGTGTAAACATATGGAAACGGTCTTTAAAGCAGAGTTCCACCCATATATGGAACTTCTGCAGATCGGATTCCTCCCCCCTCCAATGCCACATTTGGCACCATTCAGGGGGGAGGGGGGACGGATACGTGTCAAATCCAGGTATCTGTTCCCACCTGTTTCCCTTAGTTCCCTTCAGGTGGCGACATTGTGGTCTCCCTGGACAGGTAAGTGTCTTCATATTAAAAGTCAGCAGCTGCAGTATTTGTAGCTGCTGACTTTTAGTTTTTTTTTTTACCAAGGTGGAACTCTGCTTTAATGAACTCTATCTATGTTCATGTCTCTGTATATGCAGTAAAGCATTCTCATTACACTCACTGCGGAAACTAAGGGGTTAATCCTGCGTATTGTGTAAAAAAGCTGTTTGGTCCTATTTTCTTGGATCCTCCCCTTTTTTAAGGCTGGGTTCACACATATGCGATTTGATGTGGGTCTCCTCATATCCTATTTGCATGACAGGCGTGTGTGATCGTCTCTCAATAGAGCAGGTCCACACAGGTCCGGGACGGCCACAGTCCGCATTCAAAAAGAATCCTGTGCGTTTTTGGGTCCAATTCAGGTGCGCATTCAGGCGAAAATTTGGACCTGATTCGCACCTGAACCGGTGAACAGGGACCCCAGGCACAAACCCGAGGCCGCATGTGTGAACCCAGCCTTACTATCCACAATCCATCTCCTGATGTACAGAGCCTTGGGGGAACTCTGCACATGCTCAGTTTGCTGTGTATTGCTAGAGAGTTTTTTTTCTTAGGAGGGTGCATGAGATCGGCACAGGGCCAATCAGCATTGTCCAGGCAGATTGTCAGGGGTCCAGCAGCATCAAAAGACAGAGTATAATGAAAACTCCTCTTGCAAGCTTTAACCAGACACTGATAGAAGTCACAAGACTGCTATATACTGCTGATGAGAAAATGTATTTAGCAGTTTATATTTACTAAATTGATTGCATTTCCATGTTCTGTGTACTGTGGGAGACCAGATCTAGTGAAGGCAGGGTCCTGGGTTTAGTAACATTTTAAAGTGGTTCTAAATTCTTAAAGTGGATGTAAACCTGATTCATGAAATTTGAGCTGGGCACATAGATCTGCAGTGTTTTGTTATCTCTCTTCAAAGCACTTATTCTCGTAGCTGTCTCTTGCTCCGTAGCTCTGTTATCAGCCTGATAAGGTCTCACACGTTCTCCGAAATGGGACATAGATGTGTGTGTGTCCCCTATTAGGGAGATTCACCCGCTCTGTTTGTCCTGTTTATTATGGAGAGTGAAGGTAAAAGACAATCCCAAATTTTGTGTCGAACACCAGAACAGTAACAGAGGGAAAATAGGGACACTAGTCCTGGTGACACGCAGAGATTCCCTCACTTCCTGTTTGGCTATGGAACAGAAAGTGAAGGGAAATCTCCTCAATGGGACACAAATGGCAAAAAAAAAACTGACAGGGGTTATAACCCTCTGCCTAATCGAAAATGAAAAAAAATAAATGTTTTGCCTTTAGTTCTAATATAAGATGACCTTGTTCTACCAAAGCAGACAAGGTGAGTGCTCATTTGTGAAGTGACGGGACAGAAGCATTATCTGTAAGAGCGTGAAAGTATTTTAACTTAAAGGGAACGTGTGAGAATAGACATAAGGGGTTTCCATTGCAATTTTGTTTTGAAGAGTGTAAGCTCCAGGGAGGTTATGTGTCTTGACATTTCACTGCCTGAATGCCTATTCTGAACAAGATTCCACCTATAAAAACCAGCCAACCAGCAATGCCAGCCCTCATATTTGTGTTCATACAAGTATAAAGAGAACTAGTAAAAAATGTACTTTGTGAAAAGTGGCATGTCACAGCTCCCTAGAGAATCCCCAACCTAAACACCAAAATTCAAAGCCTAACACTAACCTAAATCAATCCCCAACAACCCCCCCCCCCCCCCCAAATCACCACTCCATCTTGTCCAATCAGAGAACATTTTTCATAATTTCAGAAAACGCAAATGATTCTCTGAATGGCACCTGTGCCAAGAACATGCCCTTCTGTATTCACAATGCATAAGGTCGGCAACTCAGCACAGGACATTCAAGTGGTGTAGTATCAGTGTCTACTTCAGCGATTTCCTGCTTCTGGGACCATCAGCCAGGTACATAGTTACACTGGTTCAAGCTGGATAAATGTAACCAGAGGTCGACCGATATATCAGTCGATTTTTGGCATTTTTTAATTAATCGGCATCCGCCGATTGTGATGCAAATTAGGCAGATTAATTTATGCATTAAGGTCGGTTCACACAGGGGCGACTTGCGAACTTGCAAACGACTTCTGTAAAATAGAATTCAATGCAAGTCGCCCAGAAACCTTTTTCTTGAGTCACTCCTATTAGAATAAGGCTTGGTTCACACCTAGGCGATCCGACTTCAGAGGCGACTTTGCTAGGCAATTTGAACGCTACTTCAAGGTGACTTCAGCGCGACTTTGGCGACTTACGTGACCTGAAGTGACCTCCATGCCAGGAAACTTTGCCTGTGGCCAATCAGAGAAGAGAGGGAGGGGGTTGCCTTCAGAAATTCTTTTCTTTTTCCTGTAAAGTCACTTCAAAGTCGCTTCAATATAGATGGGGATCCGACTTCCACTGAATTCTATGGGCACAAATCGGATAGAAGTTGCCTTGAAGTAGTACAGGAACCTTTTCTGAAGTCGTCTTGAAGTCGGAGCGACTTCAGTAGTGTACATTAAGACAGCTCCCATTCACTTCAATGGGATTTCGGATGTCAAGCGACTTGAGGCGACTTGGGACAACAAGTCGGATCGCAAGTCGCCTAGCTGTGAACCAAGCCTAAGAAAGACAAGAATCCGGGCAGCCTGCCAAGTCTGAGAACATCAAAGAGCCAAAGAGATACAAGGTTTATACTTATCAAAGGAATGAAATGCGGTGTGTAGAAGAGCTCAGTTTAACCATTTAAAGACTAAATCTTTTCTGACATTTGTTGCTTACAAATAAAAATCCAGTATTTTCTGCTAGAATATCACTTAGAACCCCCAAATGTTATATTTTTTAGCAGAGACCTGGAGCAGGGATATGCAATTAGCGGACCTCCAGCTGTTGCAAAACTACAAGTCCCATCATGCCTCTGCCTCTGGGTGTCATGCTTGTGGCTGTCAGAGTCTTGCTATGCCTCATGGGACTTGTAGTTCTGCAACAGCTGGAGGTCCGCTAATTACATATCCCTGCCCTAGAGAATAAAATGGCGGTTGTTGCAATATTTTGTCACACGGTGTTTGAGCAGCGGTCTTTCAAGCACAATTTTTTTCGGGGAAAAAATACACTTTAATGAATTTAAAAAAAAAAAAAAAAAACAGTAAAGTTAGCCCATTTTTTTTCCAAAAGTTTTGATTACCTGTTTTTGTGTATTTAATATTTAAGATACATAGTTTTTTTTATCTATATTATACATAAAAGTGCACTGAGTGGAGGCTTGTCGTGTTGTTTAATAAATGTTTAAAGCGGAACTTCAGTCATTTTTTCATCTTTCTGTCTATTAAATCGTCTGCCCTTGTTGTTTTAACTTTGGATAGTAAAACATTTTTTTTCTGCCAGTAAATACCTTATACAGACCACTTTCTGTTTCTTGGCTGGAAAAATGCCTCGGCGTTTGACATCATGCACAGCTCTCTGCCATGAAGGGAGAGGGGGGGGTGAGTCATAAGAGGGCCAATGAGAGCTGCAGGGCTGGAGGCGTGACTCTTTGTGTCTGCATAAATCCACAGGCAGCAGCTTCAGCTGCCCACAGTTAAAATGGATGCAGCCAGACTTAGTGGAGGGAGATTTCTGCAGCATATTTGGCAAGTACAGAATCACAGTATATATAAAATAATATGCAAAGTGGTTGGAGGGAAGCTTCAGAATGGCAAAGATATTTTTATTACAAATTATGTGAGCAGAGTGCAGTTCCTCTTTAATTTAAACAATTTTCTGTATCACTTCTTATTACTTAACTGTTAGATTTTATAAGATGAACGGAAGAAAAAGAGAGAGAAAAAAAAATCGGCCTAACATATCGGCATCATATATCGGCCATCGGCCGCCCCGATTTCCAAATATCGGTATCGGCTAGAGAAAAACCCATATCGGTCTACCTCTAAATGTAACTATATATAAAATATCCATACCTGGAATTCATCTTTAAAACACTGCATGAAGTCATTTACAAAATCAGTTTAGAGAGTGGAACTGTAAATACCTGTGGGTCCTGAGCACCTCCTATGACATCACATAATGCTGGTATAATCAGTGGGTCCTTAACAGCTTCTTTCAATTGTGCTGTAGCCTAAAAAGAAATATAAAGAGAACAGTAAAATTATGAAGAACAATTCTTCAGCTAATTGCACAATGATGATGCACAATTTAGTGAAATGGTGAATGAGTAATGCTTAGAGGGCTGAGATGCATCTAATCTCTGTAGCATTCACAAAATCCAGTTTACAGACCCCATCTGGTTACATTCTAAGGCAGCCATTCTCAACCTTTTCAACACCGAGGAAGCCTTGAAATTATTCTCCGGTCCCGGGGAACCCCTGCTAAAATGAAAAATCTACAACTCATGATACATCAGTGTGATGGTCAGTGGGAAGAATGCTCCTTACACTTGTGATCATTGGGAAGAATTACCCCCTTACAGATAGCTAAAAAGATCAATGGGATCATTGGGAATTTATCTGAGAGGTAGAAATTGACCATTGCTCAAGGAACCCCTAGCAACCTCTGGAGGAACCCTGGTTGAGAAACCCTGCTCTAAGGGCTCATTTACACTTGCTTTGGCTTCAACACACATTAATGCTCCTACTGCTTCAACAAGCTTTTATGATTAAGAAGGGGGTATTGGGACTTTATATGAGGCGCGTCCGAAGGCGCGCCTCCATCCCTGATTCAATCGTAAAAAGTGAAGGGAGTTGGGACTTTAGATGAGGTAGTTAACCAATGAGGTATATAGTATGAACATGTTTTATTGACAAAAATCAATACACAGTAACGTCAAGAATCATTGGTCAAATAAAAAAACAAGAATATACATGCTCACAGGCATGGCATAAATGTAAATGTTCATAACTGTACATAGATCTAAAAAATGGCAACATCAAAAAATTATAGATTATTATTGAATAGATTGTATAAATTCATATATATATATATATATATATATATATATATATATATACATATACACACACACACACATATAACAGTACTGTACGACACATAAAAAAATTTGATTAGTACATGATTCGAAAAATGGTTGATATCAATGTAGGTAAGTCATTGAAAATGAATCCCATAAGGCATATAGGCACATCCTAAATTCTGACGCGTTTCGTGTATACAACACTTCCTCAGGGGCGGATGCTTGGTACATCTACAAAAAACATGTAAAGGATGATTGAATTTGATGTTGGGCAAAGCATTATGGGAAAGAGAGCAAAAAATCTATTTGAAAACTCACAAAAGATGGAACGATTGATGTGTAGCGTGCATGAAGCCAGGACGAGGGATGTCGTCTGGCCCGGGAGCTGAGATGGCCATTGACCCTCAACAAACAGACAGACAGGCATCACTCCACCAGTCCAGGTCAAATGTCTCCATTGAAGAGGTGACCAAAAGTGATAGGATACCGGTAGGATCTGGAGTGAAAAAAGATGTGGATTGAGTGAAAAAAGGAGGAGATCCAGAGCCTCCTGGACTGGGGAAATGGGAGTGTGACAATAGGTGAGGAGTGGGTATTCAGTGAAACCATGCAGTATGATGCGGTGAACAGAAAAGTGCATAGCATAGAGTGAGGGATGGAGGTGGGTGAGAAGAACCCAAATCCACCATAGGAAACTAAGCCACCAAGGAGGATGGGAACAGTGATAGGGGGAAGGAAGAGAAAATAAAAAACAACCTACGGCCTGAGTGTAAAACACAAAAGGGTTACCTTCAGTAGGCATGGAGCAGACCTCCGTGTAGTGCTGCATGTGATGAGATATAGCAAGACATAGCGTGTCCAGGGAGGTGCCTTATATGCCCCGTGGGTGTAGGAGTGGCCATCAGCGTCACGCAAGCATGACAAGTGCGGGGAGGGGCTCTGGCTCAGGCCGATGAATCAACCCATAGCCGGTTCCCACTTCCCCCCTAAATCAGCTGGGATGAACACTCACGCCCCCAGCATGACGCCATGTGATGAAGTACATGCGAGGCGCGGATGCGTGGCGCCGATGCGCTGTGGTCACCCGCCCAGCCCCCCAGCCATCCCCCCACCCACCCGCTGAGCCTGAAAGCAGGCGAGGCGGAGGGGGATGGAGGGGCAAAGGGGAGGATGCACAGGGCACATCGCAGCTCCCGGGAACAGAGCGGCTCCCAGGCCATGAGTCCAAACACATCCAACACCAAACTGAGTGATGTCCCAGAGTACCATCATAGGTAGTCAACATGGTGTGTAATGTGAATGAACCCGTCAGGGTCCACTTGACACAGGATGTGCACCTCAATGGATGGTAGGGGAACGCTACCAATCTGAAATTAACTGCCTCCATCCCTATTGTATATGAGTAAGAAGGGGGTATTGGGACTTTATATGAGGCGCATCCAAAGGCGCGCCTCCATCCCTGATTCAATTGTAAAAAGCTTTTATGATGTGTTTTTGAGGCTTCGGTGGTGCTTCGATGAGGCTTTGGTGGTGCTTCAATAAGGCACTTTTGAAGCTTAGCAGATGCCCTGTGTGTTTGTTGATATCTCGCACCTGCAATTTCTCCAAAACAAAGCAAAGCTAAACCTGAATTACAGCCTCTGAAAAGCCGCAGGTGCTTCAAGCGAGCTTCAAACAAGCTTTGTCATAGTGTTCTATGGAGGCATTGAAGAGGCTTTGAAGCATGGCTAAGGCTACATGGGGTATCATTTTTGACACAAAGCTGAAGCGAAGCAAAGCCAACGCAAGGTGTAAACAGGACTGTAAGCTAACCATTTTATTTAGTGACTGGCGTTAAGAGAACTTTAACAAAGCCTGTCTGACGCCCTGTTTTGAAGCAGTGTAAACAAGCCCTAAGGGTCCTTTCACACGTACGGACCGTCCAGGTCTGCCTGTCAGTTTTTCAGGCGGACCTGAACGGACGCTCTGTGTACGCCTATAGAGCGATGGATGTCAGCGGTCCGTGTTCATCCAATCCCCCATAGAGGAGACAGGTCCGTTTCTGCATGGAGTGGACCTGTGATTCGCCGGCTCAGTGGGGACCAACGGATGGATCCCCGCTGAGCAGTGGAGCCCGTCAAAACGCATGTGTGAAAATGAATTCTAGTTATTTCCCAAATGTATGCTGTAACAAAACATCCTTGCGCGCTTCCTACAGCCCTCAGTAAAAAGATGATAGGGCCTCAGTCTTGCCAGCTCTCCAGGTCAAATATGGAGTACTTGCAATAAACTGAGCCAACCTTAGTAGATACTGTCTGCTGTAAAAGAGCAAAATGATGGTGCAGAGGGAGCCAGATTTACCAGGAGGCCCGTGCATGTAGGTAGCAGAGGAAAAGTAGCACCTTCTCTCTGTGTGGTTACTGGTCATACCTCCTAGGTCAAAGATGAAAATTATTTGCCCAGCTTTACTACTACTCACCTTACTATTTTTGTAATAATATGTATGTACAAAACTTTTCTTTTTTTTAATAGTTTTTGATAGAGAAGGAAAGAGTTAACACCCCCCCAGGTAATTTTATTACTGTCTGCGTACCACTGATACAAATTAATTGATTTAAATTCCATTCATTTTAACCTTTTTGCTACCAGAACCCTTTTTGTGTTTTTTGTAAACACATTAAAAAATAAAAAAATATTTTATGATCTTTGACCCATCGTGCGCTTCATATAAAGTCCCACCTCCTTGTTCGTTTGTATATACTAATTAGGGATGGAGGCAAATGATTAGGTCACTGCCTCGCTCAAAGTCCACCCCTTTCTTATACAACTGATTAGGGATGGAAGTGCACACTCTGGGGTACCTTTTATAACATTACATGGGGGGTGGGTGCTCACACACTGCACGTCGACGTCAAGCTTCCTCTTGCCAGGTTTGTGGTGCCGGCGCTGCTTTCCAGCTACGAGCATACGGGGACTGAATTGGTGCCAATTGCAAGGCAGTTTCAGCATTGGTGTTCGTGCCGTCCATCCCGTTATTGCTCGCATGCATGACATTGATGGATTCCTTTGCAGCAGTACACTTAAAGTGGTTGTCAACTCGTGACAACCATTTTAACCTATAGGTAAGCCTATAATAAGGTTTACCTGTAGGTGCCCTGCATATCTCCCAAACCTGCACAGTTCAGGAGATATGCAGTGTACTGCTGATGCCGACGTCATTTTGACACATGCGCAGTGAAGAAACGGCCTCCATGCCGTTTCTTCACTGTGATCGTGCCGTGACTGGCAGCTCCCGCGAGCATGCGTGGGAGTGACGTCACGCGACTCCGGCCAGTCACAGAGCCGGAGATCGCGGCCGCGGAAGGAAGAGGGGCTGAAGATGGATGCCGCCAGCACAGGGGACAGCGCTGGACGTCGCAGGCTTCGTTTGCAGGTAAGTGGCACATAATGGGCTATTATACGATGCATAGTAGCCAATTATGCTTCTACTTTACAGGGGAATGTAGAGAAAGTAAACCCCATCTGGGTTTACTTCCTCTTTAAGGGCGCTCTCACTGGTGGCCAGGCATCAGTCTATCACTGCCTCTCTAGACACTACACTCATCTACTGCTCTCCATTTTGGTTGGTAGGTACTCTTTCTATAGTAAAAAATTGTTGCGCTAAAATATTAGTGCTATAGGCAAAACCTCAATGTGCATAGCTCAAATAATTGACATACAACATATTGTGCAAGTTATAAACATAAAAAAACTATCTGACTACGGACCGGTGGTCACTCTCGCGGGAATTTCTCCTTCATTTGGGTCTACCCCAAATGAAAGAGATGTAAGGGGACATTTCATCTTCGTATTAACCGATGATACGTAGCATATTATCGGGTAATACACGGTGAATGGACGTTTGCTTCGGACGCTGCAGGTCGCGACAGGGGACACGACCGCCGTAGGTAGAAGTCGGGGAGAAGGAAGGCGCCGGCGCTAGAGGCCGAGACACTGACCGGCCTCAGCGCACTGCAGTGAGGGTGCGTACGAGCGCCCTCGACGGTCAG
>BLSH010518946.1:585087-595407 GCA_018402905.1 Glandirana rugosa | reverse complement strand
TGATCAAATGCGAGAGAACCTATTGTTTTATTGTGAGTACCCTGTTTTTAGAGCATTATGTTTTAATAAACTGAACATTACAGTATTACGCTATGAAGTTCATATTTTTTATGGCATATGGAATGGGAGTTTGCTGAAGTTCGTAACCCTGACCTTCCTGCTCTACTGTGTATGCGGTGGGAGAAATATCCCGGTTTCCTAGGAGAATTGAGGATTGAACGGCTATCTTTTTGGTCCCTGCAGAGGGCTATATCTGCATGTGTGGTTAGACCTCAGCTAGCGATAGCGGGTCTCAGCATCTGGTAAGAGTTTACACTCACCCTTACCTTATCACTGGAGGTGTCTGCACGTTTTATGGTGGTGGAAGTTGGAGTTATCTATCTTGGGACTACATTGAAAGTTCTGGATGGGACAATTCTTTATTATTTCTACTACAGTTTCTTCCTACCACGGTTGATTCTTCACCTATCACGGGATTTTTGTTTGTTTTTTACATTATTTTTGGACTTTATTTCAGTTTTTTTATGTTTATAACTTGCACAATATGTTGTATGTCAATTATTTGAGCTATGCACATTGAGGTTTTGCCTATAGCACTAATATTTTAGCGCAACAATTTTTTACTATAGCACAATTTTTTTGGTGAAATATCGCACTATTTTTGTTGCAGCTGCTACACATCTTAATTCCAGAAGCGCGGTATTGTTCTTAATAGTTGTAGGTACTCTTTCTCCCCTTTGGGTTTCTTCACCTGGTTCCTTTCCTTTCTTCCACACGGGTCGGTCTCCCTTACTACTTACCTCTCTTCTCTCCACACACTCTATCCCCTCCTGGGGGACCTTTTACTCACTAGTATACTAACATTATTGTTCACCTTAGCCAGAGTTGGCTTTTGGCAACACACTGGTTCACTCTTTACCTTGAGTGATGCTTGCCCGTCGGGGAGTTGCCCTGTGTGCGATCTGTCGCGAAGCACCCCATCTCAGCTCCCGGACTAGACGGTCCCTGCCCGGGGTGCCCTTAGCCCCCAGTGTCATGTCACCCCAGCATGGAACCCTGTAAGTAGCATATGGGGCACACTTTGTTGTTCCCCTGTTATTTTAATTTATCATGAGTTCATAAGATCTACCTAGAATAATAATATGTCATCGCAGAGACGCACTACACGCTTTCTCCTAATGAGTGACAAAATGCGTTGAGCCAACAGATGTCATGTTTGATTCAAATCATGTGCATTATACTCTACCTACCTACTGTGGATTATGTATTTATCCCATGAATTCTTTATTGTGTTATGGACTGTCTATGAAAATCTTTTATATATGTTATATTTAATCTATTTAATTACTCAACCCTTCTTCAATGCTAGGGATTAGAGTAATTGAAACTATGCAGGTATTTTTCTCATTTTGTACATATCTATACATGGATTTTTGATTATGAATTATCTAAAATAAAAAAATATTTATTTTATTATCTTTGACCCATCGTGCACTTCATATAAAGTCCACCCCCTTGTTCATTTGTATACAAAAATAATTTTAGGTCTGAAAATTATTTAAATCCCCCAAACATTATATAATTTCTGAAAGCAGAGACCCTGGAGAATAAATAAATGATAGTTTAAATTTTCTATGTCACACAATATTTGGGCAATGGTTTATCCAGTGGAAAATTTCAGTAAAAAATAAATTTAGACTTTTGGGTACAAAAACACAATATATTACACTTTTTTTAGTAAAACATAAAAGATGAGGTTGCACCGAGTAAACAGATAACCAAACATGGCAAGCTTTAAATTGGCATGCGCCCACAAAATATTTGCATATTTTACATATTGGTACCCTATATTTTCCATAGGTGACAATTTAAAAGCCCCTACAGGTCATCAGTTTAGCGTTTAACGTGAATAATGGCCCTAGAATGACTGCTCTCACTCCAGCAGCAATATGTAACGTACATCAAAAGCAACATTTTTGTACATAGGCAACCCCGATGGGTGTGTCTTTTGGGGGTGGAAGTGTTAAATGGTTGGGTGTAACTATTTTTTGCCATTTGTTTTTTTTGCCAGTTGTCAGGTTTTTATTGCTGTCTGTGCCCCTGTACTAATGTTTGAGTTGTCGCCAGAATAGGGGGGAGGGGAAAACCTTCCAATTGGGATACTAGTTCTGATGAAAAAAAGCTGGCGCGAGTTATAAGCCCCATTTACCAGAGTGAAAATAAAATATGGGAGGGTAAACTGTGGTTATATTTATCTATTCTAAGTGCGCTCTGGTCCAGTCACGTGATGGCTTCAGTGAAGAGGAGAGGGCAGCAACAATGGTTGCGGAGCCTGGGCAGTGGAGTCATCTATAGACTTTATGAGGCATCCATTTTCCGCCATCCCTCCTCTCTTCTGAACCTGGCCACTGGGAGATAATCACATGACCAGAACTGAGCACCCTTAGCTTAGGTAGGTAGTGGGTATAGGATTTACAATGGGGGTGGGAATAGGTTTAAGCTTAGGTGTACCTATATATTAGAAGAAAAAGAAGACACACTGGCCTAGTGCATTATCCCAGGGTAAAACGTATTAAAAAAAAGAGATTAAAAAATACTCACAAACATATGATGATAATACGCATGAAGCCCCTAGCATGGGGTAAATGGACATATCTTGGCGAAAAGTCCTGGACCGTGATGGAGAGGACGTGAGAGCTGCACCAGCTAACATGTTTTTTCGAAGGCCATGCCTTCTTCCTCAGAGCTAAGCTTAGCACTAGGCCAGTGCGCCTTCTTTTTCTTCTAATATATAGTGGCATCTGGGACACCCCTATCCCCGGAAGGCAGCAAGGTCAAACTCTATCATCCCTGGGAAGCACTCATCCCCCATCATACTATTGCGCAGGGGTCATTGTTTTGCATTTCTACTATTAAGCTTAGGTGTAGACTGGACTTCTGCTTTAAACGGATATTAAATCAACAGTTGTTAAGCACCCTCAGGCTGCTTTCACACTGAAAGCGCCGGCTGTGAGCGGAAAACGCCGCGCTCGTTTTAGCAGCGTTTTACTGCTGTTTAAGCGGTGCTTTTGTGCCGCTTTTCAGCCGCTAGCAGGGTGCTTTTACCACCAAAAAAGGGGTTAAAAACTCCCATTTTGCAGCGCTTTGAAAGTGCTGCCCATTCATTCCGATGGGTAGGGGCTGTTTGGGAGCACTGTATACAGCGCTCCCAACACCGCCCCAAAGATGCTGCTTGCAGGGCTTTTTTTCACGGCCCGCAAACCTACCGCCCAGTGTGAAAAGACACACTGAAATTAATGAAAGGTGGTTTTCAAGTGCTTTGCAGAGGCTATTTTCAGTGCTAAAGCGCTTGAAAACTGCCCCAGTGTGAAAGGGGTCTTAGTATGAAACTTCTTTATCTTTTAATCCTTGCTTATGTTCCAGTTTAAGCTAGAGCCATGATCAATGCCCCTACAGATTTCTGATGTCTCCTGTCTCTTGTGACTTCCTACAGAGCCACACTTAGTAAGACTGGAGCTGTGTTTCCCTACTTTGTATGCATCAACAGAAACACAAAGCCGATAGCCTAGGATTACAAGGCATTGCCCTTCTCCATGCTAACCCACTGGCTGCTAACACTTTCCAGTGAAAGTGATTGTAAAGGCAGCAGGTTATGCATTAAGATTAAAAGCCTTCTGTGTGCAGCAGGCCCCTCACTCAGCCCATCTTGAACCAGCAAAGTTGCACGAGTGTCTCTGCTGCCCGGTACTCTCCTCTTCATTTGGTGAGACAGCAGCGCAGCACCGTTGGCTCCCGCTGCTGTCAAAGTCAGTCAATGAGGAGAAAAAAGGGCTGGGCCACAGCTCAGTGTGTGAATGGACACAGGGAGCTTTGGCTCGGCTCGGGTGTCCCCATAGCAAGATGTTTGCTGAGGAGGCACTCAACAGGAGGGAGGGGTCAGGAGCAAGTGGAGGATCTGGCCTGCTCTGTGCAAACCACTGCACAGAGCTGGTAAGTATAACATGTTTGTTATTTTTAACTAAAAAAAAACAAGATTTTAATATTGCTTGAAGACTGGATGTTCAGGGAAGCAGCACTGAGACAACAAAAGCCAGCAGCACAGTGCACACATTTACTATTTCTTGAGCTGTCAAGAGTACCAAATAATCAGGGCTCATTCACAGTCTGTGATGACCGGTTTTAACCTTCATAAATCAATGCAGGCTCAATGTTAGGACATATAAAAGACAAGTGTTCTCTATGTTCACACCACATCGCTGCATTGCATAAAAGTCAAACCATGCTGCATATTTATGCTACTAATAAAGCACACCTTGCTACACCACCTGTGGGAGTGCTACTATCAAAGACTTATCTGCTACATCTAAATGAACTGCATTCTACTCCTGTTTGGTTTTGAGAATAACAACATGGAGACTTTGTTTCAATTGTGTTATTATTTGAAGTTTATTAACGTACATATGAAGATGATGTCTTAGCAGTTCTTTATATTATAATTACGGTGTAGGGCGGCCTGTTTTATTATGTGGTGTGGACATATAGGCGGCAACACCATCTATAGTAGAATTAACCCTTTAACCCTTAAAATTTAAACTGTTACTAAACCCAGGACCCTGCATTCACCATATCCGCTCTGCCACAGTACACAGAACATGGAAATGCAATTATTTTAGAAAATATAAACTGCTAAATACCTTTTCTCATCAGCAGTATATAGCAGTCTTGTGACTTCTATCAGTGTCTGGCTGAGCACTGGTTAAAGCTTGCAGGAGGAGTTTTCATTCTCCTCTGACTGTCCTATGAGGTTGCATGACCCCTTACTTTCTGTCTAAACAATGCTGATTGGCCCTGTGCTGATCACAAGCACTCTCCTAAGAAGAAAAGAAAACTCTCTAGTAAGGATGGGCTCGGGTTTTCCCACATTCCCCGATGCGTGGCTGCAGTGATCTGGAAATGTCTCACTGCCTGTGATTAGCGCAGTGCAGAGTTCACTTCCTGGCGGGCTTGGGCACATTTGGTTCTGAACAAACCCAAGCCCATCCTTACTCTCTAGCAATACACACCAAACTGAGCATGTGCAGCCTGCCCCCAAGACCCTATACTGTCAGCAGACAGATTTGTGACTGTGGAAGAACGGGAGGATCAGAGAAGACAGGATCAAACAGCCTTTTTACACAATGCGCAGGATTAAAGAGGAAGTAAACCCTGAAGGGGTTTACTTCCTCTATGTTACCCTGCAATGTAAAAGCATAAAAGGCTAGTATGCACTGCATATTAGCCCATTATGTGCCACTTACCTGCATTGGAAGACAACTTCGACCAGCGATGTCCCCGGTCCAGGCCACGTCCATCTTCTGCCCCTCTTCCTTCCAGGGCCGCGATCTCCAGTTCTGTGACTTGCCGTTGCGCAGGAGCCGCCAGTCACGGCACAACCTCAGTGAAGGAACGGCACAGAGGCCGTTTCTTCACTGCGCATGTGCTCGGTGACATGGGCACATCACAGTACACTGCATATCTCCTGAACCGTGCAGATTTAGGAGATATGCAGGGCACCTACAGGTAAGCTTTATTATAGGCTTACCTGTAGGTTAAAGTGGTTGTCAGGGGTTGACAACCACTTTAACCCCTTAGGTTCCACAGTGAGTATAACAAGCATGCTTTACTGCATATACGGACTGATTTTACTGTTGTGGGTTCAGTAACACTTTAATACAAGACTGCGTTAGAGCTAAAAACCTATTACCATGCTGCATATTTATGCAGCACAACCCACCTAACTGCATGTCGCCACAAAAAAACAAAATTTACATTTTTTTAATTTTATTGATACTTAAATAAGGTTAAAAAAAGAAAGAAAAAAGGAAATAATGTATTGCACCAATACTCATGGACCCTTCACAATGCACACCGGCTGAGATGTGCTTCAGCATGCAATCTGGGGAGAATGAGCCCTTAATAGAAGGACATGTATGTCTGACGGGTATTGGGTAGGGTTGCCACCTTATCCCTTAAAACCCGTACTCATATGAATCACACAGGTTGTTCTGAGGCTAATTTAATGCAGATAAGGCACCAAGTGAGTTTAATTACCACCTTAATCAGCCACAGAACCTGTGTAATTAATATGTGTTCAGTTTTAAAGAGATGAGGTGGCAACCCTAGTATTGGGGTGCACAGGAAACATGTAAAAGCAGCTGCAGAAATAAACAGCTGTGACAGAAGGACACATAGGACCCAGAGCAATGTCAAACGAAGCCCCTGTAACAGTCTAAAGCCTAGTACACATGGGCCGAATTTCAGGCGGCATCAGCTGGTTCAATAGAAACTGGCTGACATTTGGCCCATGTGTACTGCAGCCGATCCAACAGAAGGCAGGCGTTCGGCTGGCTTCAGTCGAAGGGGCATAACCGCAAAAGGTCTGCTGATTGGCTCACGATCCTGACTAGAGTGTTCTGGTGGGGTGCTGCCCCCCTGTCGTAAGACAATAGACCAGCAGGGGAGATCCCTGTACTAACATTACAAGGTTAGTACAGCGTGTTCTCCTGAGCGATCAGTTGTTTTCATTCAGCCCTGCTAGGAGGAAGAAAAAAAAAAAGTAGTGTGTACAAAGTTTAACAGTCAGTCACTACCTTGGGGAATACCAGCCAATAACTGTCTACAATCCGTAGAAGGGCTTGTTTACATAAGTGATGAGAAATCACTAAGCCCCTTTCACACTTGTGCGACCTGAAAGTCGCGTGACTTTAAGTAATGCTTGTGTAATCTTGAAGTCTATGGACCTCAAATCACATCAAAGCAGTGCAGGGACTACTTTGAAGTCGCACAGATATGATTGGTACTTATTGGAAATCAAGGGGTGCCACTTTGCAGTCCCAAGTCGCACAAGTGTGAAAGGGACCTAAAGAGAATCGTTTCTGATAAAGTCATGTAAAAGAATGGAGAGAAGCTAGGACTGGGTGATGCATGCACAGAGCTGTTCATTAAATGACAGGCATATGTAGATGAGTCCATAGAGTACACTACACCTGACCATACACTATGCAATCTGAATGTATAATCATATAAACTTGAATTTATTATTTAATCAATGCATGATTCCAGCAAAACGATCGAATAGCCAAAACTTCCCTTCTAATCAATTTAGACTTGTTTTAGATTTATTTTCATCAAACTTAGTCAATCACTTTTCACAGATTGGCAGCAATGGTCATGGCTCCGATCGCTTTACATGACACTGCATGATGGAAACAGAGATGTGATCCATAACTTACAATCGTATCTTCCAACTATTGGGTGAAATCATTTCCCTGTGCATGGCATATCGATTGAATTGGTTGTCTGCTATAGATCAAGTGGGAGAGATTGACTGGAAAATAAATCGATCTTTGATCGCAACATGTATGGTCACCATTATACATGAGAAGAAACCTAGGGTTGCCACATCATCCCTTTAATCCAGGACACATATGAATTACACAGGTTCCGATGCTGATTTAATGCAGAGTTTAATTACCACCTTAATCAGCCGCAGACCCTGTGTAATTCATATGTGTCCTGGATTAAAGGGATGAGGTGGCAACCCTATAAGGGACCCCTTCAATTAGTATGAGATCAGGCAGGTCCTTTGGAGGGAGTGAAGAAGACTGTACAATCTGATATAAGTGACAATGAGGACAAGTGATCTGTCTCCTGTGCCATGCTGCATTGGTTCCCTGTGCCCAGCACACATCCCTGGCACAGAGCTGTCACCGCACTACGTCCCGCTATCCCTTCCTAGCCCCTCCCCTACCTGCTGGATGACGGCATTGTCCGGCTGTAATAGATTGCTAAGAATACTCTCCAAGATGTTGGACATGATGACAGCCAGTCACCCCTGGGACACAGCGCCGGGCTATCCGTCTTCCACACCTCAATACCCGGCTACTTCCACCAGCTGGCTCTTCCACGTGGGTGCCCGGCTGTTACGGGTCAGTCACAGCGCCATCTGCTGCCCGGGAGGAGCACAGCCGCCATGACATCTCCATAGTCTGCTCTTCAGAGTCTGCAGAGTGTTCTCTGAAGTCAGACACTATCTAGTATACTATCTTCTTTGCAAATGTTACCATTTTTATTTGTATGGAGAACCATTGAAAACCACTTTGTATTGCTGGTAACAGCTGCAGAATACAGGGCACTTTAGGTGACCAGATTTTTAAAATGAAATCCAGGGACATATTTTATTTTTTTACTAGTAATGGCGGCAATCAGCCACTTATAGCGGGACTGCGCTATTGTGGTGGACAAATCGGACACTAAGGGGTTGATTTACTAAAGCTGGTGAGTGCAAAAACTGGTGCAACTTTGCATGCTAGCCAATCAGCTTCTGACCTCAGCTTGTTTAATCAAGTTTTAACAATAAAATCTTGAAGCTGATTGGTTTCTATGTGGAGATGCACCAAATTTTGCACTTTCAAGCTTTAGTAAACCAACCCCTAAGTGATACTTTTGACAATTTGTGGAAACCAGTGATCAGTGCTAAAAAATATTCACTGTCACTGTACTAATGACTGGGAAGGGGTTAACATCTAGGGGCAATCAAAGGATCACTCCACCGGGGAAGGCAAGGAGAAAGGCGGGCAGGTGGCTGTCCGGAACTTGAGCCAAGGCAGAAGAACATGTGAGTGGAAGCGGAATGGGCATGCCCCCAAAACTGAAGAAATAGTCCCTCCACTCCAAACAGCAGATGATCATCAGAAAGGGGCACAGATAATGGAAAAAATACATCCCCCCTAAGCCAGTAGAAGCGCCGGAGCGAGAGTTTGTAATTCAGAATTTTTTTTTTTAATTCTACACTGACTGTCTTTGAAACTGCCTGGGCCCCTGTTCAAATCCAATCTAGGGACAGGGCCCTCAGTCTGGGGACTGTTCCTGGAAACCGGGGACATCTGGTCCCCCTATTTTATAGCCTCTCAAATTTGTCTTCCAGGCAGGGCTGTGCTTACTATAATGGAAAATTATGGGCCTGAGTCTAGGATAGCAAGGTTAGAGGTCAGGACTAGGCCACAAAAGTTACAAACTCTAACAACCCATTCACACAGGCGTCACAGTCAAAAATCTACAATTCTATGATAACAAATATAGACCCCCTACAGGGGATCAAATAATGTTTTTCCCCCACTGTATCAGGTGTTCCTGTCCCTATTACAGGAGTCCTCATCAGAGTCCTGCTTTACAATAGGGTGCCCTCTTACATCAACTGTCCACATCAGAGTTCCCCTCTGATATCAACTGTCCCCATAAGAGTGCCCCCTTACATCTGTCCCCTCAGAGTACAATCTTACATCCAGGGTTGGTGTCACCTGGTGCGGTAAAACATGGTGTCACCCCACCCCCTGCTAGCCTGGCACGGTTGAGTGACAGCAGGACAGGCAGTAGGGCACTGAGCAGGCTAGCGCATCGGCATGGCTTCCCCCTTCCCTAGTCTGCTACAGTGCTACTTGATGGTGTCACCCACGGGCGGTTTATGAAATCAGTGGGCCCATGTGCAAGATTACAAGTTGGGCCCCTTTACTTGATAAATAAAAAAAAAAATATGTGGTATGATTAGTGCACTGTGGCAAAATTGGGCATGTTTTTCATTGTACCAGGAGCATTGCTAAAAGACCTGGGGTATCTTTGGCTACTTCATACACAGCTACTTCATAGTGGCTAACAGCGGGTTTGGCCAAGTTGTGCTAACAGTGGGAGGGACTTAAAGGGACATGTTTAACCACTTCAGCCCCGGAAGGATTTCCAGCTTTAGGACCGGAGCCCTTTTTGCGATTCGGCGCTGCGTCGCTTTAACTGACAATTGCGCGGTCGTGCGACGGATACTTCATCGACACATACTTCATCGGTTTCTATGGGGTCCAGAAAATCGTTACGAGGACCATGTTACTTTTTGTACGGGTTAAAACGGTGTCACGTGATTAGTATGGTGTATAAAAAAAAAAATAAATAGTTCATTTCCCCGGGTTGAACATTAGAACGTGTACCCGGGTGACTAAAGTATTTGGCGGGCACCCACTGTGGTAGTTCATCGTGACATCGTCTGATCCCTTCCCCCTTCGGTACGGCTACGCGATCGGACGAGTCACGGGATGACGGACAGGACGACAGTGAGTTGGCACGGTCCGATCGTCCCCCACCCCACTGTGGTACAAAATGGCGTGGTCCACTGTGGTTGGGACCTACATTCTAACATGAGACTCCCCTGTCTACATTCCCCCGTGAGAATACCCCTGTCAACTATAGTCTCCCCTTGAGACTACACCTGTCAACTACATTCTCCCGTGGGATAAC
>BLSH010518946.1:559598-569752 GCA_018402905.1 Glandirana rugosa | reverse complement strand
CAAGTATGGCCGGCACCATCCGAAGGGTTAAACATCAGGAGGGAGATGAACGGATCATCAGCGCTCCTCCCTCCCCCCAGCCTATATAAGCTGCCTCACTTCAGTATGCAGCACTCACGGCCTGAAAAAGGGGTAGAGCCCCGTAAACGCGTCGCCGTTGCTGTAGTCACCTCTCCTGCACGCACTGGCACCGGTTGGATCGGATTGCTGTGGACCACTGTCTCCTAGAGAAGGTCTCCCCGGGACTCACCGAAGGACCCTCCTCCACCAGTACAGCTGAACCCGCACTCCCCACCACCCCAGCCCAGCAGGACCACCACAGGACTCCAGCAAAGAAGCCAGCAGTGGCTGACACTGCAAAGCGCAGCACCCTACTACTTCTGTGAGTAGTCACTTGTTATTTAATAAAATCCTGGTTTTTACTGTTACTCTTAGAGGCGCATTTGTTTTTTTTTTTTTTTCTTGTGTCCATGCAACTACTGCGTCCCCCTAGACATCTATGGGACTGCTGGTACAGGTATGCACGGGACACCTGTGCATCCCTGTGCCAGTAAAACATGGCCCTGCACGGGGCACAGATCAAATTGCCTCATGTGAAGGAGGTCTAACTGCTCATCCAAGCAACTACATGTGATTAGGAGATCCGGATGCAGACAGTGTGCACCCAGGGACAGCAGTTCTGGCCACACACAAACTAGACACAGCTAATTATCCAGATTGTATGCAGCCATAGCACAGAGTGCTGCTGTGTCCAGATGCCATGTTTTAATGCATTTGAACACTGCATTCTAGCCACTGAGCTGTAAGGTTTTTCTTTTTTGTTTCCGGCTTCTAGCTACATCTTGGCATTGAATTTGGCAAAGGGCATGAAGGGGGTTACTTTGAGTAATTATAAGTTCAAGAAAAATTAAACAGTCCATCTCTTCATTTGTTTATTGCTGTGTACAGTTGAAAAGTAACTATACTTATATGGGTCCTTTCGTTTGCACATGGGTGGCTGATCCCATTCAACATAAATTCCAGTTTATGTCCCATGCTCGGGCAGCCAAGGTTCAGCTTACAGCCTTCCATAGACATTAATGGCTTTGTGTTGCTGTACTTGGGTATACTGTGGTGCTCTTGTAAACCAGAGTACAGTGTATGGGAGTAAGCAAAAAATAGAGAACATTTTATTTTGTGCATACATCCATACGCCGTTTTCATGTTTACAATAGCATTGCCGTATACCCGAGTACAGATCAATTAATGTCAATTACAGCAGCACAGATCAATTAATGTCTATGGGAGGCTTTAGGCTGAACCTTGGCTGCCTGGGCCTGGGAAATATGCTGGAATTTACATTGAACAGGCTCAGCCACCCATGTGCAATGACCTTAAACAAGCAGCATGCTCCCTCCAGTAACACATTCTAGCATTCTAGCGCTACCCTCTTAGGGGCCATGTGTTGCTCAAGCTCTTGATTCTCTGTTGATTGCTACTGGCAGCGGCAGCATGCACTTAGGGAAATCCCGGAAGCCCCTAGATGTAGTGCTACCATCATAGCGGACATTGTTAATAGTTACTGTGCCTTGAAAAAGTATTCAAATCCCTTGAAATTTTCCACATTTTGTCATTTTAGCAACCAAAAATGTAAATGTATTTTATTGGGATTTTATGTGATAGACCAACACAAAGTGGCACATAATTGAGAAGTGGAAGTAAAATGATAAATGGTTTTCAAAATGTTTTATAAATACAGTATCTCACAAAAGTAAGTACATCCCGCACATTTTTGTAAATATTTTATCTTTTCATGTGACAACACTGAAGAAATGACGCTTTGCTACAATGTAAAGCAGTGAGTGTACAGCTTGTATAACGGTGTAAATTTGCTGCCCCCTCAAAATAACTCAATTGACCCAGTTAGCCATTTTCCCTCCCCAGTGTCATGTGCCTCTTTAGTGTTACAAGATTTCAGGTGTGAATGAGGAGCAGGTGTATTAAGTTTGGTGTGCGCCCGAGCCGGCGTGTGGACGTCTCCTCCTCCCTCTGCCCATGTGTGTGACGTTGGTGGCACGTGCGGCGGCGCCTATATATGGGCGCCCTTCCTGGGCGAGACAGTCACCGGAACTATCAACACCACAATACTCATTGGCACTGGACCTCTTTCGTGACAGGTAATCACCCTTTTTCCCAGCACTGCCTCAATACATGGTTTCTTAGTCTCACCACTCACTTTGATTATAATTTGGATGGTCCTATATTCTCTGATTGTTCAATTTCCAACCCTTTCCAACTGCATTTCCTTCTCCCCTCACTTACACTGCATTTTGCACTATCTCATCCATACCCCCTTTTATTCATAGAATCCATTACTCACTGGCCCCATATACTGGTCCTGTCCTGGTGCCCTGTCTCTCCCCGGTTTGATGCCTGTGTTGGGTGCCCCTGCCTCGACTGCCGCCACAGCTCCCGGTAGTGACATCTCCGGTTGGCCCGCTGCCTCCATTGTTGTGCTGCCGGTACGCAATCTGCGTGAGTATGGTCTATCAGTACTGTGGGGGCTGCTCAACTTAAGCCACCAGTCCTACCATCCTACACAGGTCAATAGTAATACTCTCTTATTATTTCTATTCCAGCCCATTTACGCGTTTATTCCTGACGAGTGGCCTGTTGAAGCCACGAAACGCGTAGAGCCAACATCCACCATGTTTTGGGTTACCCATATGTGTTACCGGTTCTCTGCTGTTCATTATGTTTCTCACTAAAATCAGGGGCAACACCCCTTGGAATCCTAGGCTATGGGCCATGCAGCTCTTACTGTTTTAACCTATTGTGTGTATATATATGAAATTGATGGATGGGGAACCTTTATCATGCATTTTAAGATGTTTAACTGTTGATTGTCTCTACTGTTTGGATCGCTGTTTGTGACAATTTATATTCAACTGTATAAACTGTATCAATTAATTATCTTTATAACCCTAACCAATTAATGGCCATCAATGCTACCTCACGACAACCACATTCTTCATTTAAAGTCCCACCCTGTTCCTTTGCACAATGTGCAATTGTTCTACTATAAATTTAGGGATGGAAGCTACATCCTTACCAAGATATTTCAAGCTTCATTTAAAGTCCCACCCCTTTTGTTCCCCACCCTTCTCTCAAAACATTAATGGCTGTGTGTTGAGTTATTTTGAGGGGACAGCAAATTTAAACTGTTATACAAGCTGTACACTCACTACTTTACATTGTAGCAAAGTGTCATTTCTTCAGTGTTGTCACATGAAAGGATAGAATAAAATATTTACAAAAATGTGAGGGGTGTACTCACTTTTGTGAGATACTGTATATATGTGAAAAGTGTGGCGTGCATTTGTATTCAGCCCCCCTGAGTCAATACTTTGTAGAACCACCTTTTGCTGTAATTACAGCTGCAAGTCTTTTTGGGGATGTCTCTACCAGCTTTGCACATCTAGAGAGTGACATTTTCACTCTTTCTTCTTTGCAAAATAGCTCAACCTCTGTCAGATTGGATGGAGAACGTCTGTGAACAGCAATTTTCCCATCTTGCCACAGATTCTCAATTGGATTTAGGTCTTCCATTGTAGCTCTGGCTGTATGTTTAGGTTTGTTGTTATGCTGGAAGATGAACCTCCGACCCAGTCTCAAGTCTTTTGCAGACTCTAACAGGTTTTCTTCTAAGATTGCCTTGTATTTGGCTCCATCCATCTTCCCATCAACTCTGACCAGCTTCCCTGTCCCTGCTGAAGAAAAGCATCCCCATACCATGATGCCGCCACCACCATGTTTCACGGTGGGGATGGTGTGTTCAGGGCAATGTGCAGTGTTAGATTTCCGTCACACATAGCATTTTGTTTTTAGGCCAAAAAGTTCAATTTTGGTCTTATCTGACCAGAGCACCTTCCACATTTATGTTGTGTCCCCCACATGACTTCTCGCAAACTGCAAACGGGACTTCTTATGGCTTTCTTTCACCAATGGCTTTCTTCTTGCCACTCTTTCATAAAGGCCAGATTTGTGGAGTGCATGACTAATAGTTGTCCTGTGGACAGATTCTCCCACCTAAGCTGTGGATCTCTGCAGTTCCTCCAGAGTTACCATGGGCCTTTTGGCTGTGCCTCTGATTAACCACTTCAGATCCAAGCCATTTCTGGCACTCCTCTCCTACATGTACAAATCATCATTTTTTTTCTAGAAAATTACTCAGAACCCCCAAACATTATATATGTTTTTTTAGCAAAGATTCTAGGGAATAAAATGGTGGTTATTGCAACTTTTTATGTCATGCGGTATTTGTGCAGCGATTTTTCGAACACGTTTTTTTTTTTTTAAAAAAAACAGTTTCGTGAATTAAAAAAAAACAAAACAGTAAAGTTAGCCCAATTTTTTTACATAATGTGAAAGATGATGTTACGCCGAGTAAATAGATACCCAACATGTCACATTTTAAAATTGCGCAAACTTGTGGAATGGCGCAAAACTTTGGTTATTAAAAATCTCCATAGGCGCTGCTTTAAAATTTTTTACAGGTTAGGTGTTTTGAGTTACAGAGGAGGTCTTGGGCTAGAAGTGTTGCTCTCACTCTAACGCACGCGGCGATACCTCACATGTGTGGTTTGGACACCGTTTACATAGGCGCGTCTTACGTATGCGTTCACTTCTGTGCGCGAGCTCGCAGGGACGGGGCGCTTTAAAAAAATTTTTTTATTTATTTATTTCTTATTTTACTTTTATTTTTTTTTATTTTTACACTTTCACTTTTTTTTGATCACTTTTATTCCTATTACAAGGAATGTAAACATCCCTTGTAATAGGAAAAGTGTGTGACAGGTCCTCTTTATGGACAGATGCAGGGTCTAAAAGACCCTACATCTATCCTACAGGCTGGAAAGGCTGAGATCAGAAAAAAAAAACAGACGATCTCAGCCTTTCCTTCCCCTTTAACGGCTGTTGTTTACTTCGGAGACCCGGAAGTGATGTCACGACGTGCGCCCGGGCCTCCGAGAGCCATAGAGATGACCGAGGGACATCTGTCCCTCGGAAATCTCTGTCTTCAAGATCTGGCGGCGGGCGATTCCTTCTCCCGGTCACCAATCGCTCAGGTGAGCCAGGAGAAGCACCGGAGGGCGGCGGGAGGGGGGGGACGTCCGCTCCCGCCGCCTGTAAGAACGATCAAGCGGCTGACCTGCCGCTATGATCATTCTTACGGTGATGGGAATCGCCTGCTCTAAAAAATGATACCTCAATGATGCCTGCAGGTGCCGGCATCATTGAGATATCACCACTGAAATCCCAGGACGTCCATGGACGTCCTAAGGATCTGAAGTGGTTAATGCTCTCCTTGCCTGGCCTGTCAGTTTAGGTGGATGGCCATGTCTTGGAAGGTTTGCAGTTGTGCCATACTCTTCCCATTTTCGGATGTTCAAAGCCTGGGATATTTTTTTATAACCTAACCCTGCTTTAAACTTCTCCACAACTTTATCCCTGACCTGTCTGGTGTGTTCCTTGGCCTTCATGATGCTGTTTGTTTACTAAGGTTCTTTAGCAAACCTCTGAGGGCTTCACAGAACAGCTGTATTTATACTGAGATTAAATTACACACAGGTGGACTATTTACTAATTTGGTGACTTTTAAAGGCAATTGGTTCCACTGGATTTTAACTAGGGGTATCAGAGTAAAGGGGGCTGAATATAAATGCACACCCACACTTTTCACACATTTATTTGTAAACATTTTTAAAAACCATTTATCATTTTCCTTCCACTTCACAATTATGTGCCACTTTATGTTGGTCTATCACATAAAATCCCAATAAAATAAATTTAAGTTTTTGGTTGTAACATGACAAAATGTGGAAAAATTTCAAGGGGTATGAATACTTTTTCAAGGCACTGTAGAAACATAGAAAAATAGGAAAGTGATCCCCAGACTACGTTATTTTTGACGAAAAGTAAGTCAGGAGGCCGCGCTGACATCACCAATTGCCCTGTTTCCTCTACCCGGAACACGGGAACCGGCCGGTCTGTCTGTTTTATATCGCTTTATATCACTGTTTTTATGTGAGTACCCTGAGTTATTTGTCAATTAAAATTTGCACATACTGTACTTCACTAATATATCTGGGCCTTTGTTTTTCTCTGTGGGTGCCTGTGTATACATATGGCTATCCGAGCGAGAAGTGTACCAGACCTACATCCTGCTTGAGGGGTGCTGAGATACATTTACTGAGGAGGTCACGAGAGGAGAGTGCGTGAACCTGGCGGAGCTCTATCTAAGAGGTAGAAAGATTTGTGGTCGCTACATCTAATATTATAACGCTCAGCTTCCAGCTGGGTCTGGTAAGCCTTTTCATATTGGGTGGTGGACACAAAACAGTCTGAAGCACACCGGGTGTTCTGTTAGACGTTACTTGTACTGCTACTTTTTGAACCTCATATAGAAGTATACGTGGACTTATTATTTGACAGTGCATTTTTGCTTCAATTGTATCAGCGCAGCCTTTTTCTGTATAGGAAAGTGATGTCAGAAAAAAAGACTGAGTAGTCCATCAAGCCTTTTATAATACATGTTTTGTATTTTATTTTTAACTTTTTTTGTCTGAGTATAGATCATTTACTGTTGACTGGCTAATTACCTCTGCTGGAAGTTTATTACAAGTATCAACTACCCTTTCAGTAAAATAATACTTTAGAAGATTCATTTTGAACTTTCCTCTAGTTAGTTTGAGGTCATGTCCCCGTGTTCTTGATCTTGGTTTCATATTGAAAAAACTGCCCTACTGCCCTTCTGAACCTTATTCACTCCCTTGATGTATGTAAAGGTTTCAATCATGTCTCCCTGTAGCCATGTGCTCCCTTGGAAATTGCTGATAGTTGTGGTTCACCTTATAGCTACCATCAATCCCACCATATCTCACACATCGGAAGTCATTGAACAGGCTGGCTCTTGTTTTGTTTTTGTTTGTTTTACTTAGGGGATTTAACTTGGATGGGGAAAAGGGGTAACTGTGGGATGCTCAAAGAATTGGTTGCAGGACCATCTATATACACGACCATATATACACTCCACTTCTCTCCAGCATTATCTCTTCTGCAGACTATTGCTCCTTCACTTCTCTCCAGCACATCACTTAGTTCCTGACCCGAAGGGAAATTTATCAGGCTGACATAACTCCTTTCTCTTCACCGCAGCTAGCACATGGTGAAGCCTGCAAACTGTCAGCAGGGCCTCCGAACCATCCGTTACAGGCAAGGGACTTGGACCCCTCAAAGTGTAGCTTAGTACATTGGTGCTAGCCGGGCCTTTGATGGACTTCAACTCCCAGCCCATCCCTCTTCCAGGTCCCACCGACCTGCTTTCCTTACAGTGACAATCCTACCGCTGACTGGCTCCCAAAGCTTACACAGGCTGTCCACTATTTCTCTCTCAGACTGCTCCGATCTTTCTCTTCCAGCTCCCTGAGTCTGTCACTCACTTACTTACTCCAGTGGATACAGTGTTCACAGTAGAACCTCTGCCGTTCTCCTACTCCTTTCTGCTGCTCCAGGAATCAACTCCACTCCTGGCTGCACCCGAGTCTCCAGGCCTCAAGGTCACCCCCCCAGACTGGGGACTCCCTCCTGGGTAGAGGCCTCCACAGCACCTCTGCTACATCTTCCAAACTTCCACCCGGCACTCTCCTCCCCCCTGCTGGCAGACAGCTGTATTTAAGGAGGCCTGCCTCCTGCCAATCCAGACTGTAGATTGGTCAAGGCTCCTTGTCATACATGAGGAAGTGACACCTCCTCATTCATCCCCCTTTCCAGAACCTTCTCTGCTCAAGGGGGAGGAAACTCCAAGGGGTTTTCCTTCCTTCTGTCTCCAGCTGCCTCTCCTAGCAAAAACTCACTACAAAAGGCATCTATCACTATGGGGGCGCTACATCCCCTCTCCCTTCAGACTGTTCCTGAAGTTGCTTTCAATATGTTTTATCCCCCAGACCTTTCACAATTTTTGTCACTCATCTCGTCCCTAAGGCCCCTTTCACACAGGCTTTCTGATCAGGTCCGCCTGTCAGTTTTTCAGGCGGACCTGATTGGATGCTCCATTCACTCCTATGGGACAGCAGATG
This sequence comes from Glandirana rugosa, assembly GCA_018402905.1. Lineage (NCBI taxonomy): Eukaryota > Metazoa > Chordata > Amphibia > Anura > Ranidae > Glandirana > Glandirana rugosa. Next base: position 561,635 of record BLSH010518946.1, on the reverse strand, counting down.
TCAGCGGTGACATGTCTGCTGACACCCGGATCCTGTCCGTGAAATCCAGAGGGATGGAAACCCTAATTTCCATCTGTCTGGCGGATCAGATGGGATCGGATGAAAACAGACAGGGGGTCAGTTTTCATCCGATCTTACCATAGTGGAGAGCGGGGCCCAGACAGGTCCATCTCAGCAAAGTGAGCGAAGACGAACCTGTTATCCGCCTGCTCAGCAGATCAATCCCCTGCTTAGCAAAGCGGAGTCCACCGGGTGGAAAGCCCGTGTGAAAGGACCCTAACGGTACAGAGGCTGCAAATCACCCAAGCACCAGTCCATGCACTCCGGCTCCAAAGAAACAGTCGAAGGGTTGTCTTTTTTTGTAGTTTTTTTGCAGGAGAAAGGGGTTAGGGCATAGGATACTCCACAATGCTTCGCTCTTATTAAATGGAGGACAAAGTAGTGAGACGGTATCTCTTAAGAACAGGTCTCTTGTGGTGTGGTTCTGCAATCAGCTCCAGCAAAGTCGATCCAGACCCTCAGCTCTGGTACTGCAGAAGCCTCAAGAGCAGCTGTTCCGTTCTGTAAGCGGCCTGAGGGCAGCAACTCCTCTGGCTCTGAAACCTTCCTGAGGGGAAGGAACCCTGCTCTTCAGTGTTTTAGCCTATTTATGACTATTCCAGGTCCTTCTGCACACTCCTCTAATGGTATTGGCTGAAACCTGATAAATATTTAAGCTGGTTGTTTTGAATCTCCTGCCCTAAGCTCTGGAAGCTTCTTTCAGAGGCAGGGGGACGCAATCAAACTTCCAGCCATTGAAACCCTGAACAGGCCAGAACAAATAATTACTGCTCCCTTGACTACAGAATGAGCCAAAAATGAAATTTACCCAGCATCCTGTGCTAGGAGGGTGCTACACAAAATGTATAGCGCTCGTACAAAAGGACATGCCTACAACAGCATGATATCTACAGTATCTGGTCCTGCCTCTGGGGCAGTGTGACAAAGGCATGTTGTGTACTATTTCATTTAATTAGACAAATCTTTTTAGACCTATATTTGGTTTGTCATAGTACAGAAGAAGGGTAGGGGCTCCCCAATCCATACCCAAGGGTGGACACAAAAACTGGACTATTGCGACACCATAAGATAATTAATGCATACAAAATTAAAAATACATCAACATTTTTATTGATAGATAAAAGGTAGATCCATTACCAAAAGGCAGTATACATTGTTCACAGACATTTAAAATTTACAATTTACAACAAAATTGTTTACACCATCCTGCCTTATATCCCCCATATAAAAACAAAGAGGGAGATGATGGATTCAGGTGGTGTCAGAATGTAGCTAATGTATGGCCTCTACATGTTTCACAGGTGACCGCTTCTTCAGGAGGAGTATCTACAGCACAGGTGTCAAACACAAGGCCCGCGGGCCGAATCCGGCCCTCCAGGCCATTTCATGTGGCCCTTGCACCTCTCCTGCAGCTGCAGAGGAGCTCAAGCCCACCTCTGGTCCTCCTCCAGACACTGTACTTTCTGCTTTCCAGCAATGCATCCAGCTTCTTCCCAGCAGCAGCATAAGGTAAGGGGGTGCACTTTGATGTAAGGGAGGGTGGAGGATTCATCTTCTGATGGTGGGGGTGACTATTGACATCTAATGTAAGGGAAGGGGATGCTCTGGACATATAGTCTTAAAGATACAACCGGCCCTTTTATGGGCAGTCATAATGCTGATGTGGCCCACAATGAAATTGAGTTTGACACCACTGATCTACAGTGATTGAAGGCATAACATTAGTAAACAAAATTTACAGGAAATATTACAGCACAAGATTGCTTCACATATACAATATATAGAGGGGGAAATATTGCAGTGGTGACTTGCCTCTTACCCACAGTTCCAGTGCTGTCAAATTGGACACAGGCACGCTAGAAATCCCTTGTCAGCAAAGGTGGGGTGTTGTACATGGAGGATTATTAAAAAAGGTATATCCTATACCAAAATAGATAGTAAGATCAGGAATTATCTGGTGTAGCCAGTGTGTGGATG
>BLSH010518946.1:545254-559567 GCA_018402905.1 Glandirana rugosa | reverse complement strand
GGAAGGGAAGGAGGGAGGAGAGGAAAACAGCAAAAAGGAGAGAGAGACGAGAGGGGAAGAGAATAGGAAGATAGGACGGGAGGAAAGGATTGAAAGGGGGAGGGGGGAGAGGGGAAAAGAGTGGGGGGAGAAAAGGGGAGAGGGAAGGCTGAAAAAATGTGGAAAAAGGAAAGAGGTGGGGGAGTGAGGGGGAGGGGAAAAGGAGGAAAAGAGAGGAATAGGCAAGCAGAAAATGAAAGAGGAGAAGGGAAAAGGAGGAGAGGGGAAGGTGGGGAAAGAAAGAATAGGGGGGGGGGAAGGGGGGGAAAGGGGAGGGGAGAGGGAGGGAGGGGGAAAGAGGGGGGGGGAGAAAAGGGAGGGGGGGAGATGGGATAGAACCAACACCAGCATTGTGCAATAGAGTCCGGATAATGGTCCAGGGGAAAACATAGTGAAGGGAGGTCACCCACAACGTTGCCAAATAGTTATACTAATACCTCAGGAATACTACATTGAGATATGATCCCAGGGAAAATACCACACAGAACAAAAGAGTGCTGGTGTGGACAAGGAGGCACTGGGTAGGTCACTGGAGACGCAGAGTATACATATATCTGACGCCAACAGACATACACTAGAGACTTGAGCGGCCCGGGTACGCTGTGTAGAGACAGATAAGAGGCAAATATTTAAGATAAAGATAGTTTAGGAGATGCACGGCGGCATATAGAAAACCTTCCCCGTGCAACTTCCACGTGTAACGCCAAGCAGTTACTCACCCACAGTGTCAGGTGTGTCTGTATTCCCTGAGACCTCCTCCATGTCGAATTAGGCAGGGGCGCCCTGCCTATAAACCCTACTAGGCGGTGTGCGTTGGCCGTAGGGCCGTACGTAATGCCGCCCAGTCCAGCAACCCGTGGTTCGCCTGCGCATCAGACATTGTGCGCGCACCACTCGCGGCCAATTGCCGAAGGGGGAGACGCCCAAGCATTGGACCGCGTAAGAACCAGCGTGTCACCAAAAGGCAGGCGACGCTGCGTTCCAGGGACGCTGCGCCTCTGCCAAAGTGGGAAGTACCGCATGCTGGTGCCCAATGGACAGGCAATGTAAACATCTGGGCCAGTGGTAGTACACTTTAAGCACAGATAACAATAGCATAAAAATACACAAAACAAGACAAATTTTGTTATCAAACAAAGTGGTTAGACATAGGAAGATAACAGTGCTATGCCTATGGCAAATACATATAATCAATAAATATGATTATTAGGCATAGTTTGTTCGGGACAGAAGGCCCCTGCAGGGATCAGAGGACAGGACCCCACTGGGTAGGTCAAATATCTCACACTTCCATAGTCAGGGAGCACACATTCATCAACCGTGGGGACTATGACTATGAGAACAGAAGAAGTGGAAAAAGTCACAGATCCTTGCCCTGATATGTAGAGTATAGGGACAATACTCAACAGGATGTATAAATCCAGGTCACCAAATAAAAGGGGAGGGGAGGTTTGGGGAGGAAAAGGGGAACGCCGCCGGGAATACGCACCAAAGCTGCCCATTGGGAAATTCCCAGTCAAAGATGGAAACCCAGGCCCCCATCATTCGGTCAAGGACGTATAGTGAGTAGACTAAAGTAAGGGTTTGTAGGAGTTGACCTCATTCAGTCCAGGGGGCGTCACCGCGTCCAGGCGTTCAATCCACAGCGTTTCACGCTGTAGAAGAGTCCTGTTGCGGTCACCGCCCCTAGGATCAGGGGGTACCACCTCCAATACAAAAAAACGTACAGCCAAGGGATTGAATTTGTAGTATAGGCCAATGTGGCGGCCAATAGTGGTCAGTTTACCCCGACAGGACTATTCTACAGCGTGAAACGCTGTGGATTGAGCGCCTGGAGCCGGTGAAGCCCCCTGGACTGAATGAGGTCAACTCATACAAACCCTCTCTTTAGTCTACTCACTATCCGTCCCTGACCAAATGATGGGGGCCTGGGTTTCCATCTTTGACCGGGAATTTCCCAGAGGGCAGCTTTGGTGCATATTCCCCCAGCGGCGTTCCCCTTTTCTCCCCAAAAACCCCCCCTTTTATTTGGTGACCTGGATTTATACATCCTGTTGATTATTGTCGCTATACTCTACATATCAGGGCAAGGATCTGTGGCTTTTTCCACTTCTTTTGTTCTCCCTGACTGTGGAAGTGTGAGATATTTGACCTACCCAGCGGGGTCCCGTCCTCTGATCCCTGCAGGGGCCTTCTGTCCCGAACAAAATATGCCTAATAAGCATATTTATTGATTATATGTATTTGCCATATTCATACAGTGCCTTGCGAAAGTATTCGGCCCCCTTGAACTTTGCGACCTTTTGCCACATTTCAGGCTTCAAACATAAAGATATAAAACTAATTTTTTGTGAAGAATCAACAACAAGTGGGACACAATCATGAAGTGGAACGAAATTTATTGGATATTTCAAACTTTTTTAACAAATAAAAAAAACTGAAAAATTGGGCGTGCAAAATTATTCAGCCCCTTTACTTTCAGTGCAGCAAACTCTCTCCAGAAGTTCAGTGAGCATCTCTGAATGATCCAATGTTGACCTCAATGACTAATGATGATAAATAGAATCCCCCTGTGTGTAATCAAGTCTTCGTATAAATACACCTGCACTGTGATAGTCTCAGAGGTCCGTTTAAAGCGCAGAGAGCATCATGAAGAACAAGGAACACACCAGGCAGGTCCGAGATACTGTTGTGGAGAAGTTTAAAGCCGGATTTGGATACAAAAAGATTTCCCAAGCTTTAAACATCCCAAGGAGCACTGTGCAAGCGATAATATTGAAATGGAAGGAGTATCAGACCACTGCAAATCTACCAAGACCTGGCCGTCCCTCTAAACTTTCAGCTCATACAAGGAGAAGACTGATCAGAGATGCAGCCAAGAGGCCCATGATCACTCTGGATGAACTGCAGAGATCTACAGCTGAGGTGGGAGACTCTGTCCATAGGACAACAATCAGTCGTATACTGCACAAATCTGCCCTTTATGGAAGAGTGGCAAGAAGTAAGCCATTTCTTAAAGATATCCATAAAAAGTGTTGTTTAAAGTTTGCCACAAGCCACCTGGGAGACACACCAAACATGTGGAAGAAGGTGCTCTGGTCAGATGAAACCAAAATCGAACTTTTTGGCAACAATGCAAAATTTTATGTTTGGCGTAAAAGCAACACAGCTCATCACCCTGAACACACCATCCCCACTGTCAAACATGGTGGTGGCAGCATCATGGTTTGGGCCTGCTTTTCTTCAGCAGGGATGGGGAAGATGGTTAAAATTGATGGGAAGATGGATGGAGCCAAATACAGGACCATTCTGGAAGGAAACCTGATGGAGTCTACAAAAGACCTGAGACTGGGACGGAGATTTGTCTTCCAACAAGACAATGATCCAAAACATAAAGCAAAATCTACAATGGAATGGTTCACAAATAAACATATCCAGGTGTTAGAATGGCCAAGTCAAAGTCCAGACCAGAATCCAATCAAGAATCTGTGGAAAGAACTGAAAACTGCTGTTCACAAACGCTCTCCATCCAACCTCACTGAGCTCGAGCTGTTTTGCAAGGAGGAATGGGCAAAAATTTCAGTCTCTCGATGTGCAAAACTGATAGAGACTTCCCCAAGCGACTTACAGCTGTAATCGCAGCAAAAGGTGGCGCTACAAAGTATTAACTTAAGGGGGCTGAATAATTTTGCACGCCCAATTTTTCAGTTTTTTATTTGTTAAAAAAGTTTGAAATATCCAATAAATTTCGTCCACTTCATGATTGTGTCCCACTTGTTGTTGATTCTTCACAAAAAATTACAGTTTTATATCTTTATGTTTGAAGCCTGAAATGTGGCAAAAGGTTGCAAAGTTCAAGGGGGCCGAATACTTTCGCAAGGCACTGTAGCACTGTTATCTTCATATGTCTAACCACTTTGTTTGATAACAAAATTTATCTTGTTTTGTGTATTTTTATGCTGTTGTTATCTGTGCTTAGAGTGTACTACCGCTGGCCCGGATGTTTACATTGCCTGTCCATTGGGCACCGGCGTGTGGTACTTCCCACTTCGGCAGAGGCGCAGCATCCCTGGAACGCAGCGTCGTTTGCCCTTTGGTGACACGCTGGTTCTTACGTGGTCCAATGCTTGGGCGTCTCCCCCTTCGGTAATTGGCCGCGAGTGGTGAGCGCACAACGTCTGATGCGCAGGCGCACCACGCCGACGCACGCCGCCTAGTAGGGTTTAAAGGCAGGGCGCCCCTGCCTAATTTGACATGGAGGAGGTCCCAGGGAATACAGACACCCCTGACACTGTGGGTGAGTAACTGCTTGGCGTTACACGTGGTAGCTGCACGGGGGAGGTTTTCTATATGCCACCGTGCATCTCCTAAACTATCTTTATCTTGAATATTTGCCTCTTATCTGTCTCTACACAGCGTGCCCAGGCCACTCAAGGCTCTAGTGTATGCCTATTGGCATCAGATATATGTATACTCTGCGTCTCCAGTGACCTACCCAGTGTCTCCTTGTCCACACCAGCCTCTTTTATTCTGTGTGGTATTTTCCCTGGTATCATATCTCAACGTAGTATTCTTCAGGTATTAGTATAACTATTTGGTAACATTGTGGGTGACCTCCCTTCATTATGTTTTCCCTTGGACCGTTATCCGGATTCTATTGCACAATACTGGTGTTGGTTCTATCCCTTCTCCCCCCCTCCCCCCCCTTCTCCCTCCCTCTCCCCTTCCCTCTCCCCCCCCATTCTTTCTTTCCCCACCTTCTCCTCTCCTCCTTTTCCCTTCTCCTCTTTCTTTTTCTTCTTGCCTATTCCTCTCTTTTCCTCCAGTCTGGTTTGTCATAGTGATGCACACAGTTTAAAAAGTCCATGCTGAAAATGGTAAATCAGGAAAGTGGAAAAAGTATCAGAAAACATCTGTATGCTTGTTCTGAGTTACTGACTCAGGATATTAAAGCAGAACTCCAGGCAAACAGATTTTGGTCACTGCTGCTGTGTATAAAAAAAAACTACCTCTGCTGAGGTGTATGCAAGGTCTTGGAACGCTGCTCTTTTCTTTAGAAGGTATCCTTTTATTTATGCTGGAGAATGAAGTTCTTAATATACTTCTGACCCTCTGCGAATAAGAGAGAGCAGTGAATGCTTCACAGAACACAAGGGGTTCTAATAACAAACAAAGGGGAGAGGAAGAGCAAGTAAAAGACATTAGCATTTCTGCATACCTCCCAACTATTGAACTTATTTGGTGTAATGCTACGACGGGGGTATTGTGGATCTTCCTGAAGACGCCTACGCGGCAAAACGTACGCCGGAGATGTTCAACACAAGCTTTGCTTCTGGGTCCACAATACCCCCGTCATAGCATTACACCAATTTGAGGCTCGGAGCGCACGCTATCACCAGATCCATCAGCGATACTGGTCCCAACAACCTCACATAGGTTATGCCGATCACACCCAGTGCCGGGACTCTGGTACTGTAATATGTGAGTGTAATTTACAGCTTTTTATATTGTACACTTTTTTGAATAAATGTACTACACTATGAGATTTTATACCTGGTCTCCTGTGGAGTCATTTTTATCACTATAGAACCAGTCTGCATCTTCAATGGAGAGGAGTCCACTCCCAGGAAACAAGATTTTCCAAACGTGCTTTTTGACCTTCCTGTGAAAAGGGGTCAACATTTTCTGGTGAGTTGCCATGTTCACTTTTTGGATGAGCACTGGTGGAATAGTCACTTTCAAAGAGTGAGAAGAATTCACATGGTGTCGGGGTACATATATGGACTATTAAGCACTATATATGCCTATTTCACAGAATTTATTACCGTCTAGTTGACATTTATATTTGAGGTCATACATATATGTATAATTTTTTTTAGCACAATGATTTGTATGTCACTTTTATGCAATCATAATTTAATCAATGCCGTTTTTTCTTATGTTTGAGGTATTATCTCTTTTTATTCATGCAGGTATGAGTGTATTGTAGTCACGGTACTTATATCAGCACTATTTAATATCAGCCTAGTCAACGCCAACACCTTTCATTCACAATTCACATTTTCAGCAGATGTCAGCAAAGGCAGCTTTCATGTTTTCCTATGGCAAGCTTCCTCTAACAGATAATCACATTTTGCCTTTACAGAGGAACTAGTCATAATACTTGGCATTCTTCCAAGAGAATAAAACACTGCAATAAAACCCTAGGCAAGTCAGCTAGTGAAATGTATTATTTTGACAAGAATATGAATGGGAGATGTGGGGCTTTCTGGGGACAAAGTGCAGTAAGATTAATTTACACTGTCACTGTCAAACCAGTGTTCATATGTGTTTAGAGGACATTTCTGAAGGCATATAAATCCATGTAATGATTTTTTAATTGTGCCCTTCAAACTGAGCATTTACTTGTGTTGCATTACTCCCGTAAGGGCTGTTAGTAATTGCTGGTTCTTCCCAAATAGTATAGAGGCTGCCCGGCCCCACAAGCACCAGTCCATGTATATAAGCTGCAATAACTCTGTCTAGATTATATATTTTTTGATATTTATTGCTTGAAGAACATTAAACAATAGAGGGGTTAGGGCATGGGATACTCCAAAACACTTGCATAGTAACAGGAGGACATTCTTCTCTAGGCTTACACTCCAGGACTCTACTAAGGACAGGGGAATGGTCAGTACTCTCAGACCCTATGAGAGCCGTCTCGGCCCAAGCTATCTCTGGAACTTACATCCCAATCACACACAGTCATCAGGAATCAGCTCAGAGTCATTACGCACAAGTCCCCAAGATAGCTGCATATCTTCCAGCTTCCTCCGGAGACAATCTTTCTCCAGACTCAATCTCTACGATGAAGTCCCACAGCCAGCTCCTCAGGCAGATTACTTCAGGCCCTCAGCCCTAACACCGCTGAGACCTCAAGAACATATCGACAGTGAAAGGATTTGAACTCCTCTCGATCCCCCGTCAATCCGCGGTGGAGCAGTTAACTCCCATGGGACCCCAGAGCACCTCCCTGAGTTATAAAAAAGTACACACACGCACACAGTTATCTCTCAGGGAAAAGCTATTCGTCATTTCCTAGGTTTATCTTTTATACTAAAGAAAAAGTGGGAGTTGCAAACATTGGAAAGGTGGTCTCTTACAAAAGTTTCACTTTCCACATGTAATATCAGGGGAAAGAAACTCTACAGTATAAACGAAACTAGCTTCATGCATCTTAAAGGGGTCTTAGTATACATATATGTGTAATAGAAAGCTTACATAATTATACAAAATGGAGATACTTAGGTTATACATTTTCCTACAGACAGTCCACGTGCTATCTCAGGGCAGCAGCCCCTGAGGCTTTGGAACCCTCTCTGTCAGGGAAAGAACAATCTCCCCAGGTCTTCGTACTATTTATCACCTTCCCAGCCACCTTCTAGGCAATCATCTCCAGGGATTGGTTAGGCCATGATAAATATTAAGGTGGGTCATTTGACTCTCCTTCCCTATGTATTGAAAGCTTCTTTCAGAGACAGGGGGAAGGAATCAAACTCCCAACCTTTGAAACCCTAAACAGACCAGAGCAAACAATCAGTGCTCCCTTGACTACAGAAGAAGCCAAAAATGAAATCTGCCTAGGAATCTCCACTAGAAGGGTGCTATACTTGTGTTCATTTGTTGTCAGTTTAGTTAAGTTTAGAAAAAATAAAATTATGTGAGCCCAGGATCTGATTAGACACTCTAAAAGTGACTTAAAACATGTAAACATCTTTAAAGCAGGAACATCTAAACACGGGAAAAGGTGACCTGAGAAGCATAAAAAGAGGTTTACACTTCCCAGATCACTTCTCCAATGTTTATAAAAGCTAAACGCAAAAGTGCTAGTGTGAATGTAAATGAACCACAAGGCATCAGGTATGCAAGATGTCCACAAAGGTCTACAGATGACCCCCAGTTCTAGAAGCTGGGGATGCACCTTCATGCCAAAGATGGCTTGTCAGTGGATTTGGCATCCTTTGAGTGCTAGGCCTTGTGAATGGACAGGAAGCAAAGCTTAGGAGGTCTCGAAGTGGAAGCTGAGAGCTTAATGAAGCAATAGGGATGCTTCTTAGCTGGAATGGATGGAGATATGACCCCTAAGCTTCTTCCACTGAGGGAGGTGAGTGTTCTTGCCCCAATAGCATCCTTGATGATAATGTTTAGAGTCAAATTTAGGAGACATAGTCCTTTAAAGGCCATGCAGTTGAAGCGCTTCCTAAACTCTATAAATAAGCCTGGAGGCTTCCTAAACTCTAGAAATAAGCCTAGAGGCTCCTAACAGGCCATCACAGCTAAAGCTGAACACTGCAGACATCTCTTCTATGTGCTCAATAAACAGGGGGTCAATAACAGAATTTTAAAGGATTTGGACCAATCAATTAGAATTACAGTTAAATCCAGATGTAAAGCAGAATCCACTAGAAAGGACCTTATACACTTATCGGTGGGGTCCCCGAATGCTGTGCCAATATTTACGGGTGTAGTAGTTACCCCTTTAAGGCTAGAAATGCCCAAATCTGAAGTAGACCACTTCTGAACTTCTGAGTCTTCACCAAATGGGTACAAGATTATAAGGGCTTAAGTGCATAGGGAGAGCAAATAGCCTATCAGGGCATTTCCAGTCCTCATAAAAAGAAACTCCAGGAAAGCAAGACCAAGGGAAAGGTCTTTGTGATTTTAGGGGCCCCAGATACTCCATCTTCAGAATTGTGCATACCTCACCAATCAGAGCCAAAGCAGTCACTTTTAATTTAGGAGTAATAGCAAGGACTGAGCCTCCTCAGGAAAAAAAGCTTATCATATAGGGATTTGAATGATTCAGACAGTCTAGAAGGCCTTCAGCTCAGATGCCATTAGGGCTTCGGGTAAACCAGAGAATCTGCAGAGAGCACAGTGGTTCTTTGTGATCAGAGTCAGAAAATAACTGGGTAATTTGGATCATAAAGTCCTGAATGAACGCGATAAAAACACCCCGAAAGGGCAGAAGAACAAGCCGCACCTGATGGGGTCACAGAGGACTTTGATGAAAGGATACTAAGATTCAAGGTGACTCATTTAGTACCTGATGCTTTATATACATGTTTAAGTTATTGGAATTTGAGCACAGGTATATCTTTTATTGATAAAACTGTATAAATAAAAAACATATATATGGTGTCACCATCTGTAGGGAGTCTACCTTCAAACACACATGGACCCAAAAATGTAAAGACAGTTTTCAGAGTTAAAATTGTAGTATGTGCCAGGAAATGCAGTATGATCACCACTATTCAGAATCATGAAAAAACGTATTAGAAAATTACGGGAAGTTCCACCCTTTCAAAAACTGTTCAAAAGTTCATATATGGCTTCTAAATCTAGGGAATTCTCTAGAAGGGCATCTGAAACTTCATGGAGTCCCTAAAAGGGACTATGAACCCCCGACTCTAGGAAGATTAAAGGCTTACCAGAAAGCCAATGAAAGCACGCGTTGATAAATCTCCTAAGACTTTCCCATGGAGGATGGAACCCGGCTTTAATCACATGATGGTGTCATCAAACTGGTGCTTCGCTGTCTGGTATGTCCTATTCAGGATGGTGTAGACAGATGGTTTCCACCAATCTAGATCTCCAGGGATTCTCACATTATGCCCAATATAGATGGAAAAAAAGACCTCACATAGTGTGAATCCATAAAACTGAGTTTATCAGGGGGGAAATTGCACTTACATCCAAATGTTAAATAGCGAGCTCGTCATAAATATGGCGCAACAGCATAGGATCAGCAGTCACCCGACATGTTTCATCCTCTTGGACATCAACCCCAGATGATTAAGTATTTCTCCATTGCTAAACACTGAACAAACTTTATTTATAAGCATCAAAGTTGGAATGGAAGGGTCTCTATTATTATAACATAATTAGAGTGATCGAGTTCTCCCAAGAACTCGCACAAGTTTTGCGTTACAAAAGGAACCAATGAATGACAAACTGACAGAGATTGCATTTTTATATACCGTATTTTTTGCACCATAAGACGCACCTGACCATAAGATGCACCTAGGTTTTAGAGGCAGAAAACAAGAAAAAAAAATTCTGATCCAAATGGTGTACTAACATTTTTACCAGTGCAGCCATATACCAGATCCATGAAATACAGCATATACCAGATCCATGAAATACAGCCATATACCAGATCCATTAAATACAGCCATATACCAGATCCATTAAATACAGCACATACCAGATCCATTAAATACAGCCATATACCAGATCCATTAAATACAGCCATATACCAGATCCATTAAATACAGCATATACCAGATCCATTAAATACAGCCATATACCAGATCTATTAAATACAGCACATACCAGTCCCATGAAATACAGCATATACCAGATCCATGAAATACAGCATATACCAGATCAATGAAATACAGCATATACCAGATCCATGAAATACAGCCATTAACCAGATCCATGAAATACAGCCATATACCAGATCCATGAAATGCAGCCATACCTGTGTCCATCCTGACAGAGCTGAGAGGGAGATTTATATCTCCCGCCACCACCGCGCTGTGATGATGTCATCACCCTGCGCCTAGTGGAGCTCCACTCTGCAGCCAGATCCCATTCATAAATAAGACAGAGCAACTCCAGCCGCCGCAGTACTTCATTTGGCCACTGGGGCCGAATGAAGCCCCAGTGGCCAAATAAAGTACTGCGGCTGCTCTGTCTTCTCACTGTGTGAGATCAGAGCAGCGCTCTATGCTGCATTACACTGTGGGCTCCCGGCGGTGACGAGGGGGGGGGCGGGTTTTTTTCAGGTATTCGCACCATAAGACGCAGGGAGACTTTCCCCCACTTTTTGGGGGAAAAAAGTGCGTCTTATGGTGCGAAAAATACGGTATGTTACTTTTTAACTTTCCATTTAATTTTTCGATATGTTCAAGGTTTCAAAACGCTAGCAATTTTAAATATTTTTTCAAAACTCCCGCAGCACACCGTGCTTGAGCAGGGGGCGTGTTCAAGTGGCAGGATGTGATTAGGAGGGGGTGTGTGCCAGAGGCACATTGTGATTGGTTGAAGGGGCGTGGTGGCTGAACAAACTACCCAATACAGGCATTTTGAGTGTCCGCAACACTGAAAGTGGTTTTAAAGCAAAATCATTTTTTTACCTTAAAGTGTTACTAAACCCAGGAGCCTCAAGTTGAACAGACTTTGGAATACAGGCACGCTGTGTGTCTGCACAATGTCCTCTAACTCCGCCCCCACTAGAAATTGTTCATAACATAGTATGTTCACGGCTACTTTAACTCCTTCTACTACAAAGCCAGTAAAAAATGGGGAAGATTATTGTCCAGAGACCAAAAGATGTGAGGGAGCATCTGCTGCCCAGCCTGTAACACCTGTAGTCACTAAGTCTTCATAGACAAGCCAGGCACAAAGATAATGGACCTGGAGAGCGCTCCACAGTTAAAGTGTTACTATACAGACAACAGTAAAATCTGTCTGTATATGCAGTAAAGTATGCTTGTAATACCCACTGAGGAACCTAAGGGGTCACAGAGCCTTTGGAGTCACTTTGCACATGCTCAGTTTGGTGTGTATAGAAAGTTTTTTTTTCTTGGGAGGGTGCATGTGACCAGCACATGTATAATCAGCACTGTCCAGACAGCAGGTCAGGGGGCTTGCAACTTCATAGGACAGTCAGAGTAGAATTACAACTCCTTCTACAAGCTTTAGCCAGACACTCACGGAGACTGCTATATACTGGTGATGAGTACTTAGCAGTTTATGTTTTTTTTAACAATCAAAGGTGCTTCATTGGTATTACATATGGTAGTTACAGTATTCCACATATCACAAAACAAGACAGAATATTTTGAAGGAGGTACATCAACCAATTCAGACTATCAGAGCAGATATACTAACATATTCTGACACATCAGCTTGCTCCAGAGTATTAACAGACATATTAGTGTAATATCAACTATCCAATGCAACAGTTAGTTGAGAATATATATATTCTTCCCAGTTCTTCCAGTAGAAGTAATCTTTACAACCCAAAAGTGGTTGGTAGCACCCTAAAAGGTGGTCCAAGGGGCCCAAACTTTGTCATAGTTCCAGGTGCAGCCTCTATTTATGTATGTTATTTTGTACATGGGTAGGGCTGCAGTTATCACTGCTTCCCAGGAGGATAGGGCCGGGGCGGAGGAGGGGGTCCATTTCATAAGGATTTCTTTCTTGGCATAGAACAGAAGATAGGAAATTAGAAGTTTGGAGTGGTGGCAACGTTGGGCATCATCATGAATCCCTAATAGAGCAAGTTCTGGTGTCATCAGGAGGGATAGCTGCAGTCTCAGGTTAACTACCTTGAAAACCTCCTTCCAATATTGTGATAGTTGGACAGTCCCATAGCATATGGAAGAAGGTGCCCACCTGTGTCCTACATCGTGGGCAGTTAGGGTCCCTATCTGGAAAAATGTGGTGCATTTTTTGGGGGTGTAGTATACCCTATGGATAATTTTAACTTGAATAAGTTTGTCACCAGGCAGTTTATGTTTACTAAAATGATTGCATTTCCAAGTTCTGTGTACGGTGGAAGACCAGATATATTGAAAGCAGGGTCCTGGGTTTAGTAACACTTTGACTTAATCAGAGCCAGTCTGGAAAGTGCCCACACAGAGCAATGTGCCCAAAGATCACTTCCAGGCTATCCCCACAATTGTCTAGTCCAGCGGGGTTCAGTGGTGATATAGTCAAAAGTCAGGAGGACCATGCTGGATAGCTATGAGTCAGTGGGTAAAATCACCAGCAGCAGTTGATGTAGATTAATCCGGACTATAGCAGAGAAATTTGCTAAAAAAAAAAAAAGATTATCAGATGATACACAGGGATGAAACAAATCCTTCTATATAAGTTTTATATGTATATCTGCTGTGTTCAGCTTTCTACATTCTTTAGAAAGTGTCCATCGCGTTAGAAAATTTTATTCCTGTTTCATCAGTGGGAGGGGAGTCTTGGCATTCACTGTATGTGAGCTGATTGGAGGAAAGTCACACACCCTCTCTCCACATAGGCAGAGGAATGAAGAAGCTTGCAGAGCAGTTCCGTGAATAGACAAGCTCTCTGCTTAACTGTCTCTAAGTTACCTCCCCCAACACAAATTTCCAGCTGCTTTTACCTCCCGTCTCTGAGAACTCGTCAGAAGTTATCATACTGATAACAGAAGAATGGAGCTGCAGGTGTCCACCGTAGCATTTGTAGTGGCAAGGCGGTGTAGGACTGGCCAGAAGAGGGATTACTTTGACGGAGTTGGTCAGCTTAAACATGTATTGCAATATATGTGAACTAAATATCCCTGTTTTACATTGCATAGTTTGCTGTGAAGGGTGTAGCAGTGTGCAGAGGGTCAATTTGGCATTTGTAGTGTTAACATGTGGTCACACCCCTTTAGCACCTGGTAGTTCATTACATGTACAAGCTATTGGGATCTGAGCACAGGTATATCTCTTTCTCTGGAGCTGCAAAAAGACACAGGACTCAGGGCTTTGGAGAGAGATAAGTAAACACTACAGATATATGTGCCCAGGTCAGATTTCATGATTGGGGTTTACAACCAATTTAAAGGTTAGTATTTACCACGACAGAGCTTAAAAAAAAGCACAATCCTCCAAGGACTCAAGCAAAAAACTCAGTCATGCTGGTAGTAGGAGGGGTTATAGCTTGGGGTGGCCTACAGTTTTCTTGCTTGCCAGTACTCAGTCCTCCTGCTGTAGGCAGTAGTACAAGCCAAAGTTTTAAAACGTACTGTGTCTCTCAATAAACAAAAGGAAATAAGTTCAACGTTGATCTAAGCACTAAATGGATGACATTTAGCTAAAACACATTGTGGGTAATTTACTATAGCGCTCAGGCGCACATTTGCGCAACTGTGCGCTATTTAACGGCAGAAAACGGCAAATAGTGGTAAATAGCGCACAATTGGAATTCACAATAGTGGCGGCGGCAAATAATGCCCAAATCCTTGCTCTGCTCAAGACCTGGAGTAGTGCAAATAGAAATAATGTTTAGCGCATGATCTGATTCCCTAAATTGTGCTAAAATAGTCAGTATATTGTTTAACCACTTCCCGCCCGGCGCATTGACAAATGACGTCCGGGCGGGGGGTTCATTATCCTGACTGGACGTCTATTGACGTCCTCAGGATAATCCGCGATCGCGTGCCCCAACAAATAACTCTCTGTGTCATGCAAAATTTTG
>BLSH010518946.1:513029-538379 GCA_018402905.1 Glandirana rugosa | reverse complement strand
ACAAGGTAACACAGCTGCCTAACAGAACTTAGTTCCCAGGTTCGGATCCCAAGCACTCCACTTCATGCAGAGACGTTCCCTATATTGGTAAACTTGTGGCTCGGAGTCTTACATCAATTATGTCTAAATGTAGTATTTATGTGTAGGAGGGTTCCACCACCATTGCAAATCTTGCCAGATAGCCAAAAGTTTTGGGACACCTGCCTTTACACACACATGAACTTTAATGGCATCCCAATCTTAGTCCGTAGGGTTCACTACTGATTTGGCCTACTCTTTGCAGCTATAACAGCTTCAACTCTTCTGGGAAGGCTGTCCATAAGGTTTAGGAGTCTGTCTATGGGAATGTTTTGCCATCCTTCCAAAAGTGCATTTAGACATAATTTATGTAAGGCCCTGAACCACGAGTTACAGTATGTTTACCAATATAGTGAGCATAAACAATGCCTGTACATGAAGTGGTGTGTTTGGGATTTGAACCTGGGAAATAAGTTCTGTTAGGCAGCTGTGTTACCTTGTGAGCCACAGAGCTGATACAGATAGAACCTGGAGGAACCTGACTGGCCTGCACAGAGTCATGACCTCAACACAACAGAACACTTTTAGGATGAATTAGTGTGGAGGCTGCAAGCTAGACCTTCTCGTCCAACATCAGTGCCTGACCTCACAAACGGGCTTCTGGAAGAATGGTCAAACATTCCCATAGACACACCCCTAAACCTTATGGACAGCCTTCCCAGAAGAGTTGAAGCTGTTATAGCTGCAAATGATGGCCCAACTCTATACTGAACCCTGGGCTGCCATATAGTTCATGTGTGTGTAAAAGCATGTGTCCCAATACTTAGGACAATATATTGTATATTACTTGTGACACTGAGCATGGCTATGGACTTAGGGCTTATTCACACCATAGAGATGGACAATACATGTGCTCACTGCTCACTAGCTAAGTGGCTAGCAAATCCACCTAGCACCCAAGTGGTCACTGGTTCACATCCTTGACATGCTAATGCTTGTGTTGATGTTTATATGTTCCCCCTGCGTGGGTTTCTCACCACAATCCTAAGACAGACTGGCATTTTATTTGTCTCTTGACCAAATAGTCTGTAATGTAAGCAAGTTATTTTGGGACTTTAAATTGGAAGCTCACTGCAGCCATGGACTTGGACATTTCAAATTGCAGGGTTTACACTGCACAGGTACATTTGATTAGAAAACTGTTGCTTGGATCAGTGTTTCTCAACTCCAGTCCTCAAGGCGCCCCAACAGGTCATGCTTTCAGGATTTCCCTCAGATGAAACAGCTGTGATAATTACTAAGGCAGTGAAACTGATCAAATCACCTGTGCAAAATTATGGAAAGCCTGAAAACATCACCTGTTGGGGGTACTTGAGGACAGGGTTGAGAGCCACTGACTTCGAATTTTGTCCTGGAGTTATACTGATCAGTTGAACATAGCCGAGGGTTAACACAGAAAATAGTATTAGATATTGCAGCCCCTCAGGTGAAATCAAGCTGAAAAGAATGAAAAATACTGGTGGGCATGTACTTCTATTGGGCGTGTATCAGTGTGCTAGCTTTATAAAGGACTTTAGTGGGGGGGGGGGTGGTTTGGCCTGACAAGAGGCCAGGGTTTTTGCTGTGTTTTTTTTTTTTGGGGATAAGGAATGCTATTGTGCATAATGACAAATGCCTCACTAGAGCTGTTTGTTTTCTGAAATTATTGTGCATTTTGACCATCAAAAGTGGTTTGATTTGACCTGTCGGATTGGGGTGTGTATTGTTTGTCTTACCATGCATTCTTCTAGGAGAAAATACTCCACTATGTATGTGTGTATAATGTGGGGGGGGGTTATTGTTTGAATATGTGCCTTTTTAATGTTATGTTGTAATGCTTTGTTAGAATAACTGTTTATCTTTCTAGAATTTTGCAGCTAATAATGTGATGCGGGTGTTGTTGAGTAGTTGTTCTATGAAATGTGTGGGCTGTTATACACTGTGAAAGTAAAGCTGTGTACACTGTAAGGTTTAGTCCAATTTTAGATTGTAAGCTCCTATGAGCAGGGCCCTTAGAACCCAATTGCTAACTGTTTTGCTAAATGTAGCACCATATACAGTTGTGCTCATATGTTTACATACTCTGGCAGAATTTATGATTTCTGAAGCCATTCATTATCAATCAACTGTGTTTACTCTTTTTAAATCAGAATGACAACAGAAACTACCCATATGACCCTGATCAAAAGTTTACATACCCTGGTGATTTTGGCCTGATAACATGCACACAAGTTGACACAAAGGGGCTTGAATGGCTATTAAAGGTAACCATCCTCACCTGTGATCTGTTTGCTTGTAATTAGTGTGTGTATAAAAGGTCAATGAGTTTCTGGACTCCTGACAGTTCCTTGCACCTTTCATCCAGTGTTGCACTAACATTTCTGGATTCTGAGTCATGGGGAAAGCAAAAGAATTGTCATAGGATCTGTGGGAAAATGTAGTTGAACTGTACAGAACAGAAAAGGGATATAAAAAGATATCCAAGGAATTGAGAATGCCAATCAGCAGTGTTCAAACTCTAATCTAAAAAGGGGCAGACTCGATGGACTACTCAGTCTTTTTATGCCGTCACTTATCTATGTTTCTATGTAATCAAGAAGTGGAAAATGAGGGGTTCTGTTGCAACCAAACCACAGTCAGGTAGACCAACTAAGGTTTCAGTCACAACTGCCAGAAAAATTGTTTGGGGTGCAAAGAAAAACCCACAAATAACTTCAGGTGAAATACAGGACTCTCTGAAAACATGTGGTGTGGCTGTTTCAAGATGCACAATAAAGAGGCACTTGAAGAAAGATGGGCTGCGTGGTCGAGTCGCCAGAAGAAAGCCATTACTGCACAAATGCCACAAAGTATCCTGCTTACAATACGCCAAACAGCACAGAGATAAGCCTCAAACCTTCTAGTACAAAGTGATTTGGAGTTATGAGACCAAAATTGAGCTTTTTGGCCACAACCATAAACTGTACATTTGGAGAGGACTCAACAAGGCCTGTGTAACACGGAGGTGGATTGCTGATGTTTTGGGGATGTGTGAGCTACAAAGGCACTGGAAATTTGGTCAAAATTGATGGCAAGATGAATACAGTATGTTATCAAAAAATACTGGAGGAACATTTGCATTCATCAGCCAGGAAGCTGCGCATGGGACGTGCTTGGACATTTCAACATAACAATGATCCAAAACACAAGGCCAAGTGGACCTGTCATTGGCTAAAGCAGAATAAAGTGAAGGTTCTGGAGTGGCCATCTCAGTCTCCTGACCTCAGTATCATTGAGCCAGTCTGGGGAGTTCTCAAACATGCAGTTCATGCAAGACAGCCCAAGAATTTCCAGGAACTGGAGGCTTTTTGCCACGAGGAATGGGCAGCTTTACCATCTGAGAAGTTATAGAGCCTCATGCACAAATACCACAAAAGACTTCAAGCTGTGATTGATGTTAAAGGGGGCAATACACAGTATTAAGAACTGGGGTATGTAAACTTTTGATCAGGGTCATTTGAGTAGTTTCTGTTGTCATTATGATTTAAAAAGAGTAAACACAGTGGATTGATAATAAATGGCTTCAGCCAAACACTAACCATGAGTCAAAGAAATGTTTTTGTGTTCTCATTCATATTCTCTGAAAAATGGCCAAGAAATTATAAATTCTGCCAGGATATGTAAACTTATGAGCACAACTGTATACTGTAGAATACTTTGATGCCAGTAAATATGTACATAATTGTGTTTCCGCTGGCAAAATAAAAGGAAATTGATTATGCATGTTTGTTGTTTTTCACTTTTGTAACTTACTTTTTAATTAGTTTTGGGAGGTGGTGGTTTTGGAGAAGTGGATTACCTTCCTTAGGGCCAGTTCACACTGCTGCGGTGTCCAAGATCGGATGTGATTCACACCGCAGTGCAAATCACATGCGATCTCTGTGCTATGCAAATTCAGCCATACAGATAGTATGGCTGAATTTGCATCCAAACCAAAATCGCACAGGACCCTTTTTTGTTACGCAGCAGAATCGGATAACATGGGCGTTCACACCCATGTGATCCGATTCCTGTCCGAAATTGCAGTTTGCAGTGTGATCTGCAAACTGATTTGGGGGTGGCATTATCTTTCTATTGACACTCCGAGCAGTTTGCATATTGCAGTGTGAACTGCCTGTAAGTTGGGTGCGATGCGGGAACCGCAGTGGATTCACGGGGTTCCTGCACCACACCTGACTCGCAGGTAGTTCACACTGCCATATGCAAACTGCTGGGAGTGTCAATAGCAAGTTGACACCCCCAAATCAGTTTGCAGATTGCACTGCAAACTCCGACAGGAATCGGATCCAATTCTGATGCAGAACCATCTGTGCGAGTTTGGTCTGACTGATACGATTTCCGCCATATTCTATGTATGGCTGAAAATCGCACCGCACAGAGATCGCATGTCATTTTTACTGCAGTGCGGTGCGAATCACATGCGATCTCGGACAACTCTGCAGTGTGAACCGGCCCTCAGCCCCGGCACACTGCAGTGCAAATCACATGTGATGTCTGTATGATGTGATTTCAGCCATACAGAAAGTATGGCTGAAATTGCATCACAGTCGGGCTAAATTCGCACAGGACCTTTTTTTCCGTCAGAATCTGATTGCATGGGTGTTCACACTTATGCAATCCAATTCATGTCCGAACTGGCAGTTCGCACTGCGATATGCGAGCTGAAATGGAGGTGTCATTAACTTTGCATTGACATTCCCCTCAATTTGCATATAGCAGTGTGAACTGCCATGCGAGTCAGGTGCAATGCGGGAACCCGCAGTGGATTTGCAGGGTTCCTGCATCGCACTAAGGAACTATGATAGGTCATATATTTTCATAGTCCTTACAGATATACATCAGCAGAACAAATGTAGGAAGTGTAAAGTGGCTGTAAACAGGAACTGCTGTGGGCACATGGGCTGGAAGCAATTGTATGGTGACTCGAAATAAACAAATCAATGAACCCTGATCGCCGAGCTGCGCGCCCGCCGCTGTTTGTTATTGTCGGAAGTGACCGGCTGTGACAGGATACAGCCGGTCACGTGGTAAAGAGCCAATTTCATTGGCTCTTTACCCTGATCATGGAAGGCCGGGTTCCCCGATCGCCGCGATGCGTGCACCTGGTGGCCCGCAAAGTGGCGAAAACGGGAGGACGTCATATGACGTCCACCCAGGATGGGGAGTGCACCATGCTGGCGTATTATTACTATACGCTGGTAAGGAAGGGGTTAAAGGAATATTTTTTTTTCACTTTAAGCATTATTAAAACCACTGCTCCTGAAAAAAAACAATTGATTTAAAAACTTTTTTCTCTATCGATACATGTTCCCTAGGGCAGGACCCAGGTCCCCATATGCTTTTTAGGGCAATGAACTTGCATACCAGCTTTAAATGGAGGTATTTGAAAGTTGCAGGTTTGAATCCGATTGACGGCCAGTGTTCGGCATATGTGATCTGAGAGGCATGTTTCCAGGCAAATAGAGCTCTGTTCTGTTTGCATTTCCTCCCAGTTTGTGAGAGTTGAAGTCTTAATTGGCTTTAATTGGGAGGTATTTTGAGGCACCTCTGGGGTAGATTTTGGAGCTTAGTAAATTAGCCCCATTGTATTATATAGTAATTTTTTTTTCTCTAATAAAATGTGTTTTGTTCAGCCTTATTTTACACTTTAGTCCTAGACAAGGACATTCATGACAGATTAACAACAGGCATTCTTTTATTAATAACTACAAGCATAAAAATATTGAAAACAAGTTTTAATATTACAATAACATGCTAAACTATAGAGATTTTAGGGCCCGTTTACTCTGCCCACATGCTAAACTCTCCATTTTAGTGTGCGGGCAGCTGTCAGTTTCGTCTGCAGCAAAAGTATGCGTGCTGTGCATTTCAGTGTCCTTTTTTTGTTAACTTTATGTGAAGTGCACAAAGTGACATTTTGAGGTTTATTTACTAAAGCTGGAGAGTGCAAAATCAGGCTCACTTCCTCATAGAAACCAATGAGCTTCTAACCTCAGCGTGTTCAATTAAGCTTTGGCAATAAAACCTGGAAAAAATGAATAAAGGATAAGTGTGCTAATCTTATGCAAAAATACAAAAATGAATAAACCGCCCGTGAGTCATTAAGAGATGGTTGCTTATAAACAACCTTAATCTTAATATTCAATATATAAAATAGTGTCCACACAAAAATGCCAATGTCATCAATTAAAAATAAAAAATAAAAATGAGGTAATTATATAGAAAAAGGGGGAACACAAAATTCCAAAAAGGCTAAAAAATCAAGTGTCCATGTGCATCCTTTTATCAGTCACAATCGCCTCTTACCGACAATATTGGAAGTTACAGCTGAAGATCATGCACACTGTTTAATCTGGACAGTCTCCTTTCTCTCACTAAAGAAAAAACACTGATTCTAAAGTCACAACAAAGATGTTTTCCCAGGATGGCTTCCACAACACAGTTCCAGGGGTTCAAAGGATCCAACAGGATACCCCAAGTGCAACTTCCACAACACAGCTCCAAGGATTAGGGGATCCCACATGAAGGCATTTGAAAGATATGGGAAAAAGAAGGAAGCTTCATAGTGCAGTAGGTTTAAAATGATTTATCAAAAAAGCATATCTCTACTCACATTGAAGCTTCTAAAAATCAGCAACAGACAAAAGAGGAGCACAGCAGAAATCAACAGCCGACTCATACAAGGATGGTGTCTCAGATAGTTGCTCCACCGGTCTGATTTCTCTGTAATAGGCTTCCACTGGGAAGGAGACTTGGAAGCTGATTGGTTTCTATGCAGAATTGAGCCTGATTTGCACTATCCAGTTTTAGTAAATAAACCCCTTCGCGGCCCGTTCACATCTAGGCGAATTGTCAGGGGACTTGAGTCGCCTGACAATTCGCCTCAATGCTGTACAATCGAACCGTTCTAATAGAAGCGAATCGCTTCGCTCCGCCTTAGAAAAATGGTCCCTGCACTATTTTCAGGGCGATCTCAGGCGGCTTGCATTGACTTCTATGATAGAAGTCTCCTTGCAAGCCACGTTGAGATCGCCTCAGGCGCCGCATCGCGCCGCGTAAGTGTGAACCGGCCCTTAATGTCTCCACACAGCAGCATAGTGTATTGCTCTGCTGTGAAGTGACGTGATGTCTACCTGTGTGCTGCAGTTGTCTATGAGCCCTAGCAGTGACTAACTAGTGTTCATTCAGTGCGGAAAAACACTGGTCACTGCACTATGTGTGAATGATCTCTAGGTGACTGGGTTTAGATCCATAATTCCAAAAAAGTTGGGGTGCTGTGTAAAACCTACATAAAAACAGAATGTAATGATTTGCAAATCTCATAAACCCATATTAGATTTGCAGTAAAAACACAGAAAACATACTGTATCAATGGTTTAAACTGAGAATATGTACCATTTTAAGAACAAAAAATTGATTTTTTTATACATACTTAACTGTAAAATCAATTTCTTCCGAAGGACATCACGGACACAGAGCAGGCTATATATTCTATAGGTGAATGGACACTGGTAATCAAATAAAAAACAAACAGGAAGTACCCTATCCTATATATAGGGTTGCCACATCATCCCTTTAATCCAGGACACATATTAATTACACAGGTTCTGTGGCCAATTAAGTTGGTAATTAAACTCACTTGTTGCCTTATCTGCATTAAATTAGACTCAGAACCTGTGTAATACATATGTGTCCTGGATTAAAGGGATGATGTGGCAACCCTACCTATATAACCCCTCCCACACTGGGGGCACTTCAGTCTTGTGGCAAGCAATGAACTCCACAAAGACAGAGAAGGGAGGGACCTCTGTGTCTCATGATATCCTTCGAATGAAATGGATTATACAGGTAAGTATGTATTAAAAATCCAATTTTCTTTCTCGGACATCACGGGACACAGAGCAGTCTATATATTCATATACATACTGGGAAGTCCCAGAGCAATGCCTGAGGGGAGGGAGACACAATCCCAATTAAACTGCAGCCCTTAATATGCTGCGGCCAAAAAGCAGAATCCTCTGCTGTTCTAACATCCACTTGATAGAATCTTGTGAATGTATGTACTGAGGACCATGTAGCGGTCTCACAATCTGTGCTACCGATGAATGGTGGCAGAAAGCCCATGAGGTTGCTATCTCCTGGTAGAATGAGCTCTCACCCTGAATGGGGGAGCTCTCCCCGTTTAACCATAAACTTGAGTAATCAGCTGGCTAATTCACAGCGAAAACAGTTGCCTTGGACGCCGCCTGACCCTTCCTAGGGCCTTCAGGCAACAAAAAAAGGCATCAGTCCTACTGATGTCTGCAGATCTCTTCAGATAGATCATAACAGCATGCACCACATGTAGAGAGTGCAATGGTCTCTCCTCCAGTCAGGAGGGCTGAGAATAAAAAGAAAGTAACATAATATCTTCATTGAGATGAAAGGTCGACACTACCTTTAGTAGGAAGGATGGAAGAGGCCGTAACACCACCTTATCCTGGTGCAATCTCAAGTCTGGCTCTTTACAAGAAAGAGCTGCCAAATCCGAAACCCCTCTGGCTGGGGTGATGGCAAAGAGAAAGACTAGTTTCCTAGTCAAAAGAACCAAGGGAATCTTCTTTATCGGTTCAAAAGGCTGCTTCTGCAGCACTGACAAAACCAAATTCAAATCCCCTGGACAGGGAGGCAATCTAACTGGAGGTAACAGGCAAGTTACCCCTTGTAGACAAGTCCTGGTCAAGGAGTGAGAAGCCAAGGCCTCTGGAGATCCATGGAAAAGGCAGAAACTTGTCCTTTGACAAAACCAGATTAAATCCCATGGACAGGGAGGAAATCTAACAGGTGGTAACAGATGAGTTACCCCTTGAAGAAAGGTCCTGATCAAGGAGCGAGAAGTCAAAGGCTTCTGAAGACATATGGACAAGGCAGAAACCTGTACTTTGATTGTAGTCAAACCTAGCTTCAAGTCTACTCCTGCTTAAAGAAAGGCTAGCATTTTACCAATCACATACTTGTGGGGATGCCATTTCCAGTGTCGTATTATCCATGTGTGCAGGGTGTGCGGTGCACATGGCCCCCCCCTTCAGGGGCGCCCACTGTGTCCTGTCACACTCTACACACATGGAATAACACAATTTCAATGTGCATACACGCGGTCTGAGTGATCTGCAGACTGCAGCCTCGTGTGCTGCGCTGGGAGCTGGGACGTGTCTTCTGACACAGGGAAATCCTGCCCACATTCTGCTCAGACTCCGGAGAGGGGCAGCCAGGAGGACTCCATTGTAAGTGCAGAGTAGGGAGGGGCGTTGTGTATGGCAGCCAGGGAGTGAATGTCGGCGAAGGAAAGACTGCAGGCTCCTCTTGCTGCTTGGAGGACTGGTGGCAGCCGGCTCTGCTGGGACTTGTAGTGCCCTCTGTGGGGGACTGGGATATGGCAGCCTCTTATGCTGGGACTTGTGATGCACTGGACTGTGGGGGGGACTGAGGAACCCTCAGTCCACCACAGAGGTCACTACAAGTCCCAGTATAGGAGGCTGCCACATCTCAGTCCCCCAGAGAGGACACTACAAGTCCCAGCATAGGAGGCTGCCATATCTCAGCCCCTGTAGTCTAGGGCAGGGTTTCTCAACCCCTAGGGGTATGCGCACCAAGGGCAGGGGGTGCCACCAGCGGGGTTGGGAGTAGGGGAGCTGACCAGGGCTGACTAGCCGGCGTGGCCCTGTGACATAGAAGTCCCACCTGCAGTGGACCGCGGCACGTCCATCATAGGAACTGCCGGTCCAGGAGGCGGGACCTAGTGCCCACTGCAGCTGCAGATCCCCGCTCTGTGTAAATCAGTGGGAGGTGGCTTTCCTCTCACCATGGCAGCGCTGATGGACACTGGCGACTGTCAAGGCGGTGCTGATGGGCATTGGCCAGGTGGTGCTGATGGGCACTGGTGACTGGCAAGGCTGCACTGATGGGCACTGGCAAGATGGCACTAATGACTGGCAAGGCTGCACTGATGGGCACTGGCAAGGCAGCGCTGATGGGCACTGGTGACTGGCAAGGCTGCACTGATGGATACTGGCAAGGCAGCGCTGATGGGCACAGGTTAGCCTGAGCTGATGGCCAACTGATCAGGCTGCATTGATAAGCATTGTTGAGGCTGAGCTGATGGGTATAGGTAAGACTGAGCTGATGGGCACTGATCAGGCTGCATTGATGGGCACTGGTGAGGCTGCATTGAGGGGCACTGGTGAGGCTGCATTAATGGGCATTGGTGAGGCTGAGCTGATGTGCACTGATCAGGCTGCATTGATGGGCACTGCTGAGGCTGCATTGATGGGCACAGATAAGTCAGCACTGATCAGCACTGGTGAGGCTGCGTTGATGGGCACTGATCAGGCTGCATTGATGGGCATTGGTGAGGCTGCATTGATGGGCACTGATCAGGCTGCATTGATGGGCATTGGTGATGCTGCACTGATGGGCATTGATCAGGCTTCATTGATGGGTACTAGTGAGGCTAAGCTGATGGGCACTGGCGTGTGTATCTGTCATTGCAGCATGCACGCATACAATGATATTTAAAACGAACAAAAACCATCACAAACACATGCTGACATTACACACATGGACACCATGACATCCAAACAATAGAAATTACTTTCGCGAGACAGGGGTACTTAGGAATTTTTTTTAGACCCGCAAGGGTTCTTCACCGTAAAAGGTTGAGAAACACTGCTCTAGGGCACTACAAGGCACAACATAGCATATGCTGGGAGGGGGCGATGGGGGAGGATTTGTGCAAGGCAAGGGTTTGTGTTGAGAGGGGGGATTTGTACTATAAGGTGTTATATGAGGGTGAGGATTTGTGCTGAAAGGGGGGATTTTTGCTGGTAGGGGGGAAATGGAGGGGGCTCTGTGCAGAGAGGAGGGATTGGGGGTAAGTAAATTTGTGAATGGAGGGGTTTTGGGAAGAATTGATGTAAGGGGGATATGGGGAGTGATGATTTGTGCTGAGAGGGGGGATTTGTGCTAGGAGGGGGTACATGGGGGTGAGGAGTTTACCATGTTTGCCCTGGACACTGGATAATCTTGGCCCGGTATTGGCGCATTCTATAAATTGCAAGGGCTGAGCTGTGAGGAGAGAGAGCTGGGTGCAAACATGAGGACTGGATTGGAAGCTGCTCCAGCCTGTACTGACGCAGTGGCGGCCAGGAACGGCAGACTCATGAGTACCTGGTGGTCCTTCTGAGCGGAATGGCACACACACGTGTTTCTTTGGTAAGAGAGCCAGCTAGCTCAGGTGTATAGCGTGGCAGTGGGAGTACCTGGGTCCTGTCCCTGCTGAATAACTCTAATCAGCAGAACCAAGACCCAGGTACTCCCAAACTAACATTACCACATTCTGAAATATGTAAGTCATCTCAGACTCTATTTAACCACACCCCTTTAAGCCACGCCCAATATTTAGTGTAACTTAAACCACGCTCACTTTTTGCAGTGGCACTGCATAGGGGGGCCCACTTTGGATCTTACACACGGGCCCACTGATCTCATGATACGCCCCTGGCCATTTCCTGGCCTCACACCATGCAATGTGACCTTCCAGACCCTGTGATAAATCTTCCTGGTGACTAGCTTTTTAGCATTTACCATGTAGATAATACAGGGCCCAAAAACCCCAGGATCTCTCAATACCATGGCTTCAATCGCCATGCCGTCAGCTTAGCGCACGTAATTTCAGGTGGAATATAGGACCCTGAGAGAGTAGAGTGGATCGGACCAGAAGCTGCCGAGGCCCGTCTGCCGTTAATCTCATTATCTCAGGGTAGCAAGGCCTCCTGGCCCAATCTGGCAACACCAGAATGACTGTCATCGCCTCCTCCCAAATTTTGCGCAAGGGATGCGGTAGCAGAGAGATTGGGGGAAAGGCATAAATCAAGGAGAAATGGGCTCATGGAATCACCAGAGCCCCTACTCCTATAGCCAAAGGATCCCCTACTCGGGACACAAACTGCTGGACTTTGTTGTTGAATCGGGATGCCAGTAGATCAAGCGCTGTCGTCCCCCAGCGCAGGCAAATTTCCCGAAACACTTCGGGCTGCAGTGACCACTCTCACAAGTGTATCTGTTGGCGGCTGAGAAAGTCTGCCTTCCAATTTTCCCACGCCTGGGATGTGAACTGCAGAGAGTCTTGTAACTTGCCATTGCCGTGGTCTTGTTGGCCTGTACCCTAGCCAGGTAGACCTGCAACCTGGATGTTCAATACCTCAGAGCTAGCCGAATAGCTCGTAGCTCTAGGAGGTTTATGGGCAATCTCTGCTCCACCAAGGACCATCTCCCCTGGACCGTGGAGTCCTCCATGACCATTCCCCAGCCTACAAGCCTGGCATCTGTGGTCAAAATCTTCCAAGACACTGGATGAAAAGATCTGTCCCGAGACAGATTCTGGTTTACTAACCACCAGACAGGACTCCATTGAGCCCTGGGAGATAAGGATATTCAGGAATCTGAAGTCTGCAATTGTCTGTTCCACTCTACCAGGATGTTGCATTGAAGTGCCCTGGAGTGACACTGTGCATAGGGAACTGCCTCAAAAGAGGCTACCATCTTCACTAGCAGCCTCACATAGAGATGAACTGAAGAGTGTCTCATCACCCTCACCTGGCTTACCAGAGCCTTGAGGTCGCTGATCCTCTCAGCAGTGAGAGTATCCTTGCCTGGACTGTATCTAGCTGTAGACCTAGATATTCCAGAGACTGAACTGGGTCTAGTAAGGAATACCCTACATACATGACCCAACCCCTGCTTTCCAGGATTGTTACAGTCACATTCTGCCCGAGTCTGCACCAAGACTGATCTCTGAGCAAGAGGTTGTCCAGGCATCCCATTATTAGGACCTCTTGTGACCCTAGAAGGCCCAGCACTGGAGCCAGAATCTTCATGAAGATTCAGGGAGCTATTGTGATCCTGAATGGCAGAGCGGGAACTGGTAGTGGCATTCTTCTATTGCAAAACGCAAAAGCCTCTGATGAGGTAGCAAAATTGGCACAGGCAAATATGCATCCTTGATGTCTATTGATGCCAAAAAATCTCCTTCCTGGAGCGAGGCAATCATTGAGCGGATTGACTCAATGTGGAACGGGCCGTACTGCAAGAAATTGGTTTAGGACCTTGAGATCCAGAATAGGCCTTACCTCCCCGTTTTGCTTCGGGACCGTAAATAGGTTTGAGTAGTAAACAAGCAGGCATGTGTTTATGCACAACGTGCATTCATAGGCATCAGATGTCTCTGCATCATGTGTGCTATGCCTCATGCGACCTATGCAGACACCTTCCTATGCAGACACGCGCCCATGCAGACACATGTCTCAATGCGACACGGGCCCATGCGACACACGTCTCCTCGACACGTGTCTCTATGCGATCCGCGTCTCTATGCAAACCCAGTCCATGCCACCCAGGCCCATGCGACACAAGTCTCTATGTGACACAAGTCTCTATGCGACACGAGTTTATGCAACACGAGTCTATGTGAATCGAGTTTGCGACATGTGTTGCTTTGCAACCCTGTGTTTTAGCCCACATGTGTTTTAACAACCATGTTTAACAAACATATTTTAACAAACGTGTTTTAAACAAACAAGCGTTTAAGCAAACACGTGCCCCAGCAAACATTCATTTAGGCGAACGTGCTTTTTTAGTAACCATGCGTTTAAGCCAGTTTGCAAGCATGCCCCTGTTCAACTGCAACCGGGCCCAAGCAGGATGAGCAAAGCACACATGCATCCAATGTGGCCTCTATGCTGCTTCAGAACAGTAAAAAAAAATAAATAATAAGCTCCGATGCCCAGCCAAGGAAAAAAAAAAACCTTTAATAAGGACTCCAACTTTTTATCTGAAGTGTTCTTAACACCTGGGCATTATCAACAGGGCAGGCCAGGGATTTACTTAGGGATGCGACTGCTGCATGGACAAGCTTTCCTCCATAGGATATATTAGAAGGAACAAACAATCTGTACGGTTGCACCCAGTCAGCATATATCACCCTCTCAAGGAGAGGGTGCAAGGCAAATCCCTGCGCACCTTGTGGTATTTTAATGACCCAAGGGAGGAATACACATCCACAGGACTCTCCACTGGAGGTAACCTGAATGCTGCAAATACTTTATCTCTATGTCTGCAAAAGAATTTGCCAGATCCCTGTAGCTACCTCCTCTCCCTCATCAACTCATTCTCGCTCCAGAATCGGAGGGTTAGGGGAAGGAGACCTGTCAACCTTCTCACCCTGTGTGGTAGAAGCAATCATGCCAGCAATCCTGGTTTCTAAGCCCAGCAAGGTTGCCAACAGGTCATCTTTAGTAATAGACTGTGTGAGGAAACAGATGAGGGGTCAGCTACCATACCAGACAGCCACAACGGCTCAGATAGCCTGGTCGCTTCTGGTCTCTCAGGGGAAGCAATGGCAGCAGGGGTCCAACTAGTCTCAGCAAGGGCTGTGGTAACCCACCTGTGTCCCTAGCCTTATTACAGGCAGCTTCGCTATGCTTCTTGCCATGGCTGCTAGTGCATGCACTGCTTTGCCCACGTTTCCCAAACTCAGCTTCCTGCCCAGCCTGACTCAGCTCCCACCCTAGACTCACATGTCCCCAGGAGGATCTTTAGCCTGCTCTCCAGCCCTGTCCTGACTGCTTCAGGCAACTCTCCTGTGATCGTCCATTCACTTACATAGTGGAAAGGCTGATTAGTGCTGGTGCAGGCTTCCCCTGGTGGCAGCTTTACAGGAACTGCAGGCAAGACCAATCATGACTGTGTCTTTCTAGCCAAGCTCTCTGGTGGTGAAAAAAAGAAGTGCAGGCAAAAGGAGGGAAATTTTAAACAAACTTTTTCCTGTTTGCAGGAAGCCAGCTGGGTTCAGTAACATTATCCCAATTGGGGATTACTTACCATTCCCGCCGCAGGGCCAGGAGGAGACTGCAAGCCCAACCTTCACCCATCACTACGGGCTTTGTCCAAAGGACCTTCAAGGACCGGGTACCCATTCTGAGTGTCCACTCCCTTGGACCTGTATAGCACCCTGCAGGCGTACCTTGGTTCAGTGTTCCAGGTTTACCTACATGCAGGATCCAGCGCCATATATGGTCGCTTACAGGCAAAACCTTGCAGTTTCTTCTGTCTTCTTAGCGAGGCCCAGGTACCATTTATCTTAGCTTAACCACTTCAGCCCCAGAAGGCTGTCCCAGTTTAGGACCAGAACACTTTTTGCGATTCGGCACTGCGTCATTTTAACTGACAATTGCGCGGTCGTGCAACGTTGTACCCAAACAAAATTTGCATCCTCTTTTCCCCACAAATAGAGCTTTCTTTTGGTGGTATTTGATCACCTCTGCATCATTTCTGAACACCGTTATAAACAAAAGAAGAGCGACAATTTTGAAAAAAAAAAAAAAAAAATATATATATATATATATATATATATTACTTTTTGCTAAAATACAAATCCAAAAAAAAAATATAAAAAAACATTTTTTCATCGGTTTTGGCTGATTTATATTCTTCCTTTTTGGTAAAAAAAAAAATCGCAATCAGCGTTTATTAATTGGATTGCACAAAAGTCCCATTTACGAATGATGAGAACTAATTTATGAGGTTTAAATTTTTTTTTATATTCTACTAGTAATGGCGGCAATCTGCAATTTTAGCGGTACTGCGATATTGCGGCGGACACTTTTTTGGGACCATTGGCATTTTTACAGCGATCAGTGCTATGAAAATGCATTGATTACTGTGTAAATGCCATTGGCAGTGAAGGGGGTTAACCTGCAGGGGGTGCTCTAAGGGGATAACTGTGTTCTCTCAGTGTGTTCTAACTGTATGAGGGCTGGGCTGGTTGGGGAGGGGAGTGATCACGGCTCCCATACACAGGAAGCCTGTGATCACATCCCTTCCCGCTGTCAGAACGGAGATCCGTGTTTGCATACACGGACCCCCGTTCTGTCGCTCTGGGGGAGGTGATCGCGGGTAACTGGCAGACATCCACTCTCTGCCCCCCCCCCCGGAACACAGTCGCGCGCTCACAATACTCGTTCTTGCAGCTGCCGTCGGGTGATGGCGTTTCACGATAACCAGCCAAGTTGCCATCGTCAAGCCACAGCGGGCGGTCGGCAACTGGTTAATGCCGTTTGAAATGGATCCAGTATGAAGGCTGTCCCTGATTCTAAAAGAACCTGTGTGGAAACCAGCATAGAAACTACACAGAGCTGTAGAAATGACCATCCACCTTCTAGACACTGGCGAAAAAACTGTGCTCCCAGTGTGGGAGGGGTTATATAGGAGGGGGAACTTCCTGTTTGTTTTTTATTTGATTACCAGTGTCCATTCACCTATAGGTGGTGCATAACCCAGTATGTATAGAATATATAGCCTGCTCCGTGTCCCGTGATGTCCGAGAAAGAAATGTAATTTTGAAATTGATGGCAGCAACACATATCAAAAAGGCTAGGACAGGGCTACAAAAAGCAAAGTACAACCCCAGCTCCAAAAACATTGGGACAGGGCCATGTTTACCATGGTGTAGCATCCCTTCTTCTTTTAACAACACTTTGTAAACATCTGGGAACTGAGGAGACCAGTTGCTGGACATTTGGGAGAGGAATGTTGTCCCATTCTTGCCTGAGCATATGCAGCTCTAAAACCTGGGTGGATCTTTCTGCATTGATGGTGCCCCTTTCCAGATGTGCAAGCTACCCATTCCATACACACTAAAAAAAAAAGAGGAGGGGGGGAGTTGGGGGAAGAGGTCACCATCTGGCCAAGAACTGGAACGCCCTCCGTTCATATTTGACACACATACGATCAGAAATCACAAATAGAACCTCAGAGCATCAGAGTAAAGCCTCGTATACACGGTGCGACAGTCGTATGAAAACGGTTGTACGATCATCCGACCGTTAGTACGCGTGATTAGAACAGCCGACATACGACGGTCGTACAAGTTGGATGAGCAAAATAGAAAACTTTGGTTGTACCAACAAGCGGTCGTACGACCGTTGTATTGTATGTACAGAGATGTTGGTCCAACAAGTTGTACTGTGCAAAACAGGCATGCTCAGAAGTCAGGAACGCCCGGAAGTGTAAACCTACGTTCCTAATTCACAAATGACATGCACCTGAACTTCCTCTGTATACGTTTGTAACACGTAACTACGCTCGGCTTGGTTGTACGGTCGCTTAGTGCATGTCAGTATGCGAGATACATCAGCCAATATACGAATTGGGCCGTTCGGTAGTACGACCTTCGCACCGTGTGTACGAGGCTTTAGAGAACTCAATCCAGATATGCCAGACTGCTGTAAATTTGGAATTTCTTTCCTCCAGACTCGAAGTGAGCTCTTCCATTCTCAGTATATGGATTTACAGCAGGGTACTGTGCAATCAGTGTGACAGAAACAACTTATTCCACTCAAAATTGTGAATCAATCAAACAAAATGCCAATATATAATGGAGGCGTATAGAATATTAATAAAGTGAATAAGTGCATAAATACATAAAGATCAATGAATATCGAAAGTGTCTCAGTGTCATGAGTTCATTATAAACAGAAAGCTCAAAGAATTAAACTATATAAGTGACTCAGTGCATCATAAAGTGCAAGTGATTGAATATGTGTGACAGATTCAATAGTATCCCAGTACTTCTCTTATGCAACTTCATTTACAAATATCACTCAATTAAATATATTAAAGTATCTCTTGGAACAGTCGCAATTATTTCCAGCAGGTGACTTGATGCTTCAAAAAGTGCTCAAACAAATCCATAAGGTGCTATGAATAGTGCTGTTGGAGCCAGTCTGGTGGGTTTCTCTGTACACCACCAGTGGGACTTCTGTGACGGTGCTATCTCCAACCGTGCTCCCAGAACTCGCACCTTAATGTAGCAGTAAATACACCTTGAGATAAGAATCAAGTAGCTGCAACAAGCAGTCCTCCCCTTTAAGGGCGTCCTTCAATCTCTTTCTCCTATCAGGTCTCTGTTGTGTTAGATTGGTGCCTGGTGCTTAAGTCTCCCCCTCACAGAAGTAGACAAAAAGAATAGGCTCCCATAGTGCAGCAATGTCAAATCAAAAATATTTATTTTCTAAAAAGTGGCTGCTTACATTAAAATTTAATAAAAGAGAGAATCAAAAGAACAGCAGCGTTTCCCGCCTCTCACTGTGTTTCTGGTATCGGGTGCGTTCCGGCCACGTCCTACGCGTTACGTCACGTGACTTCATCAGGGTGAAATTCCCACCGGAATGGGAAGGTGCTTTCCAGAAATTCCTGTTCACTTTGTGGTAAGGTGATATTAGTTTGAAAATTTTTAGACACAGCTTTTCGAACCTCTACCCACCTTTACTTCTGAGACACGGTGGGGTAAATTTACTAAATCTGGAGCACTCAGAATCTGGTGCAGCTGTGCATGGTAGCCAATCAGCTTCTAAAGTCAGCCTGTTCAGTTAAGATTTGGAAATAAAACCTGGAAGCTGGTTGGTTTCTATGCAGAGTTGCACCAGATTTTGCACTCTCCAGTTTTAGTAAATAAGCCCCTCTGACCAGGTGCCAATTAATCTAATTGGTTGAAAAATGTTCTTCCATCTCTCCCCTGTTAATACCACTTACTTTGCCAGCTTTTTGGTGCCCTGTCCCAAACTTTTTTGAGACATGTTACTGCCATAAATTTTAAAATGACCTCATTTTTTTTTATAGGTTTTCTATTTTCTGTTAAAAAAATATGGGTTTATTCGTTTTATTCCTGTATGCTACAATGAAAAAAAAAGTGTTTAATTTTTTTTTTCTATGCTCTTTAGGTTGTATGCCAGTTTATTACACATTGTGCTTAGCAGCTGTTAGTATGTGTGGTGATATGGGTGACTTGTAAGACTTCGAAAAAGGACAGATTGTTACCTATTTAGCTAGAGTAAAAATAATTATTTTTTAAAAATTTATATCAGTAAAATTGTTATTCCAAAGAGTACCAGTCTTCACAGTTATAACTGCATTAACAAAGCATGGCAAGATTCATAAGCAAAAGAAGGATAGTGGGCAAAACGCAAACACAATTGGCTGGGAAACAGGGCCCCTGTTTCCACAAATACTGTCTGCAGAGAACACAAACCCAACATCTTTGGAGGAGCTGAAAAAAGTTAAAACTCAGTTTGATTGTCTTCCACTATTCTTCTTTCCCAATGAAGTCTTGTATGACCAACTCCAGCAATGCGAGGTCCACTCTCAACCTGAACGCTCTATCATTGGCATTTTCTTTCTTCAGCCAATTTGTGTGCAGTGATCTCCTGCAGCTTTGCACTGGAGTTATGCTGCACTGCACATGCACCGCAGGAAAGTGCAAAACCTTACAAAAATTTATAGCAGATACGTTTTTTTTTTTACATTTTTGACAGAAGAGACATACAAATTGACTGATCTACCAAAAGAATCAATAAAGTGTGAATATTCACTTTAAATTATACAATAATGTAAAAAGCAAATTCCAGTTTACTTTTTGCATTTGCACATAACGAGGCATGCAGAGTGAACAGGAATTTGCTTTTCACATGATAAACTGAACTGAATGATTAATTATTGTGCGAAAATTCTCAGCTCCTTCAGTAAATCAGCCTTAAAGTCTGCAATCACGAAAAACTCTACCATTCTTAATTTTTTTTTCCTGAGATTCTACTTCTGTCCAATTTAAAATGTGTATGACTGTTGGATGCATGGGAAACCTATTCAATGAGGAAGTTGTAATTTTTTGCAACAACATTTGCATTAGGCTTTGTTACTGTAGATGTAAATAATATTTAGCAGAGCTCTTCATTAGGACATACGGTCATACAAAGTAAAATCTACCCGCTTCGGGGTGCCTGGTAGCCACAGCTCCAGCGTAATTTAGTCTATTGACATATCGAAGAACACATTGTGTATGGCTATATGCACGTAATCGCCGGCACTAATGTTTTCATATGTATAGGTGTCTTTTTCATACTGTTAATATTTACACGAGTGCCGGCGGCTACATGCATATAACCGCACATAATATATTCTGCAATTTACTGTATGCCACGGGGCTAAATTATGCTGGAGCTGTAGGTAGCAGGCGCCTTAAACAACGTCCGTGTGCAAAAGCTTCTATCAGTAAAGTTAATTTCAAACAAGTTTTTTTTTTTGTTTTTTATTTTGTAAAAAGGAAACCAAAGATATAAATATATATATTTTTACAGAAGTCCGGTAGAGTGCAGGAGACTGTCTGAAAAGAAACAGGCCAGAGAAAGCCCACAAGACCATCTTACAAAACTAACAGACCAGAACAATTGTTCAAGCCACAGTGAGGAGTCTTTCAACGATTTATAAAAGGCAACCAAAACTTTCCCTTATGTTAAAAAATGAAATTTCCAGACTAAGAACTTAATTTGCAGCAACAATGAGAGACCAAAGAATGACAGCAAAGAAGCCTTTGCAGAAAGACGATTTCAGCAGTATAAGAGACGGGAATGAGTGGAATTAAACAATCATCAGTGAGACAGCTGTCCATTACTGAGGTTTCATGGAATTGTTTGTAATCGTTTATTGCTTGGTTTACTTGCATCTCCAGTCTCACTGCTGCATGTTCCTCTTTTTAGGTAGGTATCTCTGTGATTTTATATCCCCATGCTCCACTTGCATCAATCTGTATCAGAGTGGCCTTTGAAGCGGCAGGTACAGGATCTTCAGCCTCTTCCTCTGTGGTTGGTCCATTATACCACATATAGCATTTATAGCACAAGTGATGTGCCTGGCTCATAATTTTAGTCCATCTTGAGGTTCACATATATATAACGGATAAACCGAAGTGATGCTGTGAAGCTGACAGTTCCAAGCATGAGAAAGAAAACATATGCTGTTAGGAAAGAATAACCAAAGAATTCTACACTTTGAACCACCCCTGACATGTTAGACCGACGCCAGTAGTAAAAGACAGAGTACAGAAAGATAAATGCTCCAGTTGATCCTGTGCTTAGAATTGATCGCCACCACCACCGATAATCTTCACCTGACAGCTGGAAGTATGTCAATGCCACAGAAATACAGGCGCCTACGCTCAGTAGAATGGCAAATACGATGAAAAGAATCCCATACAAAGTGTACTGCTCTCGACCCCAGACAGTAGCAAAGATGTAATACAGCTCCACAGAGATTGCACTGTAAAGAAACACACAATTAATTAATGCCAAAGAAACAAAGAAAAACACAACTGTTGATTAACTTGCATTTGCAGGCATTGATGCATTTTCTGCATAAAGGTAAAAAACACCTGGATTCACAGGAGAAATTGAGCAAAAGCCATATGCTCCTGCTGCTGTCAATCAAACTCTTGCGGAGAGGGAACAAAATATTGCATGTTTTTTTTTTCCCCTGACGTACACTTTAAGCCCATTTATTATTCTCCAGTTAATAAGGAAGTGCAAGGTACAATTCAGCATAAATACCTAAAAGGTAGGAAGCCTCCAATAGCCATGTGGACTGGCGCTGACTTATACCAAGGTTGGCGAGGGATTTCTCGTGCAATGTTCTTGGTCCGACACGGAGCCTCAAAGTTTCCTGCGCTATTTTTACCAAAGATACCTCCAATTACAGTAAGAGGGAATCCAACCAGGAGCCATACAGTAAGCAACAAGAGGATTGTGGTTGCTGGAAGAGCTTGCGTTGAGCCATTTGCCCAGTGAACTGAATTCACAACACTCCAAGTCAGGAAAAATGGAGCTGAAATAGGAATGTAACAATGAGTTTTAAAATGAGAAATCAAAAGAAAAATGTACATAACATTTATTACAATTCAGTTATTTTATTTAAGACATCTATATTATTAGGACGTTTGAATTACCAAAATCTTTTTTTTTTTGGCAATTGTAAAACCAATGTTATATAAAACAATATATTGGAGGCTTTTTATTATGTACCACAGACACAAGTAAAATAAAAACTGTATACCAAAAGTCAATTTCTCAATAAGTATGTGTAGCGCTTACCAAAGAATAATCATAATTTATAATATTAAGCAATTAAGAAAACACAGGACATCGATGCCAAGGAGGAATACCAACAATAAATCACACAATCTCACTATATTTCACTCAATATAAGTCTTCCCATATGTATGTGTAATAATCGTATTCAATTCCGATAAAGTGCAATTTCAATAAAACCAATAATTAATGCAAAAATATAAGTGCAAATAAAGTGCATAGTGTAGTATGTAAAACTCCACATTTAATCCAAATAAAATAACTTATATTTAAAAATGTAGCAATCAGCTTCATTCAGCATTCAGGTAGCATAAAAGGATAGGACTTCCTGTCTCGGCCGTGACAGAAAGTGATGTCACCTGGCTCCTCCTGACGTATTGTGTCACAGATCATGTGACTTCAACCCTTTGAAGGAGTCACGTGATCTGTGACGCAACGCGTCGGGAAGCTGATTGCTACATTTTTAAATGTGTTATTTTATTTGGAATAAATGTGGAGTTCTACATACTACACTATGGAGTTCCCTTTATCCTTATGTATAAGCGGCTGAGTGTGGAGGATTACTTCTGAGTATCAAGTGAGACCGTGGATTCCAGGTGGATCTGATGACCATTGCTCCCCCCCATACATTATCCGATTAGAGAGAGGTATCATGGTGGACGTCTTTTGCTTCTTTGTGTGCAGTGACTCAACATGTGATTGAATCAAATATATAGATTGGGCAGCACAGTGGTGTAGTGGATAGCACTTTCACCTGGCAGCAAAAGGGTCACTGGTTCGAATCCCAACCATGACACCACCTGCCTGGAGTTTGCATGTTCTCCCTGTGCCTGCGTGGGATTCCTCCGGGTACTCCGGTTTCCTCCCACACTCCAAAGACATGCTGGAAGGTAAATTAGATCCTGTCTAATTGGCCCTACTATATGTATGAATGTGAGATAGGGACCTTAGATTGTAAGCTCCTTGAGGGTAGGGACTGATGTGAATGTACAATGTATATGTAAAGCGCTGCGTAAATTGACATGGTTATACAAGTACCTGAAAGAAATAAATATAGACCATTTGGAATTTTTTTACCACTTTGTCTTTGAGAAAACTTCCTACTCTGGGACTAATGTGAATTGCTCACTATCATTCAATATTTATCTATATTTATAAACGGACTTTACTCTGATTTTGGTCTATTCATCACGGTTTACACCTTCTAAATCTTATATTTATGCACAAATCTCATTGATTTTTTATGAATTTATTTGTATAAGTACTTTATTTGCATTTAGCAGATTTGTTATACTCACCTTATTAGATTAGGAATTGCTTTTTTATTGAATTGGGCACAATTTTTACACACATACACGGAAAGATTTACATCGATCACAGATCAAAGAGATCACAGATCTTGTGGTCAATTTCAGGTATTACGCCTTGATTTTGCTTTAGTCTGTGTCTTATTGTTTAATATGCACAGTAACCTTACTTGAGTATTTTTATAATTGCGCAATTAATATTGCACCTTGCACTTTATTCACACTTATATTCTTGCATTAATTATTGGTTTTATTGAAATTGCACTTTATTGAATACGATTATTACACATACATATGGGAAGACTTCTATTGAATGAAATCTAGTGACATCTTGTGATTTATTGTTGGTATTACTCCTTGGCATCGATGCCCTTTGTTTTCTTAATTGTTTAATATTATAAATTATGATCATTCTTTGGTAAGAGCTACACATACTTATTGAGAAATTGATTTTCTGGTTAACAGGTTTACCTATCTGTGTTGGCAGCTGCCATTGAGATTTAATAAGTGGTATGCACATTAGTTCTATTGTTTTATTTGTATACCAAAAGTCACCGCTGAAGGCCGGTCACGATTTTTTGCCACACCATCTGAGGCAATAGCCTGGCTGGATGTCCATGAGTCGGCGCTGAGACGGAGACCGCGCAATGAGCCGGACGCCTGAAGGATGAGTTGCTTATATGGCGGCTGACAGGAAGGTTGTTATTACATTCAAGTGACTGCACACTTCTTCCCCAGCCGGGGACACAATTTCATCTGGTTAGACCACAATATGCTTCGACTTGATGGATGTGATCTATGCCTCAGGTTGGAAGCTTTTTTCAAATGCCAAGCCCAACGGCAGTTTGCTGGGCTAAGGTTCAGTTTCGACTGTGTGACTGTTAAGGGATACGATTATGCCCCTATGGACTACTGTTGTTTGAACTTTCTGATCAACTTTTTTTCTTTTTGGAGATGTCCGTGGTTACTACAAATGCACTGAATGCACTAGTTT
The DNA here is from genome assembly GCA_018402905.1 of Glandirana rugosa. NCBI lineage: Eukaryota > Metazoa > Chordata > Amphibia > Anura > Ranidae > Glandirana > Glandirana rugosa. Next base: position 513,975 of record BLSH010518946.1, on the reverse strand, counting down.
GGCTCCCTGGGCTACTGAAACCTTACTCTTGCACTGCTTCTGGGGTCTGGGAGGACATTGGGCATGGACCCACTTTCATTGAGGCTTTAGTGGTTGCACCATGGCAGATGTCCCAGTAGTGACTTGAAATGTTCAGGGCCTCGGCAGCCCCTTAACCACTTCCTTACTGGGCACTTAAACCCAGTAAGGGTCGTGCAGCGTTGTACCCAAATAAAATTTTCGTCCTTTTTTTCCCACAAATAGAGCTTTCTTTTGGTGGTATTTGATCACCTCTGCATCATTTCTGATCGCCGCTATAAACAAAAAATGAGCGACAATTTTGCAAAAAAAGGGATTTTATCATAACTTACCGTAAAATCATTTTCTCTGAGTTCGCTGACAGACGCAGCTCTTCTTAATTGACACGTGTGGTTTTATGTCGTCAGGAGTGACTAGGCAAAACAGATGCAAAAGCATCAGGGATAAGCTGGCCCCTCCCATGGGGGCCGTCCTCACCTGAGCCTATAAAACCCCCTGCTGGCCAATTGCATTCAGTTTGTCACAAGCAGTGCAACAAAAAAAAAACAGAGGGGTGGGAGCTGCGTCTGTCAGTGAACTCAGAGAAAAGGATTTTACGGTAAGTTATAATAAAATCCCTCACTCCTGCCGGGGGTACCCTCCCCGGTCGAATAGGGACTACGAAAACGTAGACAAAACGGATCAGTGAGGACTGCTGTATTTTGGTGTGCACAGTTAATTCTTCTCGACGCAGACAGTCGCTTGAGTCTCTTTTACTAAAATGCCATTCAATACTATTTTAGGGAAAAAAACGTTTTAACAGCGAGTAAAAAACAAATATCGCCGCTAGTCTTTACTACGTCTCCACTAGTTTATGGTGGTTTTCTTTCGAGATAAACACCCTTTTTTTCCTGCTTTTAAAATAAACCCATGTTGCGACGTGCTGGGA